>WNWU01000125.1:894834-942087 GCA_012654045.1 Ptyas mucosa | reverse complement strand
TCCTTCCTTCCTTCCTTCCTTCCTTCCTTCCTTCCTTCCTTCCTTCCTTCCTTTTCTTTTCCTTCCCTTTTCCCCTTCTTTTTCCTTTCTTGCTCTCTTCCAATCTTTTCTTCTTTTTCTTTTTCTTTCCTCTTTCCCTCTTTCCTTTCCTGACCCTTCTTGGATGCTCAAATGCAAAGGGGAAACATTTTTCCTTTTGTTTTGCTTTTAGTTTGTTTTGCTAGCCCTCTGCTAGTGAAAACGGAGCCCAGGGAGGCCATGCACTTTGTTTTCGCTGGCAGAGATGCAGGAGGCCGTTGCAGCCAAAAACAGAGCCTGGGGTGGGGGGCATGCGTGGCCCCACCAGGCTCTGTTTTTGCTGGCAGAGTGGCTGGGGCCTGTCCTTCGCTGTTTCCAGGGCGGCCCCATGGGCCAGATCTTAAACACCCCATGGGCCTTGAGTTTGACACCCCTGTGGTAAAGTATCAATTCGTCTTAAATATTCAGCATCCCTCACTCATGTGGTTGGCATCCTGGGTTGAGGCCAGAAATTCCAACCCTTGTTTTATAGAGTTTTACACAGGCTCTAAACTCTAATGCAGTATAAAATTCCCTATATAGTTTTCAGTATCTCTACTGAGTTATCAGTCACTTACATGAAATTTCTTTCTTTCTTTCTAGTGGTAATACTTTTTTTCAGTAAGTCCATCTATAAGACAGTGGTCACCAAACTGTGGGACATGGACATCTTTTCAAGATGTACATCTTTTTAGAACTGTACCCTTACAGCTATAGGGAATCTATTTTGAAAACCCCAAAATAAAGCTTCTAATTTAAAGTTTGCGAATGCCTATTGAACTCACCTTGGTTCAGTTTTCTGGCCAACTGGTCTGCCAACTGGTTCCCTTCTGCAAGTTGCTCACGGAAGCTCTGCCCCAAGTAGTAGTCAATGTCAGTGCTTCGTAGAAGCTCTTCAAAGGATTTGATGGTGTCCTTGAAGTATTTGTTTAGCATAAGACACACCCTTTGTCCCTCTCGCATCAGCTGGCGCAGATGAGAGAGCTCTCGAGCTTGAGCTTGGACTAACGAGTCATATTTCCTTGGGGAAAAGAGACCAAACAATTAGCCAAAGTTATTAAGAGATCCAACTTCAGAACAAGTAAGAAACAAGATTTTTTTCTGTGCACTTTGCCCCATTCACCAGAAGGACATCCATACTTGAAGTATCTCATACATTCATCATAGAGAACTCACTCACATTCTAGAGTGAGTTTACAAAATCTTAACAGGAGAGGGGGTAATTCAGAAATGATTCATATATTACAGAACATAGTGTTTTAAATTAATTTTATCTAGTACTTATCTTGCAGTAGTACTCATGGAGAGAACTATAATTTGGTGTTACCAGAAGAAAGGAAATTAGAGTTGTGCTGTAGAGACATAAACTGCCCAATGAAGTTTAGTTTGATCATACCATCTGCTTGAATATGCAAAAGCCAACCTTTTGAAGTAGATACTTTATTGCCCATTGTGATGTTGCAGAAACCTACACCAATGATCTGTCAGACTTAGCTGGTCATATTTATCCCTGTATCTTGGAATGTCCTACCCCAAAGAGGCTGTACATTTCAATTCCTCTGTCAAAATTTCCTTTAGCTTAGCCTCATTCAGATGAGCTTCCAGCAGGGATACTCTCTGTATAAGTCTGGCCAAATCTTTGTTGGGCTGGAGACTTGGTGGGCAGAAAGTTCCAAAGCTATCAAATTGCCAGCTTTCATCTTCATCAGTCATACTGTGGGAAGGAGAATTGCTCAGAGTGTAGCCTTGCTTCAATTTGAGTGGCTGATCTCCCACAGAACCATAGTCACTAATAGTGGATACAGAGTGCACACAACTTTGTAAGTTCTGGATAACTTTGTGGGAACTTTGCAATTGCATCTGGAGGACCTGAATATGCTGGCGGAGAACTGCATCATCATCACTTTGGCTGACACCCAGGAATGTTTCCTGTTTCATCAGTCTGTTTAGAGGGGCCTCCAATGACTTCTTCCAAAACTTTAGTTGCTCATCATGATCTCTGCATTCTGAGAAAAACAAAACAACAACAAAAACAAAAACCAAAACTAAGAATTAAGACTAAATAAATAATCAAACTTTTCAGGCAAATTGAGTTTGGACTGCTGCAAATTCCAGTTTTCTAATACATCTTCTTTTACTTGTAAATATCTACAATTTGTACGTACAATGATGACCAAAATGGAACTTTGAAATATTCTGTTTTCTGTACCTTCTTATATTAAGAATTCTTTGCTCAAGATTGTTTAGGAGTCCTTTATAAATCAAACAATTAAAAGCATTAAGAATGGCAGCTAGAGAAACATCTTACATTACCAGGGCTTGTAGCCTCATCCCTTTCAGCCTCATTTTCACTTCTCCCACAGGTTTCGTAGCCCAGGTCTTGAATATCCACCTGCATCTGCTTGTTATTCTGCTGTATGATAGGTTCACCTGTCACAAGAAATGTTTCAGTTACTTTCCATTGATCTTCTGCCAGAAATCCAGATCCTCACAAGATACTGCAAATTATTTGGCATGTACACTAATAGTTCGGTTTAAAACTTAGTAGGAAACTCCAGTAAAAGACAGAAGTTATTCAATGAAGTTTGGAGGACTCCATGTGGATATACTTATGATTAAGTACATAAAATACCCAGACACATGATAGAGAATATAAGTATGGAGCAAAAACAAGATGGGATTACATATAAAGAACTTCTATATAGGGATGGAAACGTATTTCAACTAAAAACTATTCAACAATTAAAAGAGGAAAGAGTGATTGAAGCATGGTTTCAATATGGCCAGCTACAGGCCAGATGGATAGAAGATCAAAAAATGGGTATTTTGTGTCAGGACGAGAACTTAATTAAACAAATTAGGGATCAAAGCCAAAGGCATATAAAAAGGGTATATAATGCATTAGTGGAAATAGACTCAGAAACTGAATTAGTTAAGGATTGTATGATAAAATGGGCGCAAAATATAAGGGAAGTAATACCAATTGATACATGGGAAAGTATATGGGTTAGAAATATGAGATTTACACAAGCTCAAAATTTAAGAGAAAATTTTTACAAAATGTTTTATAGATGGCATCTAGACCCGAAAAAGTTAGCTTGTATGTATTCAAACCTTCAGCCCAAATGTTGGAGATGCGATTGCCAGGATGCTACATATTATCACATATGGTGGACATGCAAAAAAATTAAGGTGTTTTGGGTTAAAATTTGGTGGGTTATTCAAAATATTTTGAAGAAAAAGATTAAGTTTACGCCACAGTTCTTTTTGTTGGGAATAATGACAGACTGTACAGTAATAGAGACTAACTTGATTTTAAATTTAACAACGGCAGCAAGATTACTGGTGGCACAATACTGGAAGAAGGAAGATATACCCACCACTGAGGAATGGACATTAAAAGTAATACATTTGGCAGAAATGGCGAAAATTTCCGCATATCTTAGAGATCATTCGAACAAAAGATATATAAGGGAATGGAGAAGATGGATCAATTATATCCAAAACAAATATCGGACTAAAAAATTTCAAATTGCTTATGAATGAAATATTTGACTTTGTTAGTGTTTTATGTGTATAATGTTTTGAGTGCTAGGAGTTAAAGATCTAGGGTTAATCTAGCTCAATGTATTGTTAGCAGATTTTAGATTAGGTTTCTAGAATGTTGAATGTTAGACCCTGTGCTGGTCCTGGGAAGTTCAGGGAGGGGGTAGGGGGTGGGGGGGAATGGGAGGGGATTGGGTTTGTGGGTGGGAAGGGGCGGGGGTGGGTTAGGGAGAAGGGAGGGGGTGGGGAAAATGTTTGTACTTTTTATAAAACTTTTCAATTAAAAAAAACTCACTAAAAAAATACAATGATAGCAAATTTGACAAGATTACCCAAAAAGATATCTGTGATAGGACACTAGCTAACACGGTATCTGCCTGTTCAACAAAGAAACTGCACAAATGGACTGGAGACTTCACATACTTTTTATGGGGAATGTTTATATGTATAAGGTGGTTGACCTTTCTTTTTCAGCTTTGTTTAAACTATTATGAAGACACACTGTTATGTAATCAATTGCCATTCCAGAAAGTTCTACAGAAAGGAGGAATGTTCTCTTGAAACAGTCCATATTGCTGTGCAAGCGCTGGGTTTTTTGAAGTTTAGAAATTATTTGGCTACATTGCACATTATGTTTAAAATGAAACAAGTACATTTCACATTTACCTCATCCAGACTTATCATTTTTTTAAACTTGGATTGAATCTAATTATATAATTTTTGATAATTTTCAGACATCCCTAGCTGGAATATTATGTTCTGTCTACTTCCAAACAGGAAAATAGCTCATTCATTTTATCAATCACAACAGAATGTTAATACAACTTTTTAACCTTCTCATGGCATTAATTATTTTTTTTGGGGGGACACAACTAACTAATATTGATTTCAATTCTCTCTAATATATTGATATTATTTCCATACAAATTGCTTAACCTATGAGTTTCAGCATTCTCTTATTTCAATTTCTTCCTCAAATTTCCCTGATTTTATTTTTAATTTCATTCACTCTTCTGGAGCTTCTTTTAAAAGAGCCTGGTGGCGTGGCAGACTAAAGCACTGTAATTAACATTCAGCTGCCTGCAATTACTGCAAGTTCAAATCTCACCAGGCTCGAGGTTGACTCAGCCTTCCATCCTTTCTAAGGTAGGTAAAATGAGAACCCAGATTGTTGGGGCAATAAGCTGACTTTGTATAAATACACAAAAGTATGAAGGCTATTGCTTACCGCCTTGTAAGCCGCCCTGAGTCTCCGGAGAAGGGTGGCATATAAATCAATTATATATTTTAAAAAAAGCTCTTTTCACCTATTTCAACACAAGGTTTTATTTCTGTCACAATCATGCATTTTCTAGGTTTCTTTTACTCTTTACTAAAAATGTGGAATATCTGGATGTGAAGCTGGCAAGGAGACTTTTTCATGGGCACCCTCTTTGGAAGTTCTTCAACTCAAGAACATATTCCTTTGGTTTAAGGAGGGACTAAGCAGCTAAAACAAAAACAAAATTAAAATATTAATAAATAAATAACACCCCTCCCCCAACTCCAGCAAAACAGTACAAATACTTTGCAATTTGTCTCTGTTAAATGTCATTCTGTTATTTTTGGCCCAGTTCTCAAGATTGTTTTGATTTGCATTTGTCTCTTCCAGGTATTGACTATTTAGCCCAATTTTATGTCATGTATACATACTGTGCAGTTGATAAACATTCCCTTCATATTTTCATCCAAGTAATTAAAATATTGAAGAACTATGCAGCTTATCAGTTTGGGTGGTAATATTACTCACTGAGTAGGGCTTTGTATTGTTTGAGCTGGGCTATCTGTGCCTGGATGGTAGCTTCTGACACCAAGAGTGTGTCTTGTATTTTGTGGCATTGTTGCCTCCACTGGGATTGTTCGGACTTCTGGCCAAAACTAGTTGATACTCTGCCTCCTTCAGCCTGCAAGAAGAAACATGAATGCTTCAACCATCAGAAGAAATGGCATGATAGATGTGGGTGGGCTTTATATTACTTGACCTAGAAGATAGATGGTGTCATGCCTGCCATCTTCAGCATTTTTTTCTCCACTTGCATACTACCATAAAATGCAAAGGAGGGGGAAGGCAATTGGGGAAGTAAGGAATGAGCATGGGAATGAGCAGGAAAAGGGGAAGGGGGTGACAGAGAGATAGGAACCTGAGATGTCAATCCAGACTAACCAGCTGATCAAGGACAAAGCCTGAGAATCAGGGGTGAAAAATCCTTGACTTACAACCATTTGCTGCAACTATTGAAAGTTATAGTGGTGCTGAAAAAATTTATAGTGGTGCTGAAAAAGAAGTGATTTAAGATTTTTCTTTCATACGTTTTGTAGATATAGGAGCACCTTGAATATAAAGTCAATTTTTATATCCCCCTATTGTCCAATGAGCACATTGATTAACAAAATTAATAAGGGTTTATTGATAAATATAGTGGATTTCAAGAACTATTTCCAGTTATGAAATATTATTAGCTTGATTAAGAAATAAGTGCTATACATACAGAGTACGTATACCATACATACAGAGTACATTATATAAATTTAACATTTTCACATCAGCTGTATTTTCCAAAGATAAAATGCCAGTTATAAAGATTCTGTTTCACTGAGTGGCTTCATTTGAGAAATGATTCGATACCACAAATTCACCTGTCAGATCCGTGTATCTGCCATTCTTCGTGGAAGAAGAGGGGGATTTGGATTTGTCACATTTAGTTCTCTTTCCTATGTATCCTAAATATCCTATTTCTTGCCTGGTCCTCTTTGTATAAACTTTAACCTGATTTATAACCGTTGCCTGGCGCCAGGAGTGCCTGGAAAATTCTCACCTCCTGGGAAATGAGAGGGGAGAGGGGGAACATGTGGATTGCAAGATGGCCCTGAGAAGCTCTTCTTATCTGTTTCTCAGAGAGGCTGGTGCGATATCATCTTCACACTGGCGGATTGGTTGGAATACTAATCAGACTGTGAGGAGGGGTTCCTAATTTCCTTTATCCTGAACTGTATGCCCTGAGAGACCCCAGAGACTACTTTGAGTTTTGACTTGCTTTCATCCCTTTTCAACAAAAGGATTCCTTTTGAAATACAAAGTTTTCAAGAGTTTGTACTTTCTTGGAAGGGGGGGGGAAGAGGCTGGTCCTTATATTGCACATGCCCAAGATGGCGGTCCTAAGCTGAAGCGCTGTGAGATGGTCGGCAAGTGGCTGCTATGGGGGGGTCTGTGGGGGTCGCTGACCATCTGTGATCCCCTGCCCGGCTGGTGGAGCGCGAAGCCAATGCGTTGGTGGGCTTTTGAACTCGCCATCGCTCCCGGAGGGCGAACCTTGTTGGAGATTGCCGTTCACTGCGAGGGCGGCATTGACGGCTATGGGCGTTGGCATCAGTGGCAGTGGATGGTGGCGAGCGGCATCAGTGGCGTCGGCAGATGGCGGTGGGCCTGAATTCTGACCGGGTGGCCAATGGACGTTGCAGCCGGGGCGTCGCTGGTGCCGTTGGCTGCGTTGTTGTTGGGGCTGCCCTTCACCGGACCACAGACGCCTAGAAAGAAGGAGGAGGCATCTGTGGAATGAGGACTCCGGTGAGGAGGCTGTCTTTGAGATCCTGCAACGCGACGACGATGACGACGACGGCACCGGTGAGTCCCCAATTTGCTAGCGGGTCGGCTGGAGTTTCAGGTGATTGAGGTTGGCAAGGGGCATTATGTTGGGGGGGGGGACCCTCCACCATGGCTTGTTAAAGATCAACTGGGCTTAGCCATAAGAATGTAAGAACTCTGCAGATTAATTCCACCCCTTATATTAGGGGGTGAGGCTCTCCTTATTGACATCATTGGAGACTAAAACTGCAAATGGAGTGCCTGCTGAAGACCTTAGGTGGAGAAGGAGGATTAAAAAGGCGGACAGAATGGTGGTTTTCCCTGCTGCCTGGGATAATCTTCCCTCCCTCCACCCCTTTTGACTGACTTTCAGGTGGAAGGGTGGACACTGCACCCTTGATGGAGATGTTTCCCCCCCTTCCCTCCCACCTGTTTTTCCCATCTGCCTTTGTAAGACACTCCTGACTGACACCAACATGGATTTTCTGACTTCCGGAGTTTTTGGGACCTGGCTTTGTTTTTCATCCTGCTCCTGGCTGTACGGAAAACAAGGCAGTTGAGGGAGGATTGATGGAGCCGGTTCCATACTACGTGCACCGCTGATGGATGTTTCACCTTTTCAGGGCCAATAGGGCCAAACCACTGTGAGAGGGCAGTTTTGGACTTTCCAACCTGCCTTGATCAGTATGGCCGTGAGAGGGTGGTCTGGATATTCCCTCAGTTGGACAGAATGTGAGGACTCCTGCCCACTACCGTGAGAGGGTAGTGGTGATTCCTCCGGTTTAACTTAGCTTTGTTTCCTGGACATTTTAAGACTATCATTATGGACCCCTAGGCCATGTTCTAGGCCATATTTGTACTACCACTCCAGTGTTTTAGAATGTATTCTAGGTCTAAGCTCCTCGCCCTGCGAGATTCTCCCCTCTCGCAGGCCTGGCCCTCTATGTTATCGAGGGCCCACCTTAGTGACGGGTTTTGGGACCCTGAGAGGTGGCATGTCGCAAAAAGAGGATTGAGGGTTTTTTGGAGGATATTTTTAAATAGACTTTTTAAGGGTTCTGGGGGGTGGGAAAGTTATGTGGGTTTGGGGGAAAACCCATGGGGGAAGGGGACTGGCCTGGCAGTCAATGGTGCCACGGGGGTTATAGACTCTGGGGGTAAGAGGGCTATTGGAATGCCCTCTGCTGAGGGCTTTTCCATTAATACGCTGAGTGGGAGGGGCAGGTATGGCGGGAGCAGGGGGCTGCATTGTGTGGTGGGGGCACGCACTTGCTATCTTCGAGCGATTGCATGCCCTGGTCCCCCCAGCTCTCCCCGTTCCCCAGGTTGTCCAGAATCTCAGGGCCCGAGTCTCCGGCTGCTGTTATGTAATGCCAGGTCCTTAGAGAATAAGGCCCCCCTCATTTGTGATCTTATTCAGGAGGGGGGAACAGACCTGGCAGGCATTATGGAGACCTGGTTGGGCCATGAGGGAGGTGTTCCCCTCGTGGATATGTGCCCACCAGGTTTCCGTGCATTTCACCAGCTGAGAGCTCAGGACAGGGGCAGGGGGGGGTAGCGGTCATTTAAAAGGAAGATCTCGATCCGAGAGAGGCCATTGTACCTCAGATAGCCGGATGTGAGTCCCTTTTTGTGAAGTGGGGTCGTGGGATGCAGATGGGTTTGTTGATCACGTACCTGGCTCCCTGCCACGTGGCAACAACCCTGCCTGAGCTCCTCAACGTCATAGCCGAGGTGGCGGTTGAGACTCCCAGACTTTTGGTCATGGGGGATTTTAACCTGCCATCTATCGGCGAAATGTCTGAGGTAGCTCGGGAGTTCATGGCTTCCATGACGGCCATGGACCTGACTCAAGTAATTCATGGCCCTACTCACATGGGTGGACAACTCTGGACTTAGTTTTTGTCTCTGGTCAGTGGTCGAGTGGCCTTGTTACAGGTGATATAGGCATTGAACCCTTGTCATGGTCTGACCACTCGCTCCTTCGACTTGATTTTCTGACCGCCGCACCCCATCGCAGGGAGGTGGAGCTGACCAGGTGGTTCCACCCCAGGCACCTGATGGACCCTGACAGGTTCCAAATGGAGCTTGGGCCATTTCCTGAGACTCTGGCTCACAGCTCGGCTGAAGACCCGGTGGCTGCCTGGGATAGTGCAGCCACCGGGGCTCTGGACCATGTCATGCCTTTGCGGCCTCTGACCCGGCACCGAACTCACTTAGCTCCTTGGTTCACCGAGGAGCTGAGGGAGATGAAGCACCGGAAAAGACGCTTGGAGATCGGTTGGAGGGCCAGCCGATCCGAATCTGATCTGACACTGGTAAGGTCTCATATTAAGACCTACCTAGTGGCGATAAAAGCGGTGAAATCTAGCTATTTTGCTGCTCTTATTGCGTCATCAGATAATCGCCCAGCTGCCCTATTTAGGGTGACCCCCTCCCTCCTTCATCTGGGAGCACGGGATGACCCCTTGCAGGGTCGAGCTGAGGATTTTGTACAGTATCTGCATGATAAAATCACTCAGATTCGGGAAGAGTTGGTCGCTGACTGGGTTAGTTCAGACAAGATGACTGAGGCAGGCCTTGAGACTGTTATCTGGGAGGAGTTCGATCCTGTGGCTCCTGAGGACATGGACAGGATCTTGGGACAGCTGAACACGACCACATGTTTATTGGACCCGTGTCCCTCCTGGCTGGTGCTGGCTTCCTGGGAGGTTACACGAGGCTGGCTCCAGGGGATTACTAAAGCTTCTTTGAGTGAGGGTATCCTGCTGACCCCTTGAAAGAGGCGGTTGTGAGGCCCCTCCTCAAGAAGCCTTCCCTGGATCCGGCTGTTTTGGCTAACTATCGCCCAGTCTGCAACCTTCGTTTTATTGCGAAGGTTGTTGAGAGTGTGGTGGCGTGACAGCTTCCCCAGTACCTGGATGAAACTGTCTATCTAGGGACTTCCGGTTGAGGCGTGGGTCGAGGCGACACGGAAAAGGAGTGCTCCGTATTCCGTGTTGATTTTTCTGTGTTTTGGTGCCCGTTGTGGGAGAGATCAATCCTGGGGTGGATCGATAGAAGGAGGGATACTTCGGAGGAGGCGGTGTGGAGAGGTGCGGTCTCCCGCCGCGCCGAGAAGAGCCCTTATTCCGGACATGGAAAGAAGACGGCCGATCGGCCAGACCAAAGACTCAACTTCTCAAGTTTAACAGTGGGAAGCAAATGAGTGAGTACGGGGTGAGAACCGACGTGAGCAGGAGAACCAAAAGTCAGAATAATTACATGGACGATTGCTGCAAAGAGGAGACTAATTCTAAAATCCAGAGGAGCAGCGGAAGATAGAGAAACTCGGAAAGACGCAGGCGGCAAACAACGAGGGGAGTGAAGTGATTCAGCGAAACCTGCTGTCAGTTCTACTTATTGAAGAGACACTTGAAAGGGTTAATAACATAAAGGAGAAACGATAGGAAGCAGGACGCTGACTGCCTTTTTGTTGGAATAAAGCTGCCCTGACGGAGAAGAACAATTTAGACAACAACCAATCTGGGACAAAAAGAAACCGGAAGTAAAGATCGCCATTGTAGACAGTAAGAACGAAAGACTGTGTGTACTTTGCTTCCTAATTTTAAGGAAAGCGGGCCAATACCGGCGGGCTCTGGAGAACTGCAGGAGCGACTAGTACAAAAAAAAAAAGTGAACTTTACAGTATTTAACCTTTAAAAGAAAAACCTATATACATTTGTACTTAATATATATATTTAAAAATAATAATTACTAATACTAACAATATAGTGAACTATTAAGTCTCATTGTTTAATTATAGTAATTTATTTATTTATTCCTAATTAAATATTAATTATTAAAGTATTATTTATTTATTTATTAGAAAATTAACAACTTAAACAGTACTGAATAACACATATATTAACTTAGTAATATTTTGTCTTTTATATTGCTAATATATTTTGATTGAGATTTTACTTATTATACATTTGTTAGATAATTAACTATTTTAGAGATAGAGTATTACAATATTTAGGATAAATTTATTTTTATAGGATTCTTATAGGATTTTTATAGGATATATAGTATTTATAGCATTATATAGTATAACCAACTGAATTGAAAATTAATTAGAATAATAGTGGAATAATAGAGATATAAAATTAATTAGTAAGGCATTATAGACTGTCATTACATACTTGAATATAAGAAGTTATTTACTATAAGAATAATAGAAGAATAACAGAAATTGAAGACATCTAACGTCACCTAAGAACTCCAATACCAGACAGTATATAAAGTGGACTGAGAAGCGGATGCTGATTTGGGGGAGAATAGATAAAATCTTAGAAAAGCAACACCAAATATTGAAGGAAATGACATCCAGCACAATAACCACAGTCAAATCAGGGAAGAAGGTTACTTCAACCCCAATTGGATTAATGGCATCCCCAGCGACGCAAAAAACTATATAGAAGGGATCTTCTCAACTGAAAAACAGAACCCGACTATGAGTATGCAGACCGTTCAGACCATACTAACAACAATACAAGAAACCATGCTAAAAATGCAAGAGAGCATGTTGAAAAACCATGAGGAAACTAGGAGAGACCTAGATGAAATTAAAAACTCCGTCAAGGAAGATATCCAAAAATTAGATGGAAAAATAGATTCCATCCAGGAGATAATTATAAAGAATGACCAAAGGATTACGGCTATGGAAAAAAAAACAGAACGAACGGAAGAAAAATTGGAATTATTAGATGTAAAAATGACAGGACTTAATAAAGAGCTCGAAAGTACGGTGCCACAATTGGAAATGGAGAGAGCAGCATTCTACTTACGTTTTCAAAACGTAAGAGAAGAAAGAGACGAGGACTTGAC
Organism: Ptyas mucosa; assembly: GCA_012654045.1. Lineage (NCBI taxonomy): Eukaryota > Metazoa > Chordata > Lepidosauria > Squamata > Colubridae > Ptyas > Ptyas mucosa. Next base: position 929,993 of record WNWU01000125.1, on the reverse strand, counting down.
ATTAGTAATGGCCGAAATGATAGCTGAGATTTTACAAAGAGATAAAGAAGAGATCATTAATGAAATTGATGAAGTATTCAGAGTAAATACTAATTATGTGAGACAACACAGACTCCCAAGAGAAGTCCATGTACGTTTTGTAAGAAAAAAGGTTAGAGACATTGTTTTCAAAATAACCAAAGAAGAACCAATATACTATAAACAAAAAGAGATAATAATATTAAGGCAAATGATTGAAGTTAATTTTAAAGGTAAACATGTGTTATTAGTTGTGGTCTACGCACCAAACAATGAACAAAAAGAATTCTACCAAAATCTACACGAAAAAATAATACAACAAAATGTTGAAAATGTATGTTTGTTAGGTGATTTTAATGCCATTATGGACCCCAAAAAAGATTATAAAAGTAATCAGAATAAAAGAAATAAGAAGAATGTGCTACCGAAAACTTTTTTAGCTCTTATAGAAGAACTAGATTTAGTAGATATATGGAGATTGCATAATCCCAAGGAGGAAAAATATACATATTACTCAAACCCTCATAAATCTTGGTCGAGGATAGACATGGCATGGGCCACGAAGATCATAACACAGGAGATTGACTCAATAGAAATAGGGATTAACAATTGGGCTGATCACAACCCATTAATAATAGAATGGAGAGGATGGAGAAAGAGAAAAAATAGATGGATGATGAACACACAGGTATTAAAAGAAAAAGCATATATGGAGAAAATAGAAGAACTAAAATGGTTCTTCAAAGATAATAATAAAAACCAGACATCCCTACAAAATCTGTGGGATACCACGAAAGCCTATATTAGGGGAATAACGTTAGCCTATAATAGCAAAAGGGAAAAGGAAAGGGAAAAGGAATGCAACAAAATCCATGGAGAGATTAAAAACTGGGAAGAGAAATTACAGGAAAGGCTGGGGGATGAAGAAATAAGGGCCAATTGGATGACAGCGAAACATAAACTGAATATACTTGAACAAGAAAAATATATCAATGCATTGAAATTTATACGACAAAATCAATTTGAGCAGGCAAATAAACCAGGGAGGTGGATGGCTTGTAAACTAAGGAAAGAAAGGGAAAAACGGACAATTCACCAACTACAGGATAAAGAAGGCAAATTACAACAGAGCCCAGGGGAAAAAAAAGAGATAGCAATTCAATTCTTCCAAAATTTATATAAGAAAGATAAGGTAGAAATAGAAGAAATAGACCAATATTTAAAAAAGGAGGAAATGCCTGTAATAACGGAAGAGGAAAAAAAGATGTTAAATAGAGAGATTACGATGGAGGAACTGCAAGAAACAATTAAGAAACAAAAAAACAATAAAACTCCGGGAACAGATGGCTTACCAATAGAACTATATAAAGGATTAGGAACATCACTAAATTGGATATTACTAGAAGTTTACAATGAGGCACTAAAAGAAGCAAAGATACCAGAATCTTGGAAGGAAGCGCATATTTCATTAATTCCGAAAGAAGGGACAGACACAACACAAATTAGCAATTATAGGCCAATTTCTCTACTAAATACCGATTATAAGATCTTTATGAACCTAATGGCAAATAGGTTAAAAACAATACTAAATAATAGAATACATCTGGACCAGAATGGATTCTTGCCTACAAGACAAATTAAAAATAACTTAAGGATGTTGATTAATATAATAGAATACTATGAGGTGCATCCAGAGAAACAGGCAGCGCTGATCTTCCTGGATGCACAAAAAGCATTTGATTGGGTCAATTGGAGTTTTATGATACAACAGATAAAAAATATGAAATTTGGCGAAAAATTTGAAAATATAATAACAACAATATATACAAATCAGAAGGCAAGAATATTAGTGAATGGGGAATTAACAGATTTCTTTGAAATAGGTAGAGGAGTACGACAAGGGTGCCCACTCTCACCCCTGCTTTTTATTTTAACTCTAGAAAATTTGCTTAGGAGAATTAGATTAAATAAAAATATAAAAGGACTTAAAGTAAAAGGAGAAGAATACAAGGTCCAGGCTTTTGCTGACGACCTTGTATTCTTCACAGAGGACCCATTAGAAACTCAACTAAAATTGATAGAGGAGATAGAAAAATTTGGTAGGCTGGCAGGGTTAAAAATTAATAAAGACAAGACTAAAACATTAACTAAGAACCTAACAACAAAAGAAATAGAAGAATTGCAACAACAATCGGGACTACAAGTAGTTAAAAAGATAAAATATCTAGGTATAAATTTGACAACCAGAAATATAGCCATTAAAGACAACAATTATGGAGAATTAATACAGCAAATTAAAAAAGACCTAGAGAGATGGGGAAAACTCAAATTATCACTATTAGGAAGAATTGTGGCAATAAAAATGAATGTACTCCCAAGGCTCCTCTACCTGTTTCAAACCATCCCGATTAAATTGGAAAAAAATTTATTTACAAACTTGAATAAAATAATTTCAAGATTTATATGGGAGGGGAAAAAACCGAGGATAAATTTGAAAATATTACAAGACGATAGAACTAGAGGAGGCTTTGGCCTACCAGCCTGGGAAAAGTATTATAAAGCGGCAAGTTTGATATGGATCAAAGATTGGGTCAATTTGGATAATCAAAGAATATTGAAATTGGAAGGTCACGACTTATTAAAAGGCTGGCATGCCTATTTATGGAATATAGGAAATAAAACATACAAACACTTCAAAAATCATATAATAAGGAACTCACTAATTGGCACCTAGCTGGAAATTAAACATAAGCACTATATGAAAGTCCCAGGCTGGATATCTACATTAGAGGCAACAATGCATCCCAATACATCAGATACCCAAAAAATAATACGATATAAAGAAGTTCTGGACCCAAATGGAAAATTAAAAACACGGCAAGAACTCAGAGACCAGGGTATAGAAATGGACTGGTGGCCGTACTTATTAATACAAACCAGATACAAAATAGACAGTGAGGAAGGAGGAGTTGAAATAAAACCCAGCCAGTTAGATAAATTGTTAGAAACCAAAGAGGGGAAATTAATTTCGAAGATTTATAAATACCTATTAGAGTTCGACCTAGCAGAAAATATAGTCAAAGGCCAAATGATAGCCTGGGCTAGGAACATTGGAAGAAATATACTATTGGAAGAATGGGAAATGATATGGGGAAATAATTACAGAATAACAAAAGCAACAACATATAAAGAGAACCACTACAAGATGTGGTACAGATGGCACCTAGCCCCCGCTAGACTGGCAAAAATGTACGTTAATGTTAACCCGATATGTTGGAAATGTAAACAAACACTGGGGACCTTTTATCATCTTTGGCCAAAAATTAAAAGATTCTGGATGAAAATTACAAAGTGGATAATAGAAATAACAGAAGAAAACATTGATTTAAAACCTGAAATTTTCCTGTTGGGTATACTCAAAAAAAATAATAGGAAGGAAATAAAGTACATTACGTTACATATAATCACGGCGGCTAGACTAACTCTAGCCCAATCCTGGAAATTAGAGCAGTTGCCAACAGAACAGCAAATAATTCAAAAGATATTTATATGTGCAGAAATGGATAGATTAACTTTAAAATTAAATGATAAGGAAGACTCACAGTACTATAAAGTATGGGACAGATGGTATGAATGGATTAATCAGCGGGAAAAAAAGCTAAGGTCAAATACAGTAAGAAATCAAAGGTAACAATTATACACCGTCATTAAGAAGTAAAGTTAATGTATATACTTAGACAATGAAATATTAGAGAATCTTGTTCTTAGTTTTTGTTTGTAAGTAATTTAGAAATGTATTTTTGTTTAAAGCTAAGAAGATTTTTATATATATGTTTTATATAATTTTTATCTTTTTATACTGAATAAAGTTTGTTTTAAAATTTGAAAAAAAAAAAAGAAACTGTCTATCTAGATCAGCTCCAGTCCGGTTTCAGGCCTGGGTACAGCACGGAAATGGCATTGGTCGCATTGGTGGATGATCTCTGGAGGGCTCAGGGTAGGAGTTATTCCTCTATCCTGGTCCTGTTATATCTCTCAGTGGCTTTTGATACCATTGACCATGGTATCATGTTGTGCCAGCTGGAGGGACTGGGGGTGGGGGGCACCGTTTTATGGTGGTTCTCCTCCTATCTCTCTGACCGGTCGCAATCTGTGTTGACAGGGGGGCAGCGGTCGACCCCGAGGCGCCTTGTTTGTGGGGTGCCACAAGGGTCGGTCCTCTCGCCCCTACTGTTCAACATTTATGTGAAGCCGCTGGGTGAGATCATCCGTGGATTTGGGGTGGAGTTCCATCAGTATCTGATGATACTCAGCTGTACATCTCCACCCCAGACCATCCCAATAATGCCCTGGAAGTAATGTCCCAGTGCCTGGAGGCCGTGTGAGTCTGAATGGGGAGAAACAGGCTTCAACTCAACCCTTCCAAGACCGAGTGGCTGTGGCTGCTGGCGTCCCAGTATAGCCAGCTGGTGCCATCACTGGTTATTGGAGGCGAATCACTGGCCCCCACAGAAAAGGCTCACAACTTGGGTGTCCTCCTGGGCTCACGGCTGTCTTTAGAAGAGCATACGACGGCCGTGGCCAGGGGGGCTTTCTATCAGGTTCGCCTGATATGCCAGTTGTGCCCCTTTCTAGATTGGGACTCCTTACGCACAGTCACTCAAGCACTCGTCACTTCTCATCTGGACTATTGTAACACTCTCTACATGGGGCTCCCCTTGGGGTGCACCCGGAGGCTCCAACTGGTGCAGAATGCAGCCGCGCGGGGGATTATGGGAGCGACAGGTCGCTCCCATGTGACACCTCTCCTGCGTGAGCTGCATTGGCTTCCAGTGGACTTCCGGGTGCACTTCAAGGTGACCACCTTTAAAGCACTCCATGGCTTAGGGCCGGGGTACTTACGGGACCACCTTCTGCCACCAATTGCCTCCCACCGGCCAGTTTGCTCCCACAGAGAGGGCCTCCTCAGGGTGCCATCAGCCAGACAATGTCGGCTGGAGACCCCCAGGGGGAGAGCCTTCTCTGTGGTGGCGCTCATCCTCTGGAACGATCTACCCGCAGAGATACAAGTGATTCCAGACCTTCGGACTTTTCGTTGGGCCCCTAAAACCTATTTCTTTCAATTAGCCGGGCTGGCCTGATTTTACGTTGGTTTTAAAATTGACACTAATTTTAATTGAATGTTTTAAAATTATGGGCCAAACTTTATTTAATTATCTTTAAATTATTTTAACTTTTGTATACAAATGTTTTATTCTGGCTCTTCACCGTCCTGAGTCTGAAAGGAGAAGGGTGGTATAAAAATGCAATTAATAATAATAATAATAATAATAATAATAATAATAATAATAATAATAATAATAATATAATCTGTTTTTTTAACTTACAGTTGATGAAAATATAAAGATTGCAAATTTTGCATATCGTGTTTTGAATTTGATAGATTACTACCTAAAATAATGATAAACAAGGCAAAGTTCAGTTAATTGTTCTAAGAAAAATGTAATAAATGCACTTTTATTCCCCTTCATTTTTTCCATGCTTTTGAAATAGTACGTTTAGCAACAATACAAAAGAAAAACTTTTGTAATATAATTTCTTGGGTTTTTTCTTCATTTTCTTATCCCAATTTTCTCTGTATATTTTTACTTCTTTTCTTGTTAAAATAAAATAGTTTTAATTTCTATTATTGAAAGAGAAATCTCCTTCCTCATAACTAAATACCCATCAATTATTTATCTGGAAGAAAACTGTATCACCATAAAACGTCCTGTCTAGGACAGAAGAAGAGGCAGTCTGAGCCCAGATACCTTTGGTTCCAAGCAAAAAAAAAAAATCCAATTACATTTCGACAGGAAATTCAAAACAAGAAAGTGGGGAGGGCAAAGCTATTGGTACATGGCCCGTATCTTGCAGGAAAAGACAAGGTTAGGGATGCTTTGAATCCACTGTATGGGGGCCAGATAGCTTTTTTGTTCTGCTTCTTTGTTTGATGAGTGGTTCCAATAAGGAAATATGCTTCCCCCTCCCACACCTTTCCTCCAAGGACTCTGCAAATACTACGATTGTCTAGGGCCGAAAAGTACAATATGGGAAGTTATCAATTTATACATTTGTGTTCTGTGATCATCCCATGTGGTTGCATTAAATAGACAATGCAGAATCCTGAGAAATGCTCCTTTAGTATAGAACTATTATTTTTGCAACTTTAAGTCCTTTTCATTCTAAAATGGAAATAATAGTGGATGAAGCTGCAGAAGCTAGGGATAATGCAAGAAGTGAACAGCAATTTCAGCTTCTCCAAATTTCCCACCCAACTTATTCCTTTGTGGAGAAACCCCACCAGTTCATGGGCCTGGGGGGCCCTCCCTCCACTTATCGGCAGGTGGAATAAACCAGGGATATAATGCAGTAAGAAGCAGGCCAACAGCCCATAGACCATCGGCAGATCTTCCTCAGCGAGTGTCATATGCTGAACTAGGTATTGCTAGGCCTCTGGGGCAAGAACATTGGACCCCGATCCAGTCCTGACCAGTAGGAGGTCCTGAGCAGGAGCCACTAGGGAGGTGGGACCCACCTACTGTGAAAGCTTCCTTTGATGGCAGGGCTGAGAAAATGGCCTTGTTCATGGGACAGGTGATAGACCACTTGGACAGATACGCACATCTATACACCTCCCAGTGGGCTATGGGGATGGCTGTGGTGGGAGTCATGGAAGGCAAGGTGGCCAAATGGGTTGCTGGGGAGTAAACACGCTGGGGAACTGGGGGATATAAGCTTATTTCTCTCTTCGTTGCAAGAGCGCTTCGAGGATAACACCAGTATACAACAAGCAGAAGGAGATCTGTTGGCAGCCCGGCAAGATGGCAGGCCAGTGGTCGAATATGTACGGGAGTTCCGGCAGTTGGCGAGGAACACGAGAGGCTGGCTGGAAAGGGCTGGGGACTTACCTGAAAGCCAGGGTAACACAGTATATGGACAGTAATTGACCTTTTTTCAAAGCAAGCCCATTTTGTGGCTTGCCCAGGACTATCTTTGGCTAGAAAGTTAGCCAAACTGTTCCTAACCAACATATATCACCTGCATGGAGTACCCTGGAGGATTATCTCCAATCATGGGGTACAATTCACAGCAAAATTCTGGAGGAAATTTTTAGCAATGATAGGGTCCTCACAAGGTCTTAGCTCTGCCTTCCATTCTTCTACTAATGGAGCGGTTGAGAGGACCAATGCAATGGTAGAGCAGTATATCCGGTGCTACGTCAAACACGTCAAACACCAACAAGTCGACTGGGCAGACTTACTGCCTTTCGCCGAAGTCACATACAATAATACCATACATTCTATATTGCCTCAGGGGTTGAATTCGTCCCGAGTGCCCCCACCCAGAATGCGAAGCATTAGGTTTACAGGAATGGGTGACACAAATGACAACGGTCTGGGGATATGTCAGAGACGCTCTGCAAAAGGCAGCAGAAAAGTACAAAAGCCAAGCGGATAGGAAACGACGCCACAACCACCTTTCCATGTAGGACAGAGAGTCTACCTTTCCACTAAGTGCTTAAACATTAAGTGCCAGGCAAGAAACTTGCCCCCAAATATATTGGGCCATTTCCAATAGTTAAAATTATCAACCCTGTCACTGTACAATTAAGATACCCCCTTTATTAGGTAAAACCCACCCGGTTTTCCACAGTAGTCTCCTACATCCGGTGGAGAGCTCTAGGTTACGGGGAAGCCCACCTCCTCCACCTCCACCTGTGGATGTAGGCGGAGAATGACATTATGAGGTGGAGGAGATATTGGATGCTTGGCGATGTAGGGGCCACCTTCAGTACCTTGTACTCTGGAAGAGATATTCGGTAGCAGAAGCCTCTTGGGTTCCCCACCAAAATGTAGCAGCAGATCGACTGGTGGCTAGGTTCTACAAGAAGAGCCCAACAAAACCCAGAGGGGGGGTGGACAGGGTCTGTAACCCTCTCTCCTTTTGTCTTCCAGCCAGCCACATGGTAAGAGGGCCGCATGTCAGCCCCACTTCACCGGGGCTGTCATTCCAGAGGTGGCTGTCATTCCGGAGGGGACGGAGACAAACAAATCATGCTGCCCTCGTTCCTGCACTGACACTCTTGCCTTAATGCCACCTGCTTCCTCTTCTGACCACTATTCTTGGGGTCTCCGTTTCTTCCGGCACCGTTGGACACGTTGCCACCCCTCAGCTGAGCGACGGACAGAGCCATGCATGCGCAGATGCCAAGCCGTCTACCTTAGCCAACATTAATGAGGGCTTACTGAACCTGACGTCCCTGGGCTACCCGTAACTAATTATCAGCCAGGGGAAGCAACTGGAACCCTCCAATCGGTGCTAGGGTTTGGGGTGGAGTTAGTGGATGGAGTAGCAGGGTGGGGCGCACTGGGTTTAAAAATGGTGATGGGAGCACGTAGAGTTAGAGCTGACAATATTTCACTGAAACTGCACTGGGTGATTGTTGCAGTGTGACAAATTGCATGGAAGGTAAAACTTTACTACAACCTCCACATTGTTGTCTGGTGTTTCCATTCCCATCCTGATTTGGAACCTGACACAAAGTGCACAGTGAGACACAAGTGGTATTGATATTTTTAGATGCTCAAAAAGCTTTTGATAATGTGAATTGGGATTTTATATTGAAACAGGTAAAATATATGGAATTCGGGGAAAATTTTATAAATGTATTTAAAGCAATATACTCCAATCAAGAGGCCAGAGTCATAGTAAATGAGGAAACAACACAAAGTTTTAAGATTCAGAAAGTACGAGACAAGGGTGCCCATTATCGCTACTATTGTTAACATTAACTCTAGAGGTATTAACAAGAATAATTCGGAAAGACAAATTAAGGGACTGGAAATTAAGAAGGAAGTTTATAAATTGCAAGCTTTTGCAGATGATCTTGTATTTATCATAGAAGAGCCACTACAATCTGGTTAGCAGCTTAGGGAAGTACTGGGCGACTATGGACAAGTAGCTGGATTGAGGATAAATAAGGAAAAAACCAAAATGATAGTTAAAAATATGTCCAAAACACAGAAAAAGGAATTGATGGAGAGAATAAGTCTCCAAATAGTGAAAAAAGTGAAATATTTAGGAATACTATTAACGGCAAGATGTATAACAATTAAAGAGGACAACAAATTAAATTACAACAAATTAAATGATCAAATTAAGGCTGATTTGGAAAGATGGGAAAAGTTGTAACTCTTCCTGATGGGGAGAATTGCAATAGTAAAAATGAACATTCTGCCCAAAATATTTTTTCTATTCCAGAACATACCCATAAAATCAGATAAATAATACTTTAGAAATCTGGATAAAATAATGTCTAAATTTATTTGGCAGAGGAAAAGGCCTAGAATTAAATTAAAATTATTACAAGAAGACAAAGAAAGAGGAGGATTCAGATTACCAGATTGGGAAAGATATTATCAAGCTGCCGCATTAACATGGGTGAAAGAATGGATAAATTTAAAGAATAGGAGGTTACTAACATTGGGAGGATATGATATGCAAATAGGATGGCATGCATTCTTGTGGGGTGGCAGACATAAAGCACACCAGTACTTCCAAAGGCATCATGTCAGATGAGCTATTCTTGAAGTTTGGACAAAAGTAAAGTAACAAAACTATTTGGAAATTCCTGTCTGGCTCTCTACACCTGGGAAAAGTAGTTACATACAAGGAGATTTTAAATGAAGGAGTGGAACTAAAATCTAGAAAAGAACTATAAGATGAAGGGGTAGAATTGGAATGGTGGGCACACCTACAGATCAAATCATGCTATATGAAGGATAAAAAGGAATGGGGTGTTAAGAAAGAATTAACAGCGCTAGATAAAATCTTATTAGGAACAGACGAAAAGGTGATAAAGAAAATTTATCAATATCTATTGGAATATAAAATGGTGGAAGAACAAGTAAAGGAAACAATGGTAATGTGGGCCCAAAATTTTGGTTATAATATTGATATGGATAATTGGCAGGATTTATGGGAGAGAAACAGGAAACTAATGTTAGCCACTGCATACAAAGAAAATTTGTATAAAATGTTCTATAGGTGGCACCTCCCACCCACAAGATTAGCAAAAATGAACAGGAACTTATCATTACAATGTTGGAAATGCAATTTAGTGTCAGGATCTTTCTATTACATGTGGTGGTTATGTAAAAAAGCCAGGGAGGTTTGGTGCCAGATTAAGACATGGTTGGAGGAGATACTAGACCAAAACATAGATCTGAAACTAGAATTATTCCTATTAGGAATCACAAAAGAGAAATATAGCAAAGAATTGATATACTTAATGCTGCATGTTATAATAGCAGCAAGGCTGATTTATGCACAATATTGGAAAAAGGAAGAACACCACCACCCCCGGAAGAAGAAATAATAAAGAAAATCTTGACATGCAGAAATGGACAGGCTGACACTAGAACTCAAAAACAAGGACGAGATAGAATACTATAAAATCTGGAACAAAGTATACCAATGGTTGGAAAGAAGAAAAGGAGTTGGAACAAAAAAAGTTTTAGGGTTTGTAGAATTGATACTGGATAATATTTAGACAAATATATAAATGAGGACAAGGGATATATATATGTAAGAACAAAGTAGCAATGTATGTTAAATAGTAATTATTATATTTGATCTGTTACCATGTCTATTCCAATTCAGGAATCCTTATATACTGACAGTATGTTGTGGATCCCCATCAGCCGAAGAATTCTAACTGGGAGATTCTAGGAGGAGAGCCTTTTCTCCCATTGCCTCTGCCTAATGGAACACGCTCTCACCAGAGGTGAGGCAGGTCCCCACTCTTCCAGACTTCTGGAAAGCCATAAAAACATGGCTGTGTGCCCTTGCTTGGAGTATGCAGATGAATTTGCAAATGTGTTGGTCTCCTGAAAGCCCTTCCTCCCATCTTTCAATTAATTCTTAACATGTCTTGCCTCTTTATGTATGTGTGTATATATATATGTGTGTGTATGTGTGTGTGTGTGTCTGTGTGTGTATATATGTATGTATGTATGTATAGTTTTGGACAATGCGTAGCAGCTGGAACCTAATTCACAGAGGACAAAGCTTAGACTTTTCTAATATAGATGACCAAAGGGTAGTATGACCCATAGGTGAATAGCAGGGGTGAAATTCAGCAGGTTCTGACAGGTTCTGGAGAACCGGTAGCGGAAAGTTTGAGTAGTTCGAAGAGCTGGCAAATACCACCTCTGGCTGGCCCCAGAGTGGGGTGAGAGTGGAGATTTTGCAATATCCTTCCCCCAGGGAATGGGGATTTTGCAGTATCTTTCCTCTGGAGTGGGGTGGGAATGGAAATTTTGCAGTATCCTTCCCCTGCCACGCCCACCAAACCATGCCCACCAAGCCATGCCCACAGAACCGGTAGTAAAAAAAATTGGATTTCACCACTGGTGAATACCATTATTAATTAATGATGGCAAGTGTTGGTTTAATCAATTTCTTTAAACTCTGATGATACCTGGATTTCTTCTGGGCTGCCCATAATTTGACTGGGTGGGCAGTGCAACAAAGGTGAATGGTCATGGACAGCTTGGAAAGTGCACTGCTCTTGCTCATTTATCAGGGCTGTGTTAGCTGTCCTCTGGTGAATGGTGGTGCCTTTGCATCCTTGGTTTTTCAGAGTCAATTGTTCTTTAAGGAGGCCAATCACAAGCTCTGAAGTGTGCAGTTTCTCTTGCAGTTTCTTGATACCTTGCCTCAAGTCCTCTTTATCTTCCTTTTCATCCTCTTTCTCCCAAACTGCTGACAACTTTGCTTCTCCAATTTGTTCTTTGAGTTCTGCATTCTCTAGACATAGACTAAGCAGGGCCTTCCTGTTGAAACACAGAGATTAACATTCAAAATGAAATATTTAACACCCACCTGGTGGTTATTCAGCCTACAGACACTTCTTCAGTTATTGCGCCCCTATTAATGACCAAAAAAGTATTTTGAGACGCCATCAGTTTGAAGATTGTTTTAGTCAAAAATGTAGAATGTCACCAGTTAGAAACCTGACAGAAATAAGCTTATTTGTTCTTAATTATTATTTTTATCTCCTTGAGCAATGTATTTTACTACATGCTTCTTAAAAAAAGAAGAGTTAAAAAGAAAAGCTCAGCTGAAAAGTGGGTAAATTGGGAAAAGAAAAATAAACAACAAAAAGAAAACTTATTTCTGCCAGACCTCAAACAAGTGATTTTCTATAAGTCAGGCAACTATTCTATGCACTGTGCTATTGAAATTCCTATGTCACAATACACGTAGTCCTCAACTTACAGTAGTTCATTTAGTGACTGTTCAAAATTACATCACTGAAAAAAGTTACTAATAATGATTTTTCACATGATCATTGCAGCATCCTGATGGTCATGTGCAGTGGTGGGATTCAAATAATTTAACAATCAGTTCTCTGCCCTAATGACTGACTGGGTAGGCATGGTTGGGTGGGCATGTGACTGGGTGGGCATGACACAGGACTCATGTGATGCTAAGGCAGGACTTCCCTGAGATCCTCCTCACTCTCATTATACAGGTAATCCTCTAGTTACAAATGTAATAGAGCCTGCCAATTACTTTTTGTAACCTGGGAATACATTTGATTGAATTATGTTAAATGAACATGATCACTCCCTGCTTTCCCCAATGCATTTGTTAATCGAATGCACAGATCTTTAAATGCACATGAGGTATCTCAGGCTGGGGAACAGCATGTGGGGCCTAGTGCTGGAGCAGACCATCCAAGCCTCCCCCAATCCACTGAGATACCTCATGTTCTCTTGGGGTCCCCACAATTGCTTCCCTCACTCCATCTGCCCCATTGGGTCTCCACAGACTGAGCCTGCTTTGCTAGCATCTTAGATTCCACATACTCCTCCCCACCCCATTTTCCATGGATTACTTACTTTTTCTTTTTTTTTGCTATAAAGGTATAATTTTTACTAATATCTATTCTGTTAATAATAACTAAATAAGCCATTCAAGAGTGGAATAAGGAAATTAGAGAAGATATTATCTTTACATTTCAGGGTCTGGCAAGCCATATTGAAGGGTTAGATCAAAAAATTGGAGGAGGTTAGTCAAGCTAATGTGAAGTTGGAAAATAAAATGGAGGAGGTTCAGACACAAATGGAGAAGGCTGATTTAGAAGTCATGATGATACAATACAGATTGATGGAACTTGATATAAGAGTGAGAGGATTGAAAGAAAATAATCAAGAGAATTTGAGAGAGATTTTTTTGGAAGCCTTTGCACAGTTAACTGGAGAAAGAAGGGAAGACCTAGATTGGCAAGTTGACAAAATTTACTGCATTAATTCATGGGTGGCAAGACAGAGAAATTTACCAAGAGATGTGGTGATTTACTTTACAACAAGGAGGATGAGAAATGAAATCTTACAGGCTTCCTATAAAAATAAACTCCAAGTGGCAGGGCAGGAAGTTTTAACTTTGAAAGAAATTCCTCCCAAAATGTTGAGAACAAGGAAGGATTATGCTTTTTTGGTGGAAGAACTCAGAAAGTGCTGGATACAGTACAGATGGGAGGTTCCAACTGGACTGGTGGTGAATTATTCAGGACAGAGGTATCGTCTTAACACAGTATGGAAGGCAAGAGATTTTTACACCAATGTTTTAAAGGCTGGAGGCTCGTCCTCTCCAGAAACCAGAAGAAGAAAGGAAGTAGAGGGGGCAAGCAAGAGAGAGAAAGAAGTTTTGCAGGCTCAGGCCCAGGCTCAAGGAGGGGTTTTGATTATTGAGGATGATTTAATACAACTCACGAGATTGGCCCAAGACTTGGAGATACTTGATAAAACAGAGGAGCCAAAAGATCAAAGACAGACACGAGCAGCAACTAAATGCAAAGAGGAATTAAAGGCACAGCAAGCTCATATAAAAACACAAGAAACTACAAAAACAGATGCTGGGGGGGGGGGCGCAAGGCCGAAGATCAAAGTGAAAGATGACCTTCAGCTGATGCTTCAAGGTGCCAAAAATGGCAAGTAAATTTTTAACCTGGAATGTTAATAGTTTAAATTCACCACAAAAGAGAAGGAAAATATTTCATTATTTGAAACAGTATAAAAATGATATCATTTGTTTACAAGAAACGCATATTAGAATGAAAGATCAAAAATATTTAACAAATGCAAGATTGGGAACACACTTTGTGGCATCTGCACCAGAAAAGAAAAATGGCATAGTCATATACCTAAAAAAAGGCTTAACAGCTAAATTAATTGAAGCAGATGAGCAAGGAAGATACATTGCAATTGAAATTTTAATAGAAGGGGAAAAGACGCTTTTGATAGGAATATATGCACCAAACCAACAACAAGAAAAGTTCTATAAACTTTTACATGCTAAATTAATACAATGGAATTATAAATCGCAAATATTGATGGGAGATTGGAATGGAGTTTTGGACATTAAAAAGGATAAAAAAGGATCTCCGCAAAATATTCAAACGCGTGCTAGATTGCCTAAATCTTTTTTTGACATGATGGAAGATATGGAGTTGAGAGATATCTGGTGTGAGCAGAATGTAGAAGAAAAAGAATTTACCTTTTTTTCTGACAGACACCAGTCATTCTCTAGGATTGATTTTATATTAATTACAAATGATTTCTTTTCTAGGGTGAAGAAAGTGAAGATATGCCCAAGAACATTAACAGATCATAGCCCGGTTTGGATGGAATTAGAGCAAGAAAAGGGACCTAGGAGGTCCTGAAGGTTGAATGAAAACTTGTTTAGATATGAAGAAAATGTGAAAGAATGTAAAAAATTTATGAAAGATTTTTTTGTGATGAATATGCATAAAGGTACATCTATTGAAATGGTCTGGGATGCAAGTAAAGCGTATATGAGAGGTAACTTTATCTGAATAACAAACATAGACGTAGACAGGAAAGAAAACGGCAGGATTTGGAAGAGGAAATTAAAAATAAAGAACAAGTCTTAATAGCTAATCCAAAAGATAAGAAAATTAAAGAGGCAATTAATCTACTCCGAGGGCAATTTAATATGTTGATGGCAGACCAGGCTGCAACTAATTTGCAATATGCCAAACATAATACTTTTTGCAATGCTAATAAACCAGGTAGATGGTTGGCATATTTGCTTAGAAAAAGCAGAAGTTACATACTATAGATAAAATAGAATATAGGGGTAAAGAGGTGTATCAGCAAGATATGATCAAAAAGGTATTTTTAGAATTTTATATGAAGTTGTATACTAGTGATAAAATTCAAGGTATAGATATAGATAAATATTTACAGAAGGAGAATATTGTTATAGTTCCAGAAGAGCAAAGGGGAGGTTTGAATCAGTTGATAACTTCGGAAGAAATTGCTTTAGCAATTAAACAATTGAAAATAGGGAAAGCCCCCAGGACAGATGGATTGACAGCTGTTTATTATAAAAATTTGCAGACTGAAATGGTGAAACCACTTAGGGAATTATTTAATAAAATACAAATGGGAGGAGAAGTACCTCCTACCTGGAGAACAGCATTTATTTCTCTGATTCCAAAAGAGGATCAAGATCATACTCAGCCTAAAAACGATAGACCTATATCACTTTTAAACACAGATTACAAGATTTTTACTAAAATATTAGCAAATATTTGGCATTGTTGGCATTTGGCATTGTTACGTGTATGGAAAAAGTATCAATATAAGTTGAATAATAAATTACCTATATGGGCAATACCCAGACATATGATAGAGAATATAAGTATTGAACAGAAACAAGATGTGATTACTTACAAAGAGCTTCTTATTATGGATAGAGGTATATTGCAGTTAAAGTCTTTAGAGGTGTTAAAGGCAGAAAAGATAATTCAAACTTGGTTTCAGTATGGACAGTTGTATATTAGATGGAAAGAGGATCAGAAAACTGGTATTTTGCAAAATGAGGAAAATTTGATAAAACAAATTATGGATCAAAGCCCAATGCACATTAAAAGGTTGTATAATGCAACTTCCGGCTAGCACCGCAGGCATTGCAGACGCTTCTTCAGGAGTGCCCGTTCCCCAATCGTGTAAAGCCGCTAATCAGCTGTCTAGCAGCTTGGAAACTTTATCCCCGGGCAAAGGGGAGAGAGGAGAGTAGACAGGTACAGGTAGAGCTCCCCAAGTGCCCCAGGAATAGTTCTGGGACGCGAAGGGTGAGAACCCCCTGGAAGCCTGTCAAAACTCTGGATCTGGGACACCTCTGCTTAAAATAGCAGAGCAAGATGCCACAACCACCTCTGCAAACAAGGCTTGTAATAAACATTTTAAACTGGAGCAGACAGACCAAAGCCAGGAAAAATCAGACTGCAAGTATCTAACCTTAACTCCAATGTGTATTGCTTCCTTCTGAGTTATTAAGAAACGAAAGTGAGAAAGTAAGAAAGATGGCGATTGAGACTTAATGGGGCATGGAAAGTGAAAGTTAACAAGTTAACAAGAAAGTATCACTTAGTGCTGAGCCCCTGGTTAAAA
This sequence comes from Ptyas mucosa, assembly GCA_012654045.1. Classification (NCBI taxonomy): domain Eukaryota; kingdom Metazoa; phylum Chordata; class Lepidosauria; order Squamata; family Colubridae; genus Ptyas; species Ptyas mucosa. The sequence goes on along the minus strand of WNWU01000125.1, from coordinate 913,446 downwards.
TTGATTTCGGTACTGAAAGAAAGAGGATTTTTTAAGGTTTTAAAGGACTGTGAAATTTGAGTAATTTTTTTGTTCTGGTTGCTGTTTGAATTTTAAATAAATAAATTGAAAGTAAAAGATGGTTTCAAAATCAATAAAGACTGTTTATGTTAAAGGACCTGGCAGCGCAGGGAGCTCCCCTGCTCACACTTCTAAATTGCAAGCTCTTGTCCCTGCAAGAAAGCCACAGATTTTAACATTTGAAATGCTGCAGGAAGCCCTGAAAGGCACAGAGAGCAAGATTGCTTCTGTGGATGAAAAAATGCAGAATGTGGTGGAGGAAATGATTGGCATTAAAGATTTGATTTCTACTAGGAATCAGGAAATTAGAGAAGATATAATTTTGGCATTTAGTGGTCTGGCAGGTCATATTGAAATTTTGGATGATAAAGTGGACGAAATAAAGCAATCTAATGAGATTTTGGAAAGCAAGCTGGGAGAAGCTCAGAATAAAATTGAAAAGGCTGAACTAGATGTAACAATGATACAATATAGAGACATGGAATTTGCCTTGAGAATAAGAGGAGTGAAGGAGAACAAGCAAGAGAACTTGAAAGAGATGATGTCAGAAGCACTGGCCCAGATGTTGGGAGATCAAAAAGCTAATCTTGAACGCAGATTGACAAAATTTTTCACGTTAATTCATGGGTGGCAAGACAGAAGTGCTTATCAAGAGATATTGTTATATATTTTACTACAAGGAGAATACGCAATGAAATTCTACAAGCCACTTTTAAAAATAAGCTTCAAGTGGAAGGCTAGGAGGTTATGACAATGAAAGAAATTCCCCCTAAAATGCTGAGAGCCAGAAGGGAGTATTCCTTTCTGGTGGATGAATTGCAAAATTGCCAGATACAGTACAGATGGGAGGTACCAACTGGTTTAGTGGTGAACTATTCTGGAGAAAGATATCACCTTAATTCAGTATGGAAAGCAAGAGACTTTTATGTTAATGTACTGAAGGCTGGACCCCTGAAATCTCCAGAGATTAGAAGAAGTAAGGAAGAGTTGGTGGTAAGAAAGCCGGAGAATGAAGAATTGGTGGCACAGGCTCAACGGGGGGCTTCGAATATCCAAGAAGATTTACTGTAAACTTTGACCATTGTTCAAGACCTGGATACAATTGAGATAATAGAGGAACCTAAGGTTCAAAGACAGACCTGAGCAGCAGCAGCTAAACGCAAAGAAGAACTAAGACTGCAGCAACTTCAAACGGTAACCCAAGAGACTACAAAAACAAAAGCAGTGGGAGGAGCTAGACCTAAAGGTCAAATGAGACAAGACCACCAGCAGATGCTCCAAATGCTTCAGAGGTCCAAAGATGGGAATTAGATTCCTAACCTGGAATGTTAATGGCTTGAATTCACCGCAAAAGAGGAGGAAAATATTTCATTATTTGAAACAATTTAAAAACTATGTAATTTGCTTACAAGAGACCCATATTAGAACTCAAGATCAAAAATGCTTAATTAATGCGAGATTAGGAACACACTTTGCAGGTCTGGGATGCGAGTAAAGCATATATGAGAGGTATTTTGATCTATTTGAACAATAAACACAGAAAGAAACAGGGAAAGAAAAGGAAGGAATTAGAAGAAGAAATTAAAAAGAAAGAACAAGTTTTAATAGCGAATCCAGCAGATAAGAAAACAAAAGAGTTAATCAATTTATTGAAAGGGCAATTTAAGATGTTAATGGCAGATCAAGTAGCAACAAACTTACAGTATGCTAAACATAACACTTTTTGTAATGCTAACAAACCAGGCAGATGGTTAGCATACATATTAAGGAAGAAACAAAAATCATGGACGATAGAGAAAATTAATTATAAAGGTAAGGAGGTTTACCAGCAAGAGATGATTTAAAAAGTATTTTTGGAATTTTAAACTAAATTATATACTAGTGATAAAATTCAGGATATAGACATAGTTATCTACAGAAAGAATATTTGCATAATTTCAAAAGAGTAAAGGGAGAGTTTAAATCAACTGATAACTTCTGAGAAAATTTTGTTTGCAATTAAACAGTTAAAGGTGGGTAAAGCGCCAAGGACGGATGGTTTGACAGCTGTTTATTACAAGAATTTGCAGCAGGAAATGATGGAATCACTTAAGGAATTATTTACTAACATATAACTTGGGGGAGGGATACCTCCGTCATGGAAGACAGCCTTTATCTCTCTGATTCCAAAGAAGGAACAAGATCAAACACAACCAAAAAATTACAGGCCAATATCACTTTTAAATACAGATTATAAAATTTTTGCTAAGATTCTAGCAAATAGATTAATGACAGTTATACAACAGATGATCCATCATGATCAAACGGGCTTTATAACTGGTAGACAAATGAAAAGTAACGTGAGGCAAATTGTTAACCTGTTAGAATATCTGGGGAAGAACAACCAAAACCCTGCAGTGCTAATATTTCTTGATGCGGAGAAAGCATTTGATCGATTGAATTGGCACTTTCTGTTGAGATTAATAGAAAAGATGCAGTTTGGAGAATATTTTATACAATCCATTAAGGCAATATACCAGAAACAAACAGCGCAAATAATAATCAATGGTGGTTTAACAGATACTTTTAACATAGAAAAAGGAACAAGGCAGGGATGCCCTTTGTCTCCATTGTTGTTTATTTTGTCACTGGAAGTTTTGCTGAGTAAAATACGGGGGTTAGACAAAATAAAGGGAATTAAAATTAGGCAACATGAGTATAAATTAAGAGCATTTGCAGACAATTTGGTTGTTACTTTGACACAACCAGTACAATCGGTCATAGGTTTAATGGAAATAACTAATCAATATGGACAAGTATCTGGATTTAAAATAAATGCAGGCAAAACAAAGATAATAACTAAAAATATGACTATGAATCAAAAAGAAGAAGTAGAAAGACTTACAGGATTTGAAATAGCAAAGAAGGTTAAATACCTAGGGGTTTATATTACAACTTCAAATGTGAAATTATATAAATATAATTATGAACTGTTGTGGCAAAAAATACAGAGAGAATGGAAAACTGAAAAAAACTTCAATTGTCTTTGTTGGGAAGAATAGCAGCAGTAAAAATGAATATCTTACCAAAGTTTCTATTTCTCTTTCAAATGATTCCAATACTTAAAAAAGATGAAAATTTGAAGGAATGGCAGAAGGGTATCAGTAATTTTGTTTCGGCAGGAAAGAGACCTCGACTTAAGCAAAAGATAATGCAAGATACATGGGAAAGATGAGGTCTCAAAATGCCCAATTTAAGATTATATTATGAGGCAGCTGCCCTAGTAGCAATTAGTGACTGGATGAATTTGACAGAGGAAAGAATATTGAATATTGAAGGGTATGGTTTGTTGTACGGTTGGCATGCTTATTTATTATATGATAAAAGAGTGGATAAGTCTTTTAAAAACCGACTTCCGGCGGTGATGTCACCGTGTTAGGGATGAAGGGAATGGATCTCCGCTCTCCAAGTCCCTAATATCTGGGGAACTTCTGAGGACCTCGGGGAGGACAGCAATCCCTCCGAAGGTTCAGGAAACCCCCCTTAATCCTGATCGAGGAAGAACCAGCCATCCCAGCTGGCCAGAAACGTTGACAGCTGACTAAGTGGGAAGCGAAAATCAAATAAAAGAAGACATCGGTGGAAAGATCGAAAGGAAAAAAAGAACACAAAAGGTACACTTACAATCCATAACTTGAGGATTAAAGGCGGGAGAAAGTAAACTCCATGTCAGGTTTCAGCGTAATCTCAAATAAATTTCATTCTGAAACACAAAGTCTTTGATGAATCTCTCATTTATTAAAGAATTTACGATCCGACCTAAACTCATATGCAGCCAAAACTGATTCTCTGAAACCAAACCCCTCCCCTTCTGCCTCACAATATCTCAATGCCCATTGGCCATCTTCCAAGTCAGTCTCTTCTGCCCACTACTTCAGATCACAGGAATGTCCCCCTCCCTTCATCACCTGGGTAACCCTATCTATTAAGGGAGGGGGAGAAGAACAATATCTCAAATGCCAAGCACTAAATTTCAAACTGTACTGCTAGCTCTGGTTTTTTTCCCCTTTTCTCTTTGATTATGGCAGCGATGAAAAAATGCAACTTAGGTTGCTGACATCCGGCCCCTCTCCCGTCATTTCTCAGAAGCGGCCTGCCGGGAGGGAAAAACAACAAGTTAAACATCATTATCCCATCCGAGGGTGTACCCCCCCTCCCGGTTTTCCCGGATGATCTGCATGGAATTTGGCTATAAGGCGGTCAGCTTGGATGTTTGTGCTCCTCACCCAGGAAGCCTCTGATAGAGGGTAACGTTTCCATTTAATTAAGTATTGGAGGCGCCCCCTGTGCCACCTTGAATCGAGGATTCGCTGTACCTCATAGTGAGTTTGGCCCCCAATGACCAGGGGACCGGGAGGGTCATGTGGTACTAGTATTAGAGGTGACCCCAATACTGGTTTTAAAAGGCTGCTGTGGAAAACGGGGTGTATCTTCCCTAAGAGCCAGGGCAGCTGCAATTGTACTGTAACCGGGTTGATTATTTTTACTATAGGGAACGGTCCTATGAATTTCGGACCCAACTTTTTGCTCGGGAGCCTGAGTCTCAAATACTTGGTGGAGAGGTAGACTTTCTCGCCTACTCAGAATGGCCTTTGGGGAGTTCGATGCTTGTCTGCTTGTTTCTTATAGGATTGTGCCGCCTTGGCCAATGCCCTCTTAACGTTCTCCCAGGTTTCCCTCAACAATGCCATCCAGTCGGTCAAACTGACTGAGGAAGGGGGCTCCCTTGGGTACTCTGGCATGGGGACGAAATCCATACCACTCACTATTTTAAATGGAGTTAATCCTGTGCTATTGTGGACGGCATTATTATATGCGACCTCCGCAAAAGATAGGAGGTCTGCCCAATTTGACTGTTGATAGTGGACGTAGCATCTTAAGTATTGTTCTATCATAGCATTCAGTCTCTCCCCCCCCCCCCATTGGTGCTCGGGTGAAACGCTGAGCTGAGGCCTTGGGATGACCCTATAGATCGCAGGAACTCCCTCCAGAATTTTGCTGTGAACTGGACCCCTCGGTCAGAGATGATTCTTCTGGGGACTCCATGCAGGCGGTAGATGTGTTTCACGAATAGTTTGGATAACTGGCGGGCTGAGGGCAGCCCGCTGCAAGGAATAAAGTGCGCCTGTTTGGAGAATAAATCTATTACAGTCCAGATCACTGTATTTCCACCACTCCTTGGTAGCTCTACTATAAAGTCCATCGCAATCTCCTCCCATGGTCTGGTCGGTTCAGCTACTGGTTGCAACAGTCCAGGAGGGCATCCTGGTCATGTCTTCATTGTGGCACAAATGGTACAACTTTTTACATAACTTTCTATGTCCTTTCTCAGGTGGGGCCACCAGAACTGTCTTCATACTAAGTGCAGAGTCTTTAGGAAACCGAAATGCCCCGCTGGTTTAACGTCGTGGCTCCTCTTAAGAATCAGGGTGCATAGAGTCTGTGGGACATAGAGCTTTGCCCCCTTCCATGCTAGGTCATCCCTTTTTGTCAGGAGGTGTTGATTGTCTCAGAACCAGGGGTCCGCCGCTGTTTCAGTTTTTAGTTTTCTCGTTAAATCACTTTCAAGTTGGTCCTGCTGGTTGCACCATTGCCGTCTAGTGACCACCTGGCCAACAACCTGGGTAGAGGGGATGATGGCGTTCACTACCTGCTCCTGTTCACTGTTATATTGGGGCATCCGGAAGAGTGCATCAGCCAGGAAATTCTTCCCACCTGGGATATGCTTGAGCTCGAAGTTGAAACGATTGAAGCATTGCGCCCAGCAGACTTGCCTGGGCGACAACTTCCACGGGGTTCTGAGGGCCTCCAGATTCTTGTGATCAGTCCAAACTTCGAACAGTCTCTGAGCCCCCTCTAGTAGGTGTCGCCAGGTCAGCAGCGCCCATCTTACCGCAAACGCTTCCTTCTCCCACGCCACCCATCGCCTCTCTGTGTTGGTGAGCTTTTGGGAGCTGTAGGCACAAGGTTGTAGGTTCCCTTGGCCGTTCTTTTGGAGCAGCATGGCCCCTACTGCCATGTCGCTGGCATTGGATGACGAAAGGCTGTTCGGGGTCAGGATGCTTTAGGACAGGCTCTTTCGCAAACATCTCTTTTAATGCTTCGAATGCCCATTGGCAGGTTGGGTCCCACTGTAGGGGTTGTCCCGGGCAGGGCTTCGTTGCCGGACTCCCTGTCTTTAGGAGGTCCATCAGAGATTTGGCAATTCTCACAAATGAGGGGATGAATTGTCTGTAGAAGTTCGCAAACCCTAAGAAGCTTTGCAGTTGTCTGCGGGTGCGCGGGGGTTGCCATTGTAGAACTGATTGTACTTTGGCTGGGTCCATCTTTACCCCCTCGTTTGATATTCGGAAACCTAAGTAGTCTAGGTGTGATTGATGGAACTCGCATTTTGTCAGTTTGGCATACAGATTTGCCTTCAGCAATTTCTTCAATACTTGGCGGACGAGGGGTATGTGTTCTTCTAAGGTTTCCGTGTAAATGAGAATGTCGTTCAGGTAGACGAGAACCCCTTTGTAGAGGTGATCATGTAGGACTTCATTTATCAGTTGCATGAACACCGCCGGGGCTCCCTGCAGTCCAAAAGGCATCACCTTAAATTGGAAACTTCCTAGGGGGCAGTTGAATGCTGTTTTCCACTCAACTCCTTCTTTGATGCATATTCGGTAGTAGGCTTCTTGGAGGTCTAGTTTGGTGAAAACTTTTCCTTTGGCCAGGTGGGACAGCATGTCCTTCATGAGGGGAAGGGGATATAAGTTATGTACGCAGATGGCGTTGATCCCGCGGAAGTCCACCAGCAGACGCATAGAGCCGTCTTTCTTCTCTTTAAAAAGGACCAGTGCCGCGATCCGCGGTTTTGCTGGCTCAATGAAACCTCTTTGTAGGTTCTTGTCTATGTAGTTCCGCATTTCTTCCATCTCATGGGGCGTCATAGCATATAGCTGAGGTTTTGGTAGTGTTGCTCCAGGATGATCTCAATGGCACAATCGGCCTCATAGGGGGGGGGGGAACATCACACTCGGCCTCGCTAAACACCTCTGCAAGGTCTTGGTACTCCTCTGGGATCTGTTTTGTGTCATGGGAGCTGTCGGATGCGGCCGCCAGTTGCTCTGTTGTACCCTTGGGGAGGGACCCTTGCGTTGGCGGCTTCTTCCTTTGCCGTGGTGGGAAAGATCGGGGCTTCTGCATGGGGACCATCCCCCCTGGTTGGAGTGGCAGGGGTTGGAGGCCCTTTGCAATCCTCAGCCTGCAGGTTCCCTCTTGCCACCAGATGATTGGGCCCCATTTGTCTAGCCATGAGAGTCCTAGTATGACTGGGTCCGTCATTTTGGGGGCTATTATAAATTGGATCTTTTCCCAGTGGTCTGCTAGCTCCAGTCTCACTGGCTCAGTCAGATGTGTGGCGTAAGTCCCCCCCACTAGGGATCCATCGACTTGCTCGAATCGGATTGGGTGGCTGAGTTTTTTGGCACGGATCCCCAATTTTAGGACTGTGGGTAGGTTAATCAGGCACCTCGTGCAGCCTGAGTCTATTAGGGCTTGGAAAACCCCTTGGGTTTTGTCTTTGGGGCTGTTAGGTGTATAGGAAAAAGAAAAGGATGGATGGGTCCACTCACCATTGGGTCGTCTTCACCCTCGTCCTCACTGTCATATCACTCGGGGGATTGGTTTCCCTTGTCTGGGGTCCCTCTGGCTTCAGACAGGTGGGCGAAGGCCTCTGGACCCTGGGGGGTTTTCCTCGGTGCATTGGCGGTGCGCTTGAGTCCTCATTCTGGGCGTGCCCTGGGCGGTGGGTCTTGTCTCGGTCTCGGGGTTCCACACGCTGCTGCCAGGTGACCGATCCCCCCGCATCTGTAGCACCTCAGCGGTCTCCGTGGGATGACTGGTCTCTGGGCGGGCTGTGGTGTCGCGGTTCCTCGACTGTCAGGTGGTCTCGGGTCAGGTTGGCCTCCCTCCTTGCTACCTGGCTGTTTCGGCATGTCATTGGCACGCAATCCCCTGTCGACTCTTATTGCTACTCGGAACAAATCGGAGTCGGTTTGGGACATCTTGATAAGCGATCACTTGGCCAATTCGTTTTCCAAGCTCGTCCTAAAAAAGTAAACCAGTAGCCGCTCGGGTAGGGAAGGTAGAGTCCCAATGACTCTCCTGAATTCACGGATATGCTCTCTGATAGGCTTCCCCTTCTGCATCAGATTTCTGAGCTCGTCTTCTACATAAGTGTCTTCCTCTGCCTCTTTGAACTGGGCTCGTAGCAGTTGCAAGAACCCATCAGCGTCGCGCAATTGGGGGGCCCTGTTCTTGAATAGGGCTGCTGACCACGTCCTTGCTTCCCCCTCCAGACCCTCTGCAATGGCACTGACCAGGGCTCTGGGAGATGGGTAGAGGTACCCATAACTTTCTATGTAGATTTCAGTTGTGTCAAGGAATTGTGCCAGTTGGTCTGGGTCGCCATCGAACTTCCCTCTAAAGCGGGGCGGTGGGCCCTCTCTCGCTGCTCTATCTTCCCAGTGCGGGGCTCTGTAAGCCTGCTCTTGGTGCCAATACTCTTCTTCCCCTCTCAGTTTAGGGTAGGGGGGTGGTATTCGGTCCAGGCGGCTTTGCTTCCTTTGCAAGGGAGGGACCCATGGATGAGGCTTTGGGCTTCCCCTCCTTCCACCATTGGGGGGGGGGAAAGGCTGCACCTCCGCCTAGGGTATTTCAATTGAGCAGGCTCGACTGGTCCCCCCCTCTCCTTTGGCCTGCATGATGGCTTCTCCTCCTCCAGAAGGATGGCATGGTCAAACTTCTCTTTCAATTCATCTATGGGGCCCAGGAGTGGCTTCCCTGAAACTTCTTTGTGCCTGACTTGCTGCCAATCCAGTAGCCAATCCACCCTCCCCAACTCGCTTAAGGGTTTCCCCTTTCCCTGGACATTCGGGAAAGGAAATTCGACCTCCGCAGCTTTTGGCAAGGGGCCCGTGTACTTATCTTTCTTCTCCTTGGCTCGCGTCCCGGTCCGAGCTGGGCTATCCTGCAGCTTCGTTGGGGGAGGGGGGAGATGAGATCCTGAGGTATTCAAGCTGGCTGGAGTCAGGACTGGCTCTCCTCCAGTTGCTTGAAGTAAACTTTCCTCGGATAAACGGCTTCCAGCCATGGCGTCTGGACTATTCCTCCACTCACCCCAAATATCTGGGATGGAGGTGGAAGCTTTGAAGTCAACCAGCCTGGCTTGGAAAGGAGTTTTGGCTGTCTGTCAGGTTTCAGTGTAATCTCAAATAAATTTCATTCTCAAACACTAAGTCTTTGATGAATCTCTCATTTATTAAAGAATTTACGATCCAACCTAAACTCATATGCAGCCAAAACTGATTCTCTGAAACCAAACCTCTCCCCTTCTGCCTCACAATATCTCAATGCCCATTGGCCATCTTCCAAGTCAGTCTCTTCTGCCCACTACTTCAGATCACAGGAATGTCCCCCTCCCTTCATCACCTGGGTAACCCTATCTATTAAGGGAGGGGGAGAAGAACAATATCTCAAATGTCAAGCACTAAATTTCAAACTGTACTGCTAGCTCCGTTTTTTTCCCCTTTTCTCTTTGATTATGGCAGCGATGAAAAAATGCAACTTAGGTCGCTGACACTACAATTAAGAAGCGAGATATAGCTAAACAAGCGGTGACTGAAAACTAACCGGAGACAGAACCCATTTTGACAGTGAAAGCACATAATTTAACAACCGGCGAAATTGGAGGAAATCCAGAGGAAACCCAGAAGGAAAAGTTAAACCCGGAGAAAATTTGGATTGTGGATAATTTGCTACAGAGGAGAGGCGGAATTTGAGGAGAGAAAGGGAGTATTTTGACAGACTTTGCCCTTTGTGGAGGCAGCAACGAGGCAATCAACAAGCAGCCGATACCGAAAGAGAGAGCAGAGGAAAAAAAAATATCTCTGTTTAAAGTGGCAGTTTCGGATTTTAGAAACTAAACTAACTTAAACATGGTATTTCCCTTTGGACTTTTGGACACTGCATATTTGGAGATCAGGACAAGATTTGGACAACATTTAGACATTTGGATTTGGATTAGAATCTTTTGAAAGACACTCGGAATTTGATGGACTTTTAACTTAAAAGACATTGGGACACCAGACTTGCAAAGTAAACAATAGAGACAATAAACAAGAAGGATACAAATTTGGGGGGGGGGGGAAAGAGTGACCTAGATAAAGAAGAATCAACTGTGACGTATAATTAATAGCAATCAAGTTTGATAACGAATTAAGTGATTAAAAAGTATAAAAAGTATTAACAATAAATGTACTGTTTCTGAAACTCCATATATAACTGTTAACTTAGTTTTATATTTACTTAGGAAATTATCTTGGTATTTAATTATCATATTGTTTTGTATGTTTAGATTTGAAGATTCTTATTAGACAGATTAAGTAAATTAAGGATTGTAATTAAGGGTAATTGATATCTATAAATAGTAATTAATAACAAACTTAAATAAGATAACAAGTAATTAATTATAAGGACAATCAATTGATGAATTGCTAAAGCATTAGACTTTCCCTCACCTCCTCCCCTTATACTCTCCCCTTATTTTTTTACTTTTTTTGTGAATAATAGAGGCTAAGTAGTTATTAAGATTTGATGAATTTTGCAAAATATTGAAAAGTGAAAGATTGAATTTATAGATAAATTTATATATAGACAGTGACTGTGTGATAAGGAAATTTATCCTAGTTGGGATAAATAATCAGTAATCCTTGGGATTACTGAAAGTTATAAATTGAATATAAAGACCAATAGAGATATAACAGCCCAAATAGTAATCAGTATATGAAACTCTGGGAGAAGATAACACAAGAAATACTAATGGCAACCACGGGCTCAACAACAATCACTAAGTCAAGCAAGAAAATACCACCACACCAAATGATACTGACGGCCTCTCCAGCACAACAAAAATCAGTCGAAGCCATGGAAAAGGATAAGGCAACCCCTACTCTTAGCATGTAAAACATCCACTCTGTACTAACGATGATCCAGGAAGGAATGAATAGAATGCAGGAGACCATGGTCCACTATCATGAAGAGACAAGGAAAAATCACGAGGAACTTAGGACGGATGTGGGGGAGATAAAAGATAATATTAGGAACATGGATGAGAAGATAGGAAAGATACAACAGAACATAGAGGAAAACAAGCAGAGGATTCATAAGGTGGAGGAGAGAATAGAGTATACGGATAAGAGAATGGAGAGGATAGAATACAACCAAGCGGCCACAAATAAGGAACTGGAGGACTCATTATCATATCTCGAGGTGGAGAAGGCATCCTTCTATTTAAGGTTTCAAAATGTAGAAGAGCAAAAGGAAGAGGACTTAGGAGAAATCATGACTGAGATACTTTCAGAAGTGACCCAGAGGGACCAGGAAGAGATACGAAGTGGAATAGATGAAATCTATAGAGTTCATACGAACTACGCTTGGAGAAACGAGTTACCCAAAGAAATACATATCAGGTTCACAAAAAAATCTATAAAAGAAGAGATCTTTAGGAAGATGAGAGAAGACACAACTATGTATAGGGGAAAAGAAATTTTAACCCTCAAACAGATACCGAAAAGGACAAGGGATCAAAGAAGGAACTTGCAAAATATCAGCTGAGACAGGAACGAGGTGGCAACAATACAACAAGTTTAATCCAACAACACAGAAACCACGATTAAAACAACCCCTTTTCAGACTAATCAGCACAGCTGCTTAAATCCCCATGCTAGCATGGAACCGCCCCCCTTGCTGATTTCCACCAGCCAGTGCTGCAACAGCCCAGCGCTTACTCATGATGTAACACTCCTTCACCCCCGGATGACACAGACATAGTCCTTCAAATATGCAGGTGGTTTACGATCCCTACTCGAGCGTCTGGGCGCGGGCGAAGCTTCTGCCATGACTGGTTCAACCCCCGGAACCAATCTAGGTGGTGAAGGCACCCTCAACCCTCCTACAGCCACAGCCATGCCCGGAGGGTCAAAAGTTCCATTGGAATATGCTGGAGGGGTAGGAGGTGTAGGCAACACCTCTATCGTTGCTGGTTCAGTCTCCGGAGCCAGCCCAGGTGGCAGAGGTACCCTCAATCCTCCTACGCCCTCATCCACACCTGGGGAGTCAGGAATTCTGTTGCGGTGTGCTGAAGCGATGGTAGGTATTCTGATGGTGGGCTTTGATTGAACGGTCGACTCGGAGTAGGGGGACAACTGGGAACTCTCCCCGGCTGAATCTGCCGGGAACTCTATCTGCCGTTTCCGAAGTTGGTCCACATGTCGACACCATACACGGCCGTCAGTCATCAAAATCCTATAAGAACAGGGTCCTGTTACATCATTCACAACTCCGGGTACCCAGCGTGGTTCCCCCCTGAAATTCCTGGCAAAAACCTTATCCCCTACCACAAACCCCCGAGTCCCTTCTTCTATGCTCCGCCCCTCAGAATAGTAGTCGGGATGTAGTCGATCAAGAACAGTGTGGAGCCACCGCCCCATTAACATCTCTGCGGGGGTTCGATGAGTGAGCGGGCAGGGGATCGTATGTTGGGCGGATAAGTAAGTACTTATCTGCTCCTGCCAATCTCCCGGGGGCAGGCGGGCCAAAACCTCCTTTGCTGACCGGACGGCCCTTTCCGCCATCCATTGCAGGCCAGATGGTACGGGGCTGTCCGGGCATGACGAATGCCCAAGCTAGCAAGGAAACCCTGGAACACGGAGGACATAAATTGTGGGCCATTGTCTGTCACCAATACGTCCGGAAGGCCGTGGGTCGCAAACAGATGGCGTAGTACTCGGATGGTCAACTCTGACGTCATCGACGACATTAGTTCCAATTCGCCCCTCTTTGAAAAGGCATCTATGGCGATTAGAAAGGTTTTGCCCCGGTAGGGGCCAGCGAAATCCAGGTGAACCCTGGACCATGGCCCCCTCGGATGTTCCCATGGCCGGGGGGGGCAAGAGGTGGAGCTGACTGCACCCTCTGGCAGCTAGGGCACTCTGCGTCCCAGTTTGCAACGTCCTTATCCAATCCCGGCCACCAAACATAACTACAGCTCAGTTCCTTCATGCAGACAATACCCGGATGCCCCACGTGTAAACTGTCCAACACCCGGTTCCTCAGCCCCATAGGTACCACAACTCTCTGACCCCACAGGAGGCAACCCAATTGCACCAACAGTTCATGCTGGTGGGCACGGAAAGGTGCGTATAATTCAATTACCTTTCCCAAGGGCCACCCCCTAGTCACCCAATCAAGAACCTGAGATAGAACCCTGTCCTTTCGGGAGTGGGCCGCAATGCCGTAGAAGACACTGGCAGGCGCATCTCATCTACCAGAAGAACCGGCAATGCCAGCGCAGGGTCGACAACCTGCGATAGTAAGGGACAACGACTAAGGGCGTCCGCATGGGGGATCGATTTTCCCGGACGATGACACAAGATGTAATCATAAGCCGCCAGGAAAACCCCCCACCGTGACATCGTAGGGGAGAGAATTTGTGGTGTTTGACGGTGACCTCCCAAAAGCCCCAACAATGGCTTATGGTCCGTCACCAACTCAAACGGGCACCCATACAGATACTCATGAAAATGCTTAACAGCCGCTATGGCTGCCAGGGCCTCTCTATCTAACTGGCTATACCGTCTGTCAGCGGACGACAACATCTGTGAGTAGAAGGCAATAGGGGCCTCTACCCCATTCGGAAGCTGGTGACTCAGCACCGCTCCCACACCATAAGGGGATGCAACTGCTGTAAGCATGAGGGGTAGATTCGGGTCATATTGCACCAATACCGCAGAGGACGACAAAAGGTCCTTGACATGTTGAAAAGCGCGGGCGTGCTCTCGCGACCAGGACCACGGACTGTCCTTAGCAAGTAGTCTATGCAAGGGCTCTGCAATGGAGGCCTTATGGGGTAGGAAAATGTTATAAAAATTAAGAAGTCCCAAAAAGGACTGCAATTCCGCCCGATAAGTAGGAGTGGCGGCATGCTTAACAGCAGCCACTTTCGAGGGAGTGGGGTGGATCCCGTTGGCATCTATAAGATAACCCAAAAATTCGATCTTTGGGACCCCTATAACGCATTTAGTCCGCTTCAACTTGAGTCCCGACTTGCGGAAACGCGAAAGGATAGTCCTAACTCGCTCGATGAGCTCACCCCAACACGAGGCGGAGATGAGCACATCGTCGAAATAGGGTACCATGCCCGGAATACCATGGAGCAGCCACTCCATCAAGCTTTGAAAAATGCCCAGCGCCACACTAACCCCAAATTGCATTTAAAAGCTCCACGGTGGGTGACGATGGTCTGCGCCTCTGCTGCAGCATCATCCACCGGTAGCTGCTGGTATGCCTGAGCCATATCGAGTTTCGCAAAGATGGCGCCTTGCCCCAATGAATGGAGCAGGTGCTGGACTACCGGCACCGGATAGGAATTAGATTGTAACACCCTGTTTAACGTACATTTAAAATCAGCGCAAATTCGCACCGTGCCATCCTGCTTAAGGGGGACCACTATGGGGGTCTCCCACTTCGAGTGGTCAGTAGGTTCCAAAACCCCCTGTGCAACAAGCTTGTCCAATTCCGCATCCACTTTAGATCAGAGAGCAAACGGAATCCTACGTGGCTTTAAACGAATGGGGGCCACCTGAGGGTCCAGATTTAAGGAAATGGGGGAGCCCACATATCTACCCAATGTGCCATCAAACACATCCGCAAACTCTCTAAAGATTTCATTGGCCCCACCTACCACTATAGAATGCACTCCCTCTATTCTTAATTCCAGCGCCCAGAACCAATCCATTCCTAACACGCTGGGCAGACAGCCCCTGACCACAATTATGGGGAGGCACCACACAAAACCTTTAGCCTCTACTAGGAACTGCCCCTGTCCCACAGTAGGGATGAGATTCCCCTGATAGTCACGAAGTTTGAAAGGGCAGGGCTGCAATTTGGATCTGAGCAGGTTTGGAACCAACTCCTTAATGGTCTCCCATGACACAATAGTTTTAGCCGACCCAGTGTCCAGTTCCATTGTGCAAGGGCGCCCTCAATTGTCACTGTCATAGCAGGTTTTGAGCTATTTGACTTGACGGTGTGAGCGGTCACCTCGGGGCATGTGTGGTCACGAAGAACGTAGAAACAGATCTCCTTATCTGGACGGCGATGCTTCAGGACTGCACTTCGGGGGGGTAGGGCATGACAAACTCGAGCAATATGCCCCACTTTGCCACATTGGTGACATGTCATAGATTTAAAATAGCAGGTAGCTCTTAGATAATTCCCGCCGCAACTGAGGCACCCCGCTGGGGTCGTCGCCGTGTCCGGCTTCCGTCTCGGGATACCCCGCCGGCCTTTGGACACTTGCAAGCGGCTAACATCAGACTCCTCTCTTTCCTCGTCGGTGGTGCTCTCCGCAACTAACCCTTGTCGGTGTACAGATACGGCCGCTTGAGCCAACGCAGGAAGGGCCCGCCGGATGTCAGCGGTGGATTTCTCTGACATCTCGGCTGCCTGGGCCTCCTCAATGGCAGTTTGCAGGTCTAGGTTTTTCTTTGCCAACAAATGCCTCTGCAGCCGGATGTCCCTCACCCTGCACAACAGCTGCTCTACTAACGTGTCATCCAGGTCCCTGTATTCACAGTCAAGAGCAGCCGTTCGCAACCGCGCCACGTATTGGTTCACTGACTCCGCCTCCCCTTGCATCACTTGCCTTAGTTGGAACCGGCGGGTGAACTTCGAGGGTGCTGGTGAATAATGGTTCTTCAGTTTTTTGCGCAAACTGTCCCATGAGGCGGTGTGAACAAGGGCTGGGGCGAACAGCACTCATGCAGTCGCAAAAACTTCCGGGCCACACGAGTTCAAAAAGTGTGCCCGCTTGCGGCTGCTGGACAAGTCAACAAAATCGTGGGCTTCTAAAAAGCACTCAAAATGCTCCACGTATGCATCCCACGACTCCGTGGAGGCATCAAACGGGGTGAATGCGGGCGATGCCATAACCAGGTCTCCCCTTTTACTTTGTCTCAGCACCTTCGTCGCCAGTGCAAAATATCAGCTGAGACAGGAACGAGGCAGCAACAATACAACAAGTTTAATCCAACAACACAGAAACCACGATTAAAACAACCCCTTTTCAGACTAATCAGCACAGCTGCTTAAATCCCCATGCTAGCATGGAACCGCCCCCCTTGCTGATTTCCACCAGCCGGTGCTGCAACAGCCTGGTGCTTACTCATGACATAACAGAACTACAAGTTCCTAACAGCACAGTTGAATAAATTTAAATTTAAATCTGGCTAATACCGGAGGGCCTACTAATCTCCTGGGAAGACGAAAAATATAGAATTGACAACTTAGAAAAAGCACAGGATTTTTTTGATCAGCACTTCTTACTGGAGGAGGAGCAGGAGAGCAGAGAAGAGCAGGAACTCAAGAGGCAAGAGGAACAGCGGACAGAAAAAGAAGATAAAGATCAAGAAGAGGAGAGAAGAATGGATAAAGAAAGAATGGAGAGAGAGGGAGCGAGGGAAAAGACGCAAAGAATCACTAAGAACACAAAAAGACTGAAAACAATGAACAGATAAATAAACAGGGATGGAAAAAGAGTTAAAAATTATTTCAATTAATATAAACGGACTTAATTCACCAGCCAAAAGAAAACAGACATTCACAAAACTTCAAAAGCTAGAAATGGATATCATAACCCTTCAAGAAGTACATATTAAAAGACAACACCAAAAATTACTGGAAAATCAAAGCTTAGGAAGACTATACGCATCTCTAGGAGACCAAAAAAAAAAGAGGAGTCGCAATATATGTAAAGAAACACTTAAAAACAAAACAAATATATACAGACACAGAAGGACGCATATTAATAATAGAAATACAAACAGAATCCAAAACAATATTGTTAATATCTATACATGCACCCAACGGAAACCAGAGTGATTTTTTCAAGAAACTACATAACATAATTAAAGATCTGGAATATGAAACTATCTGCATAGTAGGAGACTTCAACGCAATTATGGACATAGAAAAAGATTACCGGAGCAGCAAACAAAGTAAGACCAGAAAGAAAACACTACCGGATCCATGTAAAGACATGATCAATGAATTACGCTTATACGATGCATGGAGAGAGGCAAATAAACAAACAAAACAGTATACATATTATTCGAACCCACACCAGTCATGGTCCAGGATCGATATGGCCTGGATGACTTCAGATCTTAGAGAGGAGATAAAGGACATTGAAATAACAGCAAATACTTGGGCAGACCCCATTAAAATAGTATGGAAAGGACACTGAAAGCAACGAAGGTGGATGATGGACACGGGAACAATAAAAGATAAGGAATACATACAGATGATTGAGAAAGAAGTTAAAATGTTCCTCCAAATAAATACTAAAGAACAGATATCGCTTCAGAACTTATGGGACACAATTAAAGCATACATAAGAGGTCTCACCATTGCATACATGGCAAAAAAACAAACAAAGAGAAACAACAGATAAGAAATAATCTGCTAGAAGAACTCAGAATATACAAATTAGAACTGCAGAAAGAACCCCACAATAAAACAATAAAAGAAAAATTAAACCTCATCAAACATAAAATTAATCTAATCACACAAACAGAAATTGCACAGAAAATCAAGCTAGTAAAACAGAAACATTTTGAGCATGCAAACAAAATGGGGTGCTGGCTAGCGTTTAGACTGAAAAAAGAAAAAGAAAGGAGAACAATATTTCAACTACAGGACCAAACAGGACAAATTCACCATACTAATCTAGATAAAAAACACATAGTTAAAGAATTTTTTCAAAGCCTCTACAAACAAGAAAAGATACCGGATGAAGACATTAAGGAATACCTATGTAAAACAAACATTACAAAATTAGAGGAGTCCCACAGAGAAGCACTAAATAGACCAATCACGATGTCCGAGTTAGTGGAAGCAAGGAAAAAGCAGAAAAATAACAAGGTCCCAGGCCCGACGGAATACCAATGGAGTTCTACAAAAATTGTCAGCATGCAATGGATGAACTGTTACTCCAGGTCCTCAATGATGCACTATTAGAAGCAGAAATCCCCAAATCTTGGACCAAAACCATTATTACACTCATCCCCAAAGAAGATTCGGACCCCACACAAGTCAAAAATTACAGGCCGATTTCATTGCTCAATGTGAACTATAAACTGTTTATGCTGGTTATAACACAAAGATTGAAAATAATTATTCACAAATACATACATAAAGATGAAAACGGCTTCGTCCCAAGAAGACAGATTAAAAATAACATAAGAACAATTATCAATGTCCTGGAATATTACGAGAAAAGAGTTGACAAACAGGTAGCCTTAATCTTTTTAGATGCACAGAAGGCATTTGATAATTTAAATTGGAACTTCTTTTTTTTTTTAATTGAAAAAGTTTTAACAATACAAATTTTTCCCCCTTTTTCCCCCCCCC
>WNWU01000125.1:841358-894434 GCA_012654045.1 Ptyas mucosa | reverse complement strand
GTCGGTAAAACATCACTCTTCCAATGTTGGGCAATCAACAACCTAGCTGCTGTCACCATATACAAAATCAATTTAGTTTCACCCAATGTAAAATCTTTAACTATACCCAATAAGAAAAATTGCGGAGAAAATTGTATTTTTTTCTTTAAAACATTTTGCATAACCCACCAGATTTTTATCCAAAAAGCCCTCACTTTCCTGCAAGTCCACCAGATGTGATAATATGTAGCATCTAAACAATCACATCTCCAACATTTTGGCTGCACATTAGGGTACATGCACGACAATTTCTTGGGATCTAAATGCCATCTATAAAACATTTTATAAAAATTTTCTCGTAAATTTTGTGACTGTGTAAATTTAACGTTCTGAACCCATATTTTTTCCCATGTTTCCAACATAACTGGTTGAGAGAAATTTTGTGCCCATTTAATCATACAATCTTTAACTAGCTCATTTTCTGAGTCTCTTTCTAACAAAACATTATAAACTCTCTTAATATGCATTGGACCTGTCCGCTTCATCTGTTCAACCAATTCTACTTCATATTCCATTAAACCAGTTTGTTGATCTTCTTTCCATCTCATCTGTAATTGATTGTACTGCAACCAAGTCAATGATTTCCCTTCTTCCAACAGCATATCCAAAGTCTTCAATCGCCACCTGCCCTCTTCAAAGTAAAGTAACTCTTTATATAAAAACCCCCCGAGTGACTTAATATTTGTATTCCACATGGTATCAGCGAGATCCAGCCAAAACGGAATCTTATAATCCCAATTAGTTCGGTGTCTTCTCCAGACTCTCAGCAAGGCATTTCTAAGTAAATGACTGTTAAACACTTTATCCACTTTGGTATCATAAAATAAGTATGCATGCCAACCCCAAACCAGGTCATGGCTTTCTATATTCAACAAGTCAGTCTTAGTTTTCCCAAACCAATCACTTAATTGTATCAATGCAGTTGCTTCATAATATAGTCGAAGGTTTGGGAGTTTAAGACCACCTCTCTCACGAATATCTTGCATTATTTTCAATTTAACTCTTGGCTTTTTATCATTCCAAATAAATTTGTTCAGTCCTTTTTGCCATTCTAGCAATGGTTTGTCTGATTTAAGCACCGGTATCATTTGAAATAGAAAGATCAATCTAGGTAAAACATTCATCTTTACTGCTGATATTCTTCCAAGCAGTGATAACTGCAGTTTCTTCCAGTTTTGCATATCTTTTTGTATCTTTTGCCACAGAACCTCATAGTTATTTTGAAACAGTTTAGCATTGGAGTCTGTGATTTGTACTCCTAAATATTTGACCTTTGAAACAGTCTCGAAGCCTGCCATTCTTTCCAGTTCCTTTTTTTTGCTCTCTGTCAGATTTTTGACAATCATTTTAGTTTTCTTCTGATTCAACCTGAAACCAGATACCATGCCATACTCTTCTATAATATTTTTCATCTGGATTATTGAGTTCATAGGTTGTGATAGGGTAACAACCAGGTCATCTGCAAATGCCTTAGTTCTATAGTCCTTTTGCCTTATAACTATTCCAGTCAAGGAATTCGAGTCCCGTATTGCATTGAGTAAGACTTCTAAAGTTAAAATAAATAATAGCGGGGATAATGGACAACCTTGTCTGGTGCCTTTTTGTATGTTAAAATTCGATGTTAAGCATCCATTGATAATAAGTTGTGCATGTTGCTCTTGATAGATTGCACCAATCGCTTGTATAAACCGCTCCCCCAAATCCATTTTTTCCAAAGTCTTAATTATAAAGTTCCAATTCACTCGATCAAAGGCTTTTTCCGCGTCCAAAAAAACCAGCACTGCAGAGATCTGTTTATTCTTATCTAGATAGTCCATTAAGTCTATAACTTGCCTAACATTCTCCTTCATATATCTGCCTTCAATAAATCCTGCTTGGTCATGATGAATTATCTTTTGAATAACTGGCATCAATCTGTTGGCTAGTACTTTTGCAAAGATTTTATAGTCTGTGTTTAATAAAGATATTGGTCTATAATTTTCTGGTTTCTTAGGACCTGATTCTTCTTTCGGAATCAATGAAACAAAAGCTGTTTTCCATGAGGAAGGTATCTTACCTCCTAGTTGTATATTACGAAATAAATCTTTAAGATGCTCAATCATTTCTTCTTGTAAAGTTTTATAATAAATTGCAGTTAAGCCATCCGTCCCTGGAGCTTTAGCTGTTTTTAATTGTTTTATAGCAAAACTGATCTCCTCCACTGTTATCAATTGTTCCAAACTTTTCTTTTGGCTCGTTGAAATTTTTGAAACTCTCTTGTTTTCCAAATATTCATCTATAGTAATATTCTGTATGTCATCTTTAGCATATAACTTAGTATAATATTCCAAAAAGGCTTTTTTAATTAGATCTTGTTGATAAACTTCTTTATCAGCATATTCAGTACTATCAATAATTCGTGTCGATGCTTGCTTCCTCAAAGTATACGCCAACCACCTGCCCGGTTTGTTAGCATTGGAAAAAGTATTATGCTTTGCAAATTGTAAGTTAGTTGCCGTTTGGTCTGCTATAAGCATTTGAAATTGATCCTTCAGAAGTTTTATAGCCATTTGCAATTTTCCGTCTGTTGGTTTTTGTATCAATTGTTGTTCTTTCTTTTTTATCTCAGATTCCAATTGTAGTCTTTTCTTCTGCTGACTTTGCCTGTGTTTAGAATTCATTTGAATTAGTACTCCCCGCATATATGCTTTACCTGCATCCCAAACTGTTTCAATAGGGGTGCCTTTGTTCAGGTTAAATTTAAAAAACTCCTTTAAATGCTTTTTGAGTTCAATTATATTCTTTTCATATCTAAATAGATTCTCATTTACTCTCCAGGATCTTCTTTCTCTTTTGCCCATCTCGATTTCCATCCAGACCGGACTGTGGTCAGTCAAAGTCCTAGGAAATATCTTTATTTTCTTTACTTTAGAGAGTAGATTAGAAGTTAAGAGAAAAAAGTCTATTCTGGAAAAGGATTTGTGCCTGTCTGAGTAAAAAGTAAAGTCCAGTTCATTTGGGTTTCGAATTCTCCAAATATCTTTCAATTCCAAATCCTCTTTCAGTTCAAAAAAAGCTTGTGGTAGTTTATTCCCTATTTTGGCCGTGGTTTTTTTATCCAATCTAGGTTGGATTACTCCATTCCAGTCGCCCATTATTATAATGTTTGAGTAGTCCCAATCCAGAATTTTTAAATGAAGTAGCTTGTAAAAATTTTCCTGCTGTTGATTTGGGGCATATATTCCGACCAACAAGATTGGTCCAACATCTGTAATAACTTCAACTGCAATATATCTTCCATCTTTATCTGCTTCTATAATTTTTGCTACAAATTTCTTATTTATATATATCACCACTCCATTCTTCTTTTCCTGATTTGAAGCAGCAAATTGCGTTCCCAATTTTGAATTTATCAAGTATTTCTGATCTTGCAATTTTACATGAGTCTCCTGTAAACAGATAACATCATTATGAAATTGTCTCAAATAGTGAAATATCTTCCTTCTTTTTTGCGGAGAATTCAATCCGTTTACATTCCAAGACAAAAATTTAAGTGCCATTTGACCCTGTCTGAAGTTTTGAGAGCAATTGTTGAAGATTCTCTCCTACGGTAGCAATCTTCGATTTAGCTCCTCCCATGACTTCAGCTTGCTGCTTATCTTTGGTTCTTTTCTCACGCTGTGGCTTAATATATTCTTGCTGCTGTTGCTTCATTTGTTTAGACATTGCTCTGGTTATGCGTTGCTCTTCCACTTTAGATGTTGTTACTTCCAAAGCCATCGCCTCCTCTGTGAATGGTTTTAGACATTTCTTCCAAAGGAGAAGCTTCGAATGGTGCAAAAGGGTCAACCACAACACCACCTACTGCTCCCATTAGTTCTCTTGCCTCCCTTTGCGACTGCCTTATTTGTGCTTCTGTTTCTTGATCAATCTCGGCTTGTAATTGAGCTTCTTTATCTATTGGTGAAGATGTGCGTGGAGGAGGAGAACCCGCTTTCAAAACATTATAATAAAATTCTTCTGCTTTTTCAATAGTGTTAAGGCGGTATCTCACTCCTCGCAGCCTGAGTATTATACCTATTGGGGCATCCCACCTAAATTGTATGTTCTGTCTTTTCAATTCTGTCACCAAAAATCCAAAATCCTTTCTATCTCTTAACATTTTAGGCGGTAGTTCTTTAAAAACTCCAATCTCACTTCCATCAACTTGGACTGTTGTAACAAAAGAATTTTGCAAGATTTCATTTCTCATTCTTCTATCTGTAAAGTATATAACCACATCTCTGTGGTTGTCTTTGTACCACCACACGAGAATTAACTCTGTAGACCTTGTCCATCTTGCACAAAACCAGATCTGGTTCCACTTTCAACATAACTGCCAAAGCCTCTGCACAAATTTTCCTAAGATCTTCCCTGGTGTTCTCTTTTACACCTCTCAATCTGATAGCATATTCCATTGATCGAAATTGCATCATAGTAATCTCATTTTGCATTTTTTGTGTTACTTCTTCAATTTCTATAATTTTTGAGTCAGAAGCTCTGAATTTGGTCTCCATCTCTGAGGCAAGATTCTCCACTTTTTTATCAATCTGCAGCACTACCTTAGACAGACCTTTAACCACTGTTTGAATATCTTGTTTAAGTGAATCATATTTCTCTTGAAACATTCCTTTAACCTCCTTCTCTGATCTTTGAATTTCTTTAATAATAATATCATATTGGCTTTCTTCCTTTGTCTGAGATTGCAACTGCGCTGTTTGAGGCTGCTTCTGTTTATGTGTGTGGGAGCCCCCCCCCCTGGTTGCTTTGTTGCCATTTTACCTCTTAAGGATCTTCCTTTTCCACAAACTCTAGCAACTTTTCCCAAAAAGTTCTCCAGATTCAATCAGGTCTATAAAAGTCAATTGGTATTTTTATTTTATATTATTTTGTTTTTTGGATACTTCTGCCTCTTCCAGCCGGATTTGTTACTTTAAAATGTAGCCGGATACAGTAATCAAATTACTTTCGCTTTCAGCTCTCTCCACTAAAAGCAAGCGCCATATTTTTTTCCTCCCCTTTTCTCAAAGCCAAATTACTTTCACTTTAAAAACTCTTTAAAATAGTCCAAAAAGCTTCCAATACTTGCTGTTTAATGAGAAGTTTGAGATCTTCCTTATTTTTCGTTGTTATTAGTAATGCTGCCGCGCTGTCTTGTTCTGCTTTGAAGCAGAGTTTCCCAGTCGTCCGGAGCTTCAGCGGGGTGGATAGGGAGTCCCACCCTGTTAACTCCCCAGAAGCAAGAAAAGCTTTCTGGGGGTCTCACAGGGGACTCTACCTGCAGCCGCCGGCTCTCCTCACAAGCCCTTTGCGTCTCGGAGTTTTACGAGCCGTTTCAATTGCCGAAACGGCTCTTTTACGGGCGATCGGGCTGGCGGTCTTCAAAGGACCGTCCGCAACAGCTGACGGCAACAGCGGAAGTCTAAATTGGAACTTCTTAATATTACAACTAGAGGCCATGGATTTCGGCAACAAATTTCTACATATGATCAGAAAAGTATACTCTTTTCAAACAGCTAAAATTATGATTAATGGGGACATGACTGATAATCTGGATATACAAAAAGGTGTGAGACAGGGTTGTCCCTTTGCCCCACTACTGTTCATAATCTCACTGGAAATACTATTAAATGAAGTCAGGAAGGACATGGAAATAAAGGGCCTGAGAACACGAAAAGAAGAATATAAGTTACAAGCCTTCGCTGGCGATGTGGTATTCATAATGGAGGAACCGGAAACAACAGGAATCAAACTTTTAGCGAAGATAAAGGAATATGGAAAAGTGGCGGGGCTCAAAATTAACAAACAAAAAACTAAAGCACTAACAAAGAATTTGACAAAAGAGATAAAATTAGAAGACACATTAGAAATACAAATTGTAAAGAAAATAAAGTACCTAGGAATCTGGCTTACCGCTAAGGCAATAACAATTAGAGAAGACAACTATAATAAACTAATGAAACAAATTAGAAAAGATCTGGAAACGTGGAACAAATTACAACTGTCATTTTTAGGGAAAATTGCATCCATAAAAATGAACATATTGCCCAGATTACTCTACCTTTTTCAAGTAACTCCAATTTGGCCAGGAAAGAACTTTTTCAAGGACCTTAATAAAACAATAACAAAATTCATTTGGAATGGGAAAAAGGCCAGAATTAAAATAAAGTGTATGCAAGATACCCGGGAAAAGGGAGGACTAGGCCTACCGGACTGGGAGCTATATTATAAAGCAGCATCTCTAAATTGGATAAGGGATTGGATAGACCTCAAGAATAAAAGAACGCTATTACTAGAGGGTTTTGAACTACAACGCAGCTGGCATGCCTTTTTGTGGGAGGGAAAGGACAAACATCATGGATATTTCCAACAACATATCATCAGAGAATCACTGTACAAAACATGGCAAGAGATTAGAAAGCACTACACCAAAATTCCACGATGGTTGTCGACTATGGAAGCATTAATCTACTCCAACGCCATGGATATAGAGAAAATGAGGAGTTATAAAGAATTATTGAACAATGAAGGAGATTTACAAACAAGACAAGAATTAAAAAATCAGGGTATAGACATTGATTGGTGGCCATACCGGCAAATAGAATCAAGATATAAAACTGATTGGGCACAATACGGATTCCAAAACG
The DNA here is from genome assembly GCA_012654045.1 of Ptyas mucosa. Lineage (NCBI taxonomy): Eukaryota > Metazoa > Chordata > Lepidosauria > Squamata > Colubridae > Ptyas > Ptyas mucosa. The sequence goes on along the minus strand of WNWU01000125.1, from coordinate 887,730 downwards.
AACCAAATGAATTGGATAAAATATTGCAAAGTACAGATGAGAAAATGATAACCAAAATTTATAAGTATCTATTAAAATACAAATTAGAAGGGGAGGTGGTTAAAGAGAACATGATAACGTGGGCCAAAAACATAGGATATAATATTGAATTGGACAATTGGGAAAAATTGTGGAAGATAAATTATAAGTTGACAATGTCTACACCCTATAAACGAAACCTCTACAAAATGTTCTACCGATGGCACCTCCCACTGGCGCGCCTGGCCAAGATGTTCCCCAATATGTCTCCAATGTGTTGGAAATGTAAATCACAGAAAGGGATTTACTATCGTCTCTGGTGGTCATGCCGAAAGGCAAAACAATACTGGCAAAAAATTAAGATAATAATCGAACAAATTATAAAACAAAAACTGGAAATGAGGCCGGAAACCTTTTTATTGGGAATAATCACAGCACAATACACCAAAGAAATAAAATATCTGATCATCCATATCCTCACAGCAGCACGTATACTCTTTGCCCAACATTGGAAATCTGAGCAGTTACCTACAGAAGATAAAATAATCGCTAAAATCACAGAAAGTGCAGAAATGGACAAGCTTACAAAAGAACTGCAAGAGAAAGACGATACTGATTACTATTTAGTGTGGCAAAGATGGTACAGCTGGCTGGAGACAAAATAAGAATATAAGGATAACTTTTGACCATTCAATAGAAAAGTATAGAGTTAAATAAAGAGTCAATTATATATAGATATATACAATCATGTAAATATGTGAACATAGATATAGATATGAATAGAGGAAAATAAGAGAAATAGGAAAATAACCCACTGATGTAGTAACTTTAAGAGTCAGTCGTAGGACTGTATTGATGTTTGTTTGTTTTGTATGTTGTCTTAATGTATTTATGTTTGTTTGTATTTTTTATTATTATTAATAAAAACCTATTTTTAAAAAAGACTTTTAAAAACCATATATTAAGGAATATATGGAAAAAGTATCAATACAAATTAAACGATAAATTGCCAATTTGGACAGTACCCAGGCACGCGATAGAGAATATAAGTGTAGAGCAAAAACTAGATGATGTTACCTATAAAGAATTTCTTTATAAAGAAGGAGGTAGGTTACAACTAAAATCTATGAATCAGTTAAGGGGAGAAGGAATAATCAAAACATGGTTTCAGTATGGGCAGCTGCAAACTAGATGGGGACAAGATCAAAAAATTGGTATTTTGCAAGGGGATGAAAACCTGGTAAAACAAATTAAAGATCAAAGCCAAATGCATATAAAAAGGTTGTACAATGCATTGGTAGAAATAGACTCAGAAACAGAGCTAGTCAAGGACTGTATGATAAAATGAGCACAAAATATTGGAGAACCAATAATGATGGAAACGTGGCAAAGAATATGGGTTAGAAATATAAGATTTACGCAGGCCCAAAATTTAATTTAATTTAATTTAAATTCCAATTTATATACCGCCCTATTTAAGAGAGAATTTTTATAAAATGTTTTATAGATGGCATTTAGATCCTAAAAAACTAGCCTGTATGTATCCAAGTTGACAACCTAAATGCCTGAGATGTGAATGTGAAGTTGCTACGTATTATCATATATGGTGGACTTGTAAAAAAATTAAGGCTTTTTGGATAAAAATATGGTGGATCATTCAAAACATTTTAAAGAAAAAGATAAAATTTGCTCCACAGTTTTTTCTGTTGGGCATATTTACAGACTTTACGGTTATAGAGACTAAGCTGATTTTCAATTTAATAACAGCAGCTAGACTTTTGGTGGCACAGTACTGGAAGAAGGAAGAGCTACCTACTATTGAGGAATGGATTTTAAAAGTAGGGAATTTGGCAGATATGGCAAAAATTTCAGCGTACCTGAAAGATCATTCAAATGAAAGATATGTATTGGAGTGGAGAAGATGGATTGACTATATTCAAAGACTAAAAAAATCCAAATAGCCTTTGAATGAAATATTTAATGTAATGTAATTTTTAGTTCATGATTATAGTTATTTGAACTATGTGGAGTTAAAGATTTAGTGCGAATTTGGAGTCTATAAAATGTTAGCTTATTTTAGCTTATGATTATTAAATGCTTTACCCTGTATTTGCTCTGGGAAGTCCGGGGAGGGGGGAGGGGGATGGGTGAAGGTGGGAGGGGGTGGGAAAGGGGGTGGGAAGGAGGGTGGGAAGGGGGGGAGAAAATGTTTGTATTTTTGAAAAACTTTTTAAATAAAAAAAAGTTGTATAATACATTGATAGAAATAGATTCAGAAACGGAGTTAGTGAAGGATTGTATGATAAAATGGGCACAAAATATTGAGGAACCAATAATGATGGAAACATGGGAAAAAATATTGATGAGAAATGTAAAATTTTCTCAAGCCCAAAATTTAAGAGAAAATTTTTACAAAGTGTTTTACAGATGGCATTTAGATCCTAAAAAGTTATCTTGTATGTATCCACATTTACAACCTACATGTTGGAGATATAAATGTGATGATGCAACGTATTATCATATATGGTGGACATGTAGAAAAATTAAAGCATTCTGGATTAAGATATGGTGGATTATACAAAATATTCTTAAAAAGAAGATAAAATTTACTCCACAGTTCTTTTTATTGGGTATAATCACAGATTGTACAGTTATAGAGACTAATTTGATTTTGAACTTGATAACTGCAGCCAGACTTTTGGTGGCGCAGTATTGGAAGAAGGAAGATTTACCTACTATTGAAGAATGGTCACTAAAAGTAAATAACTTGGCGGAGATGGCCAAAATTTCTGCATATTTGAAGAACCACTCTAATGAGAGATATATACTGGAATGGAGGAGATGAATCAACTATATTCAAAATAAATATGGGACTAAAAAGTTGCAGATAGCTTATGAATGAAGTATCTAGGTGAATTTTTATACTTTTACATTTTTATATTTTGGTATGTAGGGGGAGTTAAAGGGGGAGGGGGAGGTAAGAGCTTATAGTTAGGTTGTTTATGTTTGCTGATGTTTGTTAAATGCTATACCCTGTTTTTGCTCTGGGAAGTCGGGGGGGCTGGGGCGGCGGGGGGTGGGAGAAGGGATTGGGTGGGGGGAGGAAGAAGGAAAGGTGTTTGTAAAAATGTTTTAAAACTTTTAAATAAAAAAAAACTAAATAAGCCATTATACACTTGAAGCATTGTGAAATGCAATCTGATCAGAAACAAGAAATTTGATAAGCCTAATGTACAATGCTTGATGGTAGCATTATAAAAAGACTTTTCCCTGAAATGTTTAAACAGAATTTTTAAATCTAGCAATCTTATGTCAAAAATGGCTAAAATGGACTCCTAAATTTGGAAGACATGGTACTGGGAAGGCATTTTAAATGCTGGAATTATTTACTTACAAAACTTATTCTACTTTTATAACTATTTTATAACCAAAATGATGATTGTCGATGGACTAGTAAATTGAAATTTAAGTGGAGACTGCCACCTTCTGATGAAAAGAAAAATTACAAATCTGGGAATATGAAGAACAGTGAAAATGCCCGTTGGATTACTTTTAGCTACCCTATGACTACTGAGATCCAAATATGAAAATGAGGAAGCTATTCAATTAAAGAGACACTTGAATGTTATACTAGAAGTTTGAATCTGTAAAGGGAACATAAAGCAGAGGTGGTATTTGACTGGTTCGGACTGGTTCAGGCAAACCAGTAGCGGCAATTTGAATTGGTTTGCCGAACCAGTAAATATCACCTCTGGTTGGCCCAGCCCACACTCGCCCAGTTACCCGCTCACTGCTCACCACTTGTCCCGCCCACCCCAACCCTATATATGTTGCCTTTGCCACACGGCCCAGCTAATCGCCTCACCAGTCGCCTCCATGCCTCGCCTTCTCTGTTCAGCTCACCAAAGGTAAGCATGCCACCCACTCACCCTTTGCCTTGGGTTGGGGGGCCAGGGATGCGTCATTCCTCAAGCCTCCACCCTCTTGCCTATTGCCTTGGCCAGGATGGGGAATGCGCCATTCCCCAGCTCTGGCCTTGCCCTGGAGCCACTGCCTGCTCGCCACCCGCTTGCCCTCCACCTCGCTCACCTACCTTCCGTTCCAGTCACCTTGGGTGGGGGGGGGGCACGGTGAGGCTCGGCCTTTCACGGGAAGTCTCCAGCCACCAGTCATTTTCAGCTGCCTTCTGAGTAGCTCTGCTGCGACACCATCCCTCTGGCACAGCATGTAGTTCTCCTGGCCGGGGCCGGTTGCGAGCGGCACAGGCAGGCAATAGAGTGTGCATGCATGGCTGGTGCGAAGAACAGGGCAGAGACGGCGGCGACAGTCCCATGACAAGTCCCATGACCATTGCTGCCATCTCCACCCTGTTTGCGCTGGCCATGCATGCGCACCTCATTGCCTGCCGGTGCCGCTCGTGGCTGAACCTAGCCAGGAGAACAGCCTGCTGTGCCAGAGGGATGGCATTGCAGCGGAGCTGCTCAGAAGGCAACCACCACAGTCTTTAAGGTACTTTAATGGGGGGGGAGGTACCATGAAGGGGCAGGCCACAGGTGCTGCCTTCCAAGCAGCTTCGCTGCAAAGGGAGGCAGAAAAGGTTTGGCTTCTTTCTGCTTCAGCATTCCATGTGGCTGCTTCTCTTTTCCTTCTTGGCCTCATACACAGAGCAAACACGAGAAGGAGGCAAGAAGCAGCCAGGTTGAATGCTAGAAGACTTGGCCAAACTTTTCTGTTGGTTCTGTGAGTGTGGCTTGGTGAGCGTGGCTTGGTTGGCCACAGTTACATGGCCCCACCACCACCACCAAACCATGCCCACCAAGCCATGCCCACAGAACCGGTAGTGGAAAAAATTGAATCCCACCACTGACGTAAAGGGGTTTTTAACAACCTCTGGGATTACTTAAATACCTAGATTAAACATCCAAGAAGCAGACATAGACAGAGACAAAGATTTAAGAGAGGAATTCAGGAGGCAAGTAAAAAAAAGAAGCATAACAATTAAAGTAATGAAGCAGGCAAGAGATGATGGATAGATGATTTTTTGTTGTTGTTTTAATTTATGTTTCCTTTTTCCTATCTTTCTTTTAAAGCATAGCAATTAAAGTGTTGAAGTGGGCAAGAGATGATGGATGGATGATTTCTCTTTTTTGTTTTTGTTCTCAGTTGCTTTTCTTTTTCTCTCTCTCTCTTTTTCTTTTTTTCCTTCTTTTTTTTAGGTAGGTGACATGATTATAAGTTAGATAGGAAAGAAAAAGTCTCTTAATAAAGGGTGATATGATTAAAAGTTAGAATAAGTGATTGAAACAAGAGAAGGGGGAATATTAGTGTATACATTTTTATATCATAAAATGAAAGTAATAACAAGAGAAACCGTGGAATAATTGAACAATAGTAGACTATAACTTAATACAAGTGTGTATTATTATTAGAAATACATAAGCGGATTGAATGTAAAGATTATGATTAACTTGATTAGTTTTATTTGTTTTAGAATGTATGACACCCAGATGCCACACTGTTCACGCATTTGATTTGATATCTTTATAAAAAATAAAAAAGTAAAACACTTGGAAAAAATGGCTAAAATGATTGGCAGCAGCCAATCAAAGGGGAGATTGCTTCCTTTGTCTCATCGGGCTGAACTGCAAGACCCTTGTTGATTGTCTGCCATGCCCCAATCCCTGAAGCTGCTTATTTGAACTAGCCAGTCAGCAGCCAGCAGACTGGGCCCAAACTAAGCCTGACCAGACTGGGTCCAAACTAAGCCTGCAGGCCCTCATAGCAGAGAAGCCAAAGTCTTTTATTCAGATAGGGAAAGCTGTTTTCCTTGCATCTCATGTTCTTCACTGGCTTCTGAATAAAAGTTGTTGGCTTCTCTGCCATGTGGCTCACCAAGTACAGTAACACCATGGGAAATGGAGTGGGGAGGGATGGATTGGGCCCAGGGACCCTCCATTTTGGCCTGTAACAGGCTGGGGGAGCCTGAGGAAGGCCCTGTAACAGGCTGTTCACACCAGCAAAGAAGCAAAGGAAGGCTCACCAGACAGGCAGGGATCTGGGTTGTGTGGGAGGCCAGAGCAAAAGCAGGCAAGTGGGCTGGGCTGTGGGAGCTATGTGGTCGAGGCAAGCGAGCTAGTGAACAAGGGAGCCAGAGAACAGCAGCTGCTATGCTGTTTCAAGGCAGACAAGGCGAGATATGGAGTGACTGGGAGTGGAGGGGCAAGGTGGGTGGGGCTAGCCACTGGTGTGATTAGTTGGTTCTCTGAACTACGCAAAAATGTAACAACCAGTTCACCTGAAATAGTCTGGCTGAATCCCACCTTTGATCATGTGGTCAAAATTCAGACAGTTGGCAACTGACTCACAAAATTCAGATAGTTGGCAACTTATGATGGTTACAGTGTCCCAGGATCATGTGATTACCTTTTGTGAACTTCTGACAAGTAAAGACAATGGGTAAACCAGGTTCACTTTAACAACCATATTACTAACTTAAGAACTGCAATGATTCAATTAACTGTCGCAAGAAAGATTGTAAAATGGGGAAAACTCAATGAACAAATGTCTCACTTAGCAACATCAATTTTGGGCTCAACTGGTTGTAAGTCAAGGTCTACCTGTAGTAGCCTTAGTAGACCTTACTGAGCCTGCTAATATTAGGAAAATGGTCTCTGGAGGACTAAGGAGCTGAGTGCTTCTCCTGTTGCTGCCTTGTCCCCACTGTTACTTTTTGCTCAGGTTGTCTGGACCATGGCAAATTACTCCAGCTCCCCATAGTAAAGATAATCAACCCGGTCACAGTGCAATTGAAGTTGCCCCAACTGCTAGGGAAGATACACCCGGTATTCCATAGTAGCCTCTTAAAACCTGTGCTCGGATTGATCCTGAGGCCACTACCCCATGAGCCCCCAGACCCCGTGGTCATAGGGGGCCAGACCCATTATGAGGTGCAGCAAATCCTCAATTCGAGGTGGCACAGGAGACAACTCCAATATTTAATCAAGTGGAAGGGCTACCCCTTATCAGAGGCATCTTGGGTAAAGAGTCAAAACATCCAGGCGGATTGCCTTATAGCCAAATTTCATGCAGAAAATCCAAACAAGCCAGGTGGGGGGGTCACGTCCGTAAACTCTACATCTGTACTCAAATTGTTTTGCTTTGTGCAGGTCGCCCACTTGGCCTCCTGCAACCAGTAGCTGATCCTTCAGCAACCTGGAGAGAGATCTCTATGGATTTTATTGTAGAACTGCCCAAAAGTGTGGGAAACAATCATTTGGGTAGTGACAGACCTGTTCTCAAAACAAGTCCATTTCATCACATGCCAAAAAATCCCCACAGCCAAAACACTAGCCAAACTATTAATACACCACATATATCACCTATATGGTGCCCGTGGCAGATAATCTCAGACAATGGGGTCCACTTCACCTCCAAGTTCTGGAGGGCATTTCTGGCCCTTTTGGGCATGGATTAAGGGCAGGGACCCTCAAACTACAGCCTGCGGGATGGATATGGCCTGCCAACGCAAAGTATCCAGCCTGTGGGGTGGTGAGATTCAGCCCCGCCCCCTCATCCCACCCATTGCCATCGGCTTTATCTTCCAGCAAGCATACACTCCAGCTGCACTTCTGGTTAGTTATTTCAAAGGGCCTTTTCCTTCCTTCCTTCCTTCCTTCCTTCCTTCCTTCCTTCCTTCCTTCCTTTTCTTGGGAGGGCTGGTTGCGCGAGTGGTGCAACACTGGGAGCTGAGTGTGGTTTAGCCTCCAGGAGAGGACCCTCCCGGCCCCACCCTCTCCCAGGTCCAATGGCAGCCATGCAGGGACTCGTGTGTTGGGCAGCTGTGGTGTCCCTCTGCCTCCGCTTTTTAGCTCAGGCTTCCTCCGTCCATCTGACACCTGACTCAGGGCTAGTGAGTGAGCTAGGCAATGGGCACCGCAATAGCCACCCCCCATTGCCTTCTTCCCCCCTGCTGCTGCTTGGCTGACCATCCTTCTCCCACTCAGTGCGTGGCAGTTCTGGGGTAGTGGCCAGTGAGGCTGCCTGCCCCTGAAGGAGGATGGCCATCTCTGCCCCTGGAGAGGGAGGCAGGAAGGACTGGTTGGCTGGCAGATCAGCCTCTACCATGGGGCTTCTTTGCCAGATCTGCTCCAAGCAATGCCTGCCTGGTGCGATCCTGCCTGCCAGACATGCGGAGCCCTTGTCTGAGCCCATTGCATGCATTCGGTATGTGTAGAAGAAGCTCCAGGGCAGCCAGCAAGATTCCAAAAGCAGATTGAGACTGCCGCAATGCAAATAGAATGGAATGAAATGGAAATAGGGCAGAATGGAGTGGGAATAGGGATAGGGATATGATGGAATTGAATGGAATAGCAATAACAATAACAATAGGATGGAATGGGAATGGGAATAGGATGTAATGGAATGGAAATGGAAATGGAATGGAATGGAATGGAATTCAGTGAAGTATCCCAGGGCACTGCCAGGGTTGAAGGGGATCCTTCAGAAGATGCCCCAGGAACCAGTCTCATTTCTGTACCTATCAAGCACTCCATGTCCTGGTTTCTCTTCCCCTCCCATTTGCTCTTCTAGCTCACTTTTCTTTCCTTTGATATAACAGGTAAAAGTCTTTGAACGTACCTGAGAGCTAAACTTTAGTTGTACTTGAAATCTTAGTTTCTCCAGAGGGGCTCAAATAGTGGAAAGGAGATAGAGAGAGTAAGAGCGGTGCAGGGGGGGGGGACTTGTTCATTGTAAGCTCCTTGGGGCTGAGAATTGCTGCAAAACTGAGTTTCCTGAAGTGGACCACTAGACTACTGAACAACTTAAAAAATGATCTAGTAAAAAGAAAAATCAACCAAAAGAGCAACATGCAAATAAAAACAAATAAAACACCCCCAAGAGCAAACCAAATTAAAGTTTAATTTGTGTGTATTGTTTAATGGACTGCTAGATTGGCCACGCCCACCCAGTCACATGAGGGACAGAAGAAAGGGAAAAGGAGAGGAAGAAAGAAAGGGGAAACAAGAGTAGGAGAGTAGGTTAGAAAAGGAGGAAGAGGGGAGGAGTGGGGGAAAGGAAGGGGAAGTAGAGAAGAGGAGGACAGAAGAAAGTGGAAAAGAATAGAAGAAGGAAGGTAAGGGAAAGAGGGGAGAAGGAGAGGAAGGCTTGTTGTGAAATAAGGAAGATATGGAATGGTAGAAGAGCAACCCCGACCATACTTTAAAATTTTAGGAGGAAGACTGAACAAATATGAAAATCAAAAGATAATATGTATGATTAATAATGGCTAAGAGATTGTACGTTTGTGTATGTTTATGAAAAATAAAAATAAAAAAACTTTCAAAAAAAAGACACCTGGCCTGAGAACAGAATGTGAAACTGCATTGAGTTGCACCAAACAGCCAAGCCATTTCCAAATCATCTGAATGGAATGCTATTGGGCATTAATGAACTTGTCAAAAGGGAGAGCCGAGGACAGCGGGAAAGTGTAACCTTTGCATAGGAATATTTATCTCTAGCCTTTCTTTTGCTGCAACCCCTTAACTTCAGTAAAAGTACCTATCATTCCAATTAAATGGAGTTGAGGGTCTTTCTTTCCTAAGGACCCAAGTTGGGGCAAGCCTAATAGTTTTTGTGTTTCTATAGTGAAATGTATTGAGCCTCCTGATAAGAACTTAGATTGCTGGATGCCCAGATATTTTCTGAGGTCAGTCTGGCTTACTTTAGCTGAGAAATGGAAGAGAACCCAGCTTCCTCAATCTGCTCTTTAAACTCCTGTAGCTCTTCTTCCAATTTCTTTTTCTGTTCCAAAACATGCTGAACCATCGATTTCAGAGACTGAAGCATCACTTGCTGGTTTCCTTCACTCTTCAAAGTCAGTAGAGCAGGATAACTGGAATGGCTCATCAGATTGTCATCGATATCCCCCTTAACATTCTAGAATGTGCAGATATAATAAAAAAGTTATTCCTAATGACATAATCTAAGTCTTCTGAAAACAAATGGCTAAATCAGGCATAGGGGATTTTGGGGTGTCCATGTTTTTGCTAAACTACAGCAGCTGGCTATTCTCATCTGAGGTTGATATTGTATGTCAGAAACAACTGGGAGTGCCACCAGTTCCCTGTCTTGGTGTTAAATAAATATATAAATATACAGTTCTAGCAATAAAAAATGCCTTCAATGCTTTACATAACTTTACATAAAAACTTTACATAATTTAATAGTGAGGAGAAGCATCAATTAATATTAAAAGAAATAGCAAAGACTAGAACAATATTTTGTAATCTACATTATTTGCCTAAGAGACAAACTGTAGTCAGTCAGTTTTATTTCAGTCATTAACTAAACTTATATAAAGAAAAACATAGAAATAAAATAAAAGCTAAAATAAATAAATCAAAATGGATTAAAAAATAAGTTAAACACAGCCAACCCTGGTGAAATTTTGTTAGTTTAGATAAATCATATCAAAGACTGAGACTGTTAGCACTATGACTTCTATGTGGAGCCCATAACCCACAACTCCATCACTTCTGGGAAATCTTCCTCTCTGTCCTCTTCTATATTTTGACAGTTTAAAGAGTAAGCTACCGTCTCCATTTCAGGAATGATTACTAGCCTTTCCAGATCTTTATCTGCTTGTATCCATTGTTGATTTTTCTCCTCTATTTTTTCCTCCGCTCCGTCTGGTTTCTCTTCTATTCTTTGGGTTCTTTGTTCATTTTTTGTTGTCATTTGCTGAGGGTTTCCTAATCGCACAACCATGTTGTGCATCTGTTTCTTGATCTCTCCCAGGTCTTTTTTCATCTTGCTGTAATTCTTTGTGATAGCTTCTTGGATAGATTAAAGCATCCATTTTATTTCTTTTTGAAATCTATTTGTTTGTCCCTGTTGTGACATTGCATCTATTGGTCTTTGCTTTAATGGCCTGGAGATTGCTAAGGCTGGTGTAAATCCACCAGGATCACTGTTATTCAATTCAGTAAATCAAAAGGTCACTTCACATAATCTCTGAACAGTTCCAAGCTATTCCACTGAGTCCCACTCTTTCAAAAGTATTTGTAAGCTAAGAGTAAAAAAAAAGACCAGTTCTCTCAGTCTCCAAGCTGTTTCACAAAGCCAGCAGTATTTATAATTCAGCAAGTTCAGCAAGTTCCAAAAAGGAAACATTGCCTAGTCCCAAGCAACAAGAAAACAATCTTCCAGGTGTTATTTACCTTCTGCTTATCAATCCTGGGTTCTTTCAAGGTCTTTCCCAGCTATGTAATAGTATAATATCTTTTTTTCACCAGTAGGTATCACCCCAATTCTAACTTTCAGCATTGAAGCGAAAGATATTAACAGTTGATTGTCAAGTAGTCAAAAAGTTCATTTTGCTTTATAAAATTCTTCCAGTAATCAAAAGATATTATCTAAAGGTTAAGTCACTTTCCACAGTATTATAAATTCCAGTCCAGTCTTTCTATATTTTAAGGCTTAATAGTTTCCCTGTCAGGTCCAGCACGCCAGCCAGCCCAGAGTTGCCATTTGGTGGGAAGCCACTACCCTGAAACCGCCGGCCAGCTGCCAACCCAGCCGCCACCAGCCAATGCTGTCCACCCCATCAGGAGCCACCAGCCTCACCACCAAGCCAGGACCCACCTCACCGGGAGGCAGAGACACAGTGGCAACACCAGGATGAGCCAGCCTGCCATGTACATGCTGGGAGCAGGCCACGTGGCCACCAAACAGCTGAGAGATGGTCGTGCAGCAATGACATCATCAAGGATGGTGCGGCAGCAGCTGGGAGGCAGCCATCACTCTCCTTGACTGTCCTGGATTGGCCACTCAGTTGATGACCAGTCCTCCTTTAAAGACTTCATTGGGCAGAGCACTGAGGAGGATGAGCCTGAAGTCAGGCAGATGGTGATTTCTTCTCAATTCCGGAGCAAGTGGGAGGGAGCTGGGCACGTGAGTGGGTGGGGTAGTACTAAGTGTTTAAAAGGTGGTAGGGAGCACGGGCAAGTAGCCCTAGCAAGATATTCCTTTGAGTTTGTGATTGTCAGTTTGTGCCAGAAGGGGAGTAAAACAAGAAGTAACAAAGCAGTTTTGAGTTTGGATTCTTTCCTTCCTTTTTGAACCTGACAGAATTGTTAGGGCTCCCTTACAACTACCATGGCTGAAGGTATGGTGCCAGGGTTGGAGGCAGCTGACCTTGAGGAGTCAATAGCTCCCACAGAATTCACTGTATTGGAGGCCCTACTTGGTCCAGCAGAGGAGGCACCTGTGGATGTCAGGCCAAAAGAACATTCAGGGTGGCAGAAGCCTGTGGATGGCCATCTGCAGGCAGAGCCTGAACAAGGTGAAGCCAGGGACTGGTGCTTGGGCAATTCCAGGACTGTGGACTATCAGGCCCTTCCACCCCAAGATCTGCTGCTCACCCCATCGGGGGCACATTTCACCCAGTGGTGGGAGGGTGGATCTCCAATGACTGGAGTTACTCCATGGCTGTGCGTAACCAAACAATTGAAGTGTTGCAGGAGATGTATGGGGTGGATGGCTTTAGGAAGCAGGGCTGTGGCAGTGTTTGGCAGGGGCCTGGGGTGGGGACTCACCCTTCACAAGGGGCCCAGCTGCCAGAGGGGGCCCCCTGCCATTTCAAGATGTCCGGCATGGGACATCCATATGACACACAGGAGAAGCCTGGAGGGGTGGCCCAGCGGCCAAACTCCAAGGTGACAAGAGAAGCCAGGTTCCCCTACGAGCAGTGGGGGGGGGGTGAGAGACCCCAAGGCTATGAGAGCCATACACCCAACCTTCCGGTTGGCCCAGCAACAAGCCATAACCCCACATCTATGGGGAGATGGGACCCTCCAGCAGTGAGGGCGATGTTTGATGGAAGCTCTGAGATGGAAGCCTTGTTCCTTGGGCAGGTGCTGAACCATTTTGATAGATATGGCTGGTTATACACATCCCAATGGGATATGGTCATGGTGGTGGTGGCAGTCATGATGGCAGTCATGGTGGTGGGGAAGTCGCTGAGTAGGTGGCCAATCTGTACAGCAACCAAGCTGCAGAATTAGGGGACATGGGCCTTTTCCTGTCCACCTTCCAGGAGAAGTTTGAGGATAACACCAGGGCGCAGCAGGCCAAGGGGGACCTGATGAAGGTGAAGCAGATGGGGCAGCCTGTATCTGAATACATCAAGGAATTCAGGCGGCTCATTGGAAAAGTGGCCTGAGCAGCTGGTGGTGTACCACTTCAAGGCCAGGCTTGACCGGATGTTGCAGCAAGCCTGTGCATGCCGAGGACTGGCCCCCAGGCTGGCGGCCTGGTTCCAGGCTGTGATGAAGCTGGACGTTGAGTTTTGGGACAAATGACAGAGGAGGGATTGGAGTCCATGAGGCCAGTGACCACCAGCACCACCAGCACCATCCCGGTGATGGTCCGCCAGCACCATCCCGGGAGCCTGGCCTTCCTCTGCCCAGGTGCTGCCTGCGACAGTAACAGAGTGGACCTCACCCGCAAGGCTGCCCATGACATGCTTCTGTTGTGGGAAGCCAGGGCACAGAGCCACTGAATGATCCGAGGGGAATCCCAAGGCATCCCTGGGCCCTACTAGCATGAAACAAGGGTACACCTGAAAGAGTACAAGACCCACTCCAGAGAAGTCCCGTGGGGCACACCAGAGGGTCCAGTCAACCCCAGGAGAAGAGGTATCTGCTCTGATGGATAGCACTGACACCAGCAAGAGCAACAGGGAAGCTGATTCGATGGTTTGTATGCCCATCAATGTTGTGGCTCCGGCCCCTGAGCCTGTCTTATCAGAGGGAGAAGACTCCGAAAGGGAAGGAGAGGAGTTGGCAAGGCATCCCTCTCCAGGACCCTCCTCTCTGGCAATGCCTCTGGTGTCCTCCAAAGGCCAAGAGATAGGCCAGGAGCCAGGCACTTCCGAGCAGCCGCAGCTGGACAGTGACGGGGATGAGTCTTGGCTGGACCCCCGACAGCGGCGCAGAGATAAGCGCGTGCAACAAAGGAGGAGGCATGCCAGGGATTAAGCTGAGTCACTGGACCACACCCCACAGGGTATAAAAGTGGGTGTGGTGGCCAGTCAAGCCTTGTGATGAACAAAGCTGAAAGTTACCACGCCATTCTGCATTGCCGGACTCTTGCTATATGCTCTGCTGGAATTGATTCTTGGACTGGACTTGATTACTCTGCAATTGTTGTGGACTTATTTTGATGTTACGAAAGAGGAGTAAAAACCTCCCTTCGTAAGTAAAGACTTTTGGCAGGCAGCCACTAGGTTGCTACCAATTCCGTTATCAAAGGAAATTCTTGTCTGTTGGTGTGTTTTAACTCTTGGACGACTGCTGGTGTGCGTGTGTGGGACGGGGACAGAACAATCAAGCCCTTTGTAGTGCAGGTGGTGTTAGAAGCATGCTGGTGCCAGAGGTGCAATGACCTCATAGATTCAGGGTGCAACCGGTGCCTCATGAGCGAGGCTGTCACCTCTGAACTGGGGGTGGGACTACAAAGATTAGCCCAGCCAATCAGATTTGAGCAGATGGATGGGTCTTTTTTGGGAGGCCAACCAGCTACACATGTTACCAAAAAGGTTGTGTTGGAAATCGGCCAGCATAGGGAGGTACTACATTTCATAGTGGTCCCTCGAATAACACAGGAGATTGTCCTGGGCCTAGCCTGGCTTGACAAATGGGGCTTTACAATATGTTGTATTGTATACAATATGATGTATTGTTGACATTTAAGGATAGGTTTAGGGCACAATCCACCATCCCATGAGAAACTACCCCATGCGCCAGAGGTGGCCTGCAACAAGGGAAGCACTTGAACCCAGTGCAACGCTGGAGGGGAGCCGGCTTTCCCTAGAACCTGAGTGGTGTAGGAGGCTAATGCCTCCTCCTAAGGCAGCATTTAATATCCAGCTGCCTGCAATTACTGCGAGTTCAATTCTCACCAGGCTCATGGTTGACTCAGCCTTCCATCCTTTCTAAGGTGGGTAAAATGAGGACCCAGTTTGTGGGGGCAATAAGCTGACTATGTATAAAAATATACAAAAAGTATGAAGGCTATTGCTTAACGCATTGTAAGCCGCCCTGAGTCTCTGGAGAAGGGCGGCATATAAATAAAATTTTTTAAAAAAGAGCCGTGATGGCGAACCTATGGCACAGGTGCCACAGGTGGCACATGGAGTCATATTGGTGGGCACGCGAGCTCAGCTCCTGCATGCATGCATGCGTCAGCCAGCTGATTATCCGGCCTTCTGGGCCCACCAGAAGTCAGGAAACACACTGTTTCTGGCCTCCTGAGGGCCTCTGGGGGATGAGAAAGGCTGTTTTTGCCCTCCCCAGGCTCCTAGAAAGGCTCTGGAACCTGGGGAGAGCAAAAAACGGGCCTACTGGGCTCACCGTGCCATCACATGCCAAAAACGGGGAGCATGGGGGGCGGGGCACATAGAATTATGGATGTGGGCACACGTGCGTGTGACCCCACCACGCTCCCCCCACTTTTTGGCACATGATGGCAAAAAGGTTAGCCATCACTGCCCTAGAGAATACACCAACCTACAGGATGTCTTTAGTAAAAGGGAGTGTGATGTCTTACCGCCTCACCGTCCAACTGATTATGGCATAGAACTCATCCCCGGAGTGCCATTACCAAAACCCAAGATGTATTCAATGACACCCACAGGAGCTGGTTGAAATGAGAGCCTACATTGAGAAAAACCTAAAAAGAGGCTTCATTCAGCCAGCAAGGTCCCGAGTAGCAGCTCCCGTTTTGTTTAGGGAGAAAAAAGATTATAGGTTGTGTTTGTGTGTTGACTTTAAGAGGATCAATGTAGAGGATCAATGTGGAACACCTGTACCCCTTCCTCTGTTAAAGGACGTGATGGCCCAGTTGTCGGAAGGCCGATATTTCACCAAGTTGTATTTCTGGGAGGCATATTACAGAGTCAGGATAAAGGCTGGGGATGAATGGAAGATAGCCTTTAATGGCCCCCTGAGGAGTTACCACTTTCGGGTGATGCCCTTTGGACTGCAGGGAGCAGCAAAAGTATTCATGCAGCTCATTAATGAGGTCCTGCATGAACACTTGTATAAGTGGGGTACTCGTTTATGTAGATGGCATCCTCATATACACCTGAACCATGGAGGAACACATCCAGCTGGTGTGGCAGGTGCTCCAGAAACTCTTGAATGCACACTTGTACGTCAAATTCTCCAAGTGTGAGTTCCATAAAAGAACCTTAGACTATCTTGGGTTCTGGATATCATCAAAAGGCATGGAAATGGATCCCACTAAGGTCAAGGCAGTATTGGACTGGCACAACATGGACACAGCTACAAAGCTTTTGGGGGTTTGCTAATTTCTACCACCAGTTCATATTGTCCTTTGCCCGAGTGGCATGTCCAATCTGTTGAGAACAGAACATCTAACCAAGAAGTCCCATCCAAGGTGTCCAGTCGTACAGACGACTGATTGTCAGTGGGCCTTTGAACTGTTGACGCCCCTGTTTGCGAAGGAGCCAGTGCTGAAGCACCCAGACCCGTCAAAACCCTTTGTAGTGTAGGCAGATACCATCAAGGTGGCGGTCGGAGTGGTTCTCCTACAGGTTAATGAGGAGGGGGACTTCCAACCATGTGCGAATATGTCACGGAAATTAAACGACACCGAATGCAACTGGCCCATATGGGAGAAGAAGGCGTTTGCGGTTTAGTGGGCCTTGTTGACATGGAGGCACTTACTGGAGGGGGAAAGTATCCCCTTTGAGGTGTGGATGGACCATGACAACTTGGAGGCCCTCCAGGCCCCATTCAGGCTGTCCCCGAAACAGGTCCGGTGAACGCTGTATTTCTGGAGGTTTAACTTCTGGTTGAAATACATCCAGGGGGGAAAAACATCCTAGCAGATGCCTTGTCCAGGAAGCCACAGTACGACAGTGGGCAAGAGGAGATAGTCCAGGCAATAATCCCTGCCAAATCAGCCCAACAACCATTAGGCATCCCCATCGCAGCGTCCACACAGTGCTTCCCGGACGAGGATATACCCCAGGCTATCCAGGAAGCCCTCGCCACCGATCCGTGATTCCAAGGGAACCAAACATGGCTAACACATTGCCATGACATTCGTCCAGCTGGTCATTTCGGGTTTCTAAAAACCTTACATTTGACGAATCGACAGTACTGGTGGCCACACATGAAGAAAGACATAGAGGAGTACGTACATGGCTGTGCTGTGTGTGCCATGAAAGCCCGGCCTGGGAAACCTCCCGGTCTCTTACAGCCAGTGGCAGCTCCAGTCCAATCATGGCAACAGATAGCCATGGACTTCATCATAGACATGCCGGAGAGTCAGGGGAATAACATAATATGGATGGTTATCAATCTATTCTCTTTTTTTTCAAATCAAGTTTTATTGATTTGTTTTCTTTCACACACACCCACATATCTTATGAACAGAGTATTGACCATATTATATCTTATACAATTTATCATCCCCAAATATATTTTACATAGTTACAATTTCTGCCAAAATATTTTTTCCACCCTTTTTTTATCCTATCTTAATACTTCTATGCTTATTGTATAAAAACATCTTCTTCTGCCCTTAAATTCTAATTTCTTCATTATTAATCATATATATTTTCTTTTCACTTTCATATTCATACCATTTCATCTTTTTTATTTTACAACAATCCTCCTTCTCCTTTTTCTCTCTTTCCCTTCCCTCCCTTCTTTTATCCTTTCCTACTTTCTTCTTTCCTCCTCTCCTTCTCCTCTCCTTCCCCTTCCTTTCTCCACTCCCCCTTTCTTCTTCCCTTTCTAACCTTCTCTTCTACTCTTATTTCCCCTCCCTTTCTTCCTCTCTTTTTCCCTTTCTTCTATTCCTCTCTCTCCTTCCTCACTTCTCCCCTCCTTCTATCCCTCTACTCCTTCTTGCCATTTCTCTCCATTGCTGTATTCTTTTTCAATTCAATATTTTCCTCTATGGTGTCCAGGTGACTCCAATTTTTTCTTCCATTATTATATATATTTCTCAAATTCCCCATCCCATTTTTAATTACTAACAATGTATTTCAACTTATTCCATTTTTACCATGAAAGCTTTTAACTCAATTAACCTTCCACTTCTTATTTTCTTTAATTCTTAATTTATTTCCACATCAATTATTTCCATTTACTAGCATTTCAATTTTATATCACAATTTCAGTTATTTTCACATTTAAACCAATCTATCTTTCACATTGCATCTACTAATCCATTTTACAATAAACAATATACTTCTTTTTTGCTTCTTACATACATCATTTACTAATATTTCACTTTTATTATCTTAATTTCAATTAATTATTCCATTTTACCTTGATCTATATACTTCTAATTTACTTCATACATACAATTTCTACTACTAATACCATTCCTTTAAATTAACCAATAAATGCTTTAATTCCCTTTCTACTATCCAATTATTCTTCCCCTTTTAATCATTTTCTTTTGCTCTCTCCAAAATTCCATTTCTTAATATTTTCCTCCCATTCTCAGTCTCTTATTTTCTTCTTCTTCTTTTTATATTTATTGTATCTTTCCCCCTGAAACCTTTCTCTAGTTTTTAAAATTGTTACCCTCTTCATTCTCCCCCTCAATCTTTTCCCATTTCCTTTTCTTCCCCTCTTTTTTGAGGAATATTCCCCCCTTTCCATTTTTATTTTGTCACTGTCAATCCCAGTGTAATTATCTATTTTTTTCCTTCAATTGTTTTCTTTTCAATGTTGCTTTTCATTTTTATTCTTTTTCCTTTTTTATCTTCTAACCAGTTCTCCGCTTCTTTATTTCCCTTAAACACTTCACTCACCTTCTTAAACATCTCCATTAGTTCTTCATACTCATACTCCCAATTTTTCATAATGTCAGTTCAAAAAACAGGGGGGGGGGGATTATTTTATGTATAGTTCAAATTCAAGTCCATGTAATGTCTCTTTTTTCTTTTTTCTTTCCAAATAGTATTCAATTCAAATATTTATTTAGACACGTGATGACGAACCTATGGCACGTGTGCCAGAGGTGGCACGCAGCACCCTCTCTGATGGCACATGAGCCGTCGCCCCAATTCAGCTCCACTGAGCATGCGCACGCCCCTCCCACCGGCCAGCTGGTTTTCGGGTCTCTGCCGTGCATGTGTGAGGGCGGGGCATGTGCGGGGGGCTGTGTGCACATGCATGTTTAAACAGTTTCCCATGTTATCTCATCCTTTATTTCTTCAAATTTTAAAACGATTGTTGTAGTGCTTCCTTTCCGCCAGCAGATGTCTCTCTCTGATCCATAAATCTTCAGACAGCAATGTATCACTTTTAAATCCACATAGAAAGTACTTTCACTTCAATTACTTCCTTTTATTGTTAAAAAATGCTTTCACTCAGTTTTCTTTTTCTCATATTGTTTTTAATTTCCCCTAATCCAATTATAAATCCAGGTAGAAAGTTTTCCTTTTTTGGGCTTTAGTTTTTTAGATTCCTTTTTATTTTTCTCTTCACTTTACATTCCCAAGTGCCAATTAGCCACTTATTTCATGCTGAGACCTCTTTTAAGCTTTCAAAATTTTTCTTCTTACCTGTGAGTTGGCCAATCACTCACCCGGTAACAATACTCCATTCAAACATCGCTCCTGCACAAATCTTAGTCTGGTTGCTCCATCTTAGAGCGGTTGTTTTAATGGCTACTACCCCTGCCACTGGATCAAAGATGTCTCTGACCCTTTGAGGAACTTACCTGTTCCTCTTGGTTTTCCAAGGTGCTTCTCTTTCTCCCCCATCCCTCCAAGACGGTTCTGGTCAGAAGACCCACACAACAGCAGTTTGTCTGGCTGGATTTTCGCGAAGCTTGTTGGAGCTTACTATTTTCCAGCCAGTATCGCTGCAATGCTTCTGGTTGTTCTCAGTTATCGATCTATTCTCGAAGCAGGCACACTTCATTGCCTACTCCAGCCTTCCGTCTGCTAGGAAGTTAGCAAAGCTTTTTTATTTTTTTTATTTTTTATTTTTTTATTTATTTTTTTTAAACATAAACATAAAATACATCTTTTCAAAATGAAGCATTGATCTGGTCATAAGTTGGTACAAATCACTAACAAATCTTAATTTTTAATTAACACAACTTAATATTTTACTCAGTTATTTCTCTAAATTCTATCTATTTAACAATGCCATTATCCCAAAAACCTGTTACTTAAATCTTTAAATCCGATCCAAATATCATTTCATTTTTGTTTTTCTTTTTACTTAGGTGAATGTATTTTAAATATATAAATCATTACAATATTATAAACCTTTAAACAATATTTTAACTGTTGCTCCCAATATAATCATCTTCACTGCTGTTTATCCCTTGTTTTTGCTGTCATACCCTGCATAATCATTATATCTATAATATATTCTTTTCATATTCCTATTCATCCATATTTATCTATAATAACCTCCTTTTTATTATTACTATCCACCTATACATTGTTTTTCCATTTTTAATCACATTTGTTTTAATCTTTTCCTTTTTCCAGCAGTGTATACCTTATTTCTTCATGTTCTTGCCTGCTAACATATATTTTATTTCATTTTCAAAGTCTTCAAATTTTGTCCTCCATAAATCATTTTAATTCTTTTTCTTATTTTTATTCCGGATAAAATGTATCAAGTTCTTCCTTCTCTTATTCCTGCGCCAAATCCTTCTCTTATTCCTGCGGCAGTTTTTTAAGTTGTTATTATTCCAATTATGAGAGTTCCGTTATAGTTTCCCTTTCTTTTCACCAAAATCAAGCTCCCTGCAAACAAGAAAAAAAAACCTCCTCCACAAAATCCCACGGCTATTATCTGTAGAGTGCACAATCTTCCATAACAAAAACCAGGTTACAATGTTCCTTTTTGAACCAGAAGGTGTCTCTCTACAATCCACAATTTCCATTAGTCATTGCAAGTATCCATTTTGTTCCAGTTATATAACAGTCCAACTTAATTACTCTTCTTCTTTTAATTTTAAAAATATTAAATCTTCTTCTTTTTAAAGATCCAGCTCAAATTTTAAAACTCTGTCCAATCTTTTCACCATGTCTCAAAATTTAGTTTTTCAATTGGTTCTGTTCAAAAATTAGTTGTTTATCGGGTCTTTGTCTCTTTAAAGTTACATTTTAAACTTTCCATTGCCCCTTTGTTGTACAGCTGCTTTTTTATGGCTCGGGGGTCTTATGGTTAAAAATATTCCTCTAAGCATTGTTACAAGCCTGGGTTGGTTGTCACTCACTCAGCTTCAAAGAGCTCCATTTCAATCCACTTTCCTCCTGCACATCTCTTAGCCCGGTTGCCCCAGCTTCATGGAAGCCACCATGGCTGCCGCTCCCCACCTCCGACTCACAGAGGGTTCCCTCTGACTTCCGTGGAACTTGCCTGTTCCTCTTGGTCATCCGAGGCACCCCTCTTTCTTCCCTGTCCCTGCAGGATGGTTCTGGTCCAAAGACCCATCGGCAGCGGTTCGGCAGCCAGGGTTTTTGTGGCGCTCATCAGAGTCCGCTATTTCCCTGAGTGTCTCGCCGCGACGTCAAACCAGAAGTCCGCCAGCAAAGCTTTTTATTGTGCACATCTATTGGCTCCATGGCATTCCCCAGTGGATAATCTGTGACGGGGGGGGGGGTTACAGTTCACTGCCACGTTTTGGCGCAAATTCCTGGCAAGGTTGGGATCCAAATAGGGCCTCAGTTCAGTGTTTCATCCAACCACAAATGGGACAGCTAAAAGAGCAAACATGATGGTGGAGCGGTACCTGTGTTGTTATGTTAACCATCAGCAAACTGATTGGGCTGACCTACTCCCTTTCATGGAAGTAGCATACAACAATGCTACCGGCTTCACCCTGTTCCAGGTGGCCACTGGGAGGAAGTTCATGCCAATACCTGAATGTCCACAGGAAACCACGGAGGAGCCAGATGTACAAGAGTAGATGGCTCGAATGCAACAGGTGTGGAAAACAGTCACAGAGGCTTTGTGGGACACATCTGAAAAATATAAGCGGCAAGCCAACAAAACCCGGAGGCCCCAGGCCCCTTTCTATGTGGGTATTTCTTTCCACCAAATACTTGAAAAGCTCCCATGTAAAAAATTAGATCCGAAGTACATTTGCCCTTTCCCCGTAGTGAAGGTGATTAACCCCGTTATGGGCAGGTCCAACTACCTCAACTGCTGGGGAAAAGACACCTTGTTTTCCACTGCAGTCTACTCTATCTGGCCCACTCCTCCCCCCTCAGGGGACCAATCCTATCATCCACGTCTCATGAGTGGTGGATGGTGACCAACACTATAAAGTGAAAGAGGTACTAGACACCTGGTGGCACAGGGGAAGGCTGCAGTACTTCATCCTGTGGAAGGGATATCTGCTCTTTGAAGCATCATAGGTACCCAATAGGGATGTACAAGCCCCCCGTCTGGTTGCTAGGTTCCATCAGAAATATCCTGGGAAGTCGGGGGGGGGGATTGTTTCTCTACCTTTGTCTACTCACCATGTTCTTTACATTCCAGAAACTGTCCCTTTGGTGGGGGACCCGCATGACAGCTCCGACATGCCAGCCAGCCCGGAGCTGCCATTTGGCAGGGAACTGCCACCCTAAACACACCCGCTACTGCTAGTCCAGACGCCACCCCATTGAGAGCCGTCAGCTTCGCCACCAAGCCAGGACTCACCTCCCCGGGCGGTGGAGACACAGCGGCAACACCGGGATGAGCCAGCCGGCCACGCACATGCTAGGAGCAGGCCTTGCAGCCACTGAATAGCTGAGAGGCGGTTGCGCAGTGATGACATAATCAAGGATGGTGCAGCAGCAGCTGGGAGGCAGCTGTAGCTCTCCTTGGCTGTCCTGGACCTCTGTTGAGGACTGGCCACTCAGTTGAGGACCAGTTCTCCCTTAAGGACTTCATTGGATAGAGCGCTGAGGAGGATTGGCCTGAAGGCAGGCAGATGGTGGTTTCCTCTCAATTCCGGAACATGTGGGAGGCAGCTGCACATGTCAGTGGGTGGGGCAGTGCTTAGTGTTTAAAAGGTGGTGGGGAGCACAGGCAAGTAGGCCTAACAAGATATTCCTTTGAGTTTGTGATTGTCAGTTTGTGCCAGAAGGGGAGTAAAACAAGAAATAACAAAGCAGTTTTGAGTTTGGATTCTTTCCTTCCTTTTTGGACCCTGACACTCCCATTAAAATTTAATTTCTCTTTTGGGTCTGTAGTCAATCTCTGTGTATTAACTCACCACTTTTTCTATGTTTTGGAGAGTCTTATTTTTTTAAAAAAACCTCTTATTTGGGATAGGTCTCTAGAGTAGACGTTGAAAGTAGTCTCACCCAGTTCCAGTATTCGGTGTCAGCTTTGGAAGCCATATTAGCACCAGATGCTTCCCCGCTGCCAACTTCTTGCACTTGGGAAGGTGGGGGGGGGGATTTAGAGGAGTGATTGTAGTTAGGCATAATAGCATTCTTCCCTTCGGTCAAGGTCATGATGTTTATGCATCTAGAGGAGGAGTGGTTGTAGGGATGGTTCTAGTTGGGATGGATGATGATTGGGCCATGTGACAGAGTGATGGGTGCAGGGGTTGGATTTGGGGTTTTGATTTACAAAGGCAAAACTGGAACTCTCAGATTCGGGTTTTCCCAGATGTGCCAGTTTACCTTCTCTAATAAATGGAAGTTTCAGAAATGCCTGCCTTGGAGTTTTTACTTAAAGTTGGGGACTTTCTGGAACACTGACATTAACCTGAATCTCTAAAATGAATAATGGCACCCTGAAAGGGGGCTGTCTGGGGTGCTGAGCCCCAGCATCAACCTTAACCTCAGGTGGTGCGAAGAGTCAGTAAAGATGGAGAAGGAAGAGGGGATCACAGAGGGAGCCGTGGAGACAGATACCAGAGGACTTATCGAGACCTGGTATTCTCCTTCTGAAGAAATGGTGCGAGCCATTGAAGCAGCAGAGGCAATGTGAAGGTTGGGTGCTCAGCCCAAGGAGTCGGATTCCTGGAAAAGTTACCAGTCTGATCCAACTTCAGAAAGTCTCTTCTTTAAAACCTTCAGTGATGAATCACCCACAACTTCTGAAGGCAAGCTGTTCCATTGGTTGATTGTTCTCACTGTAAGAAAATTATTCCTTATTTCTAGGTTGAATTGCTCCTTGATCAGTTTCCATTCATTGTTCCTTGTCTACTCTTCAGGTGCTTTGGAGAATAAGTTGTCCCCCTTCTCTCTGTGGCAGCCCCTCAAATATTGGAATACTGCTATCATGTTACCCCTGATCCTTCTCTTCACTAGACTAGCCATGCCCAGTTCTTGCAACGGTTCTTCATATATTTTAGCCTCCAGGCCCCTTTGTTGCTCTTCTCTGCGTTCTTTGTAGAGTCTCACCATCTTTTTAGATTGTGGTGACCAAAACTGGATGTAGTATTCTAGCTGTGGCCTTACTAAGATTTATAGAGTGGTATTAGTACCTCGTGTGATCTTGATTCAATCCATCTGTTAATGCAATTTAGGATTGCATTAGCTTTTTTGATTGCACACTGCTGACTCATATTTAATTGATTGTCCTCTAGGACTCCATGATCCCACTCACAGTTGCTGCTATTAAGCCAGGTTTCACCTAATCTGTAGGTATTCTTTTGGTGGTTTTTTTTTGCTTATGTAATATGTAACATCTATATTTAACTATATGTAACATCTATGTGTAACATCCCTAGTGCTGCATAACGGGGTGAGCTCCCATTACTTGTCCCAGCTTCTGCCAACCTAGCAGTTCAAAAGCATGTAAAAAATGCAAGTAGAAAAATAGGGACCACCTTTGGTGGGAAGGTAACAGCGTTCCATGCCCCTTTGGCATTTAGTCATGCTGGCCACATGACCACAGAGATGTTCTCAGACAGCACTTGCTCTTCGGCTTTGAAACAGAGATGAGCACCGCCCCCTAGAGTGTTGGCTATTCCTGCCAGTTTAGTATCATCTGCAAATTTGATCAGTTCCCCTTCTATTCCCTCATCTAAGTCATTTATGAAGATATTGAAGAGTACTGGGTTTTTGAGCGGCATTTGGCTGTGTGATGCCCTTCCTTCCTGCACTTGAAAAAGGCAGATGATCGCTGTGCAGGAGCGGTTTGCAGTTTGGATGGCTCTCACTTCCCCTAGGGAGAGGATCTCTTCCAGGCTCTCCCTGCTCAATGCTGGTTTCTGGTTAGGTCGATTTCTACTTCTTCGGTCAGAATATACCAGTCATGAAGGCTGTTTGGGGCACCTCGGGCTAGGTAGGCATGGTAGAGGTTATCATTCAGCCCATTCTTAAACCAGCTCACCAGGATGTCCTCCAGCCAGTCTACTTGGCAAGCGAGGTCTCAGAATTCTTCAGTGTACTTAGCTACTGGTCGGCGGCCTTGCTTCATGGTTCTGATGCAGTTGTGGGCTTTTCGGTCTGCCAGGGGGTCCTTGATACGATGTCAGAGAGCCATCATGAAATGGTCAAAATTCTGCAATTCAGGGGCATCAGCATTATGGAGGGTCAGTCAGTCCAGTGGGCAGTCACCCCTTCCAGGGCTAGGGTGAATTCGAGCGACCTGGGTTTGGAAATCCCTCCTGTACTCTTGCATGTATGTGAGGACATATGCCAGGAAAAACCCCAACTGCTGTGGTTGCCATCGTACTTCAATCCCGGGGTGGTGGTGGTTCCTTTCCAGCTGCAGAGCTCTGGGCTGGCTGGGGATGTTCGCAGGAGCTGGCGCTGTGTGGGGTGGGTTTGCTGGGATGGCTGCTGCTCCCGCCACACTGTCCACCTGATTGTGGCTGTCAGATCAGGGGTGGCGGCTCTGACCCATCGGCTGCTGCTGACATCTCGCCTCCTCTCTCGCCCAGTTTCCCCGTAGCTCTTAGATTCTCAAAAGCCTCTATCACAAATCACATGACAAGTCTTTTGAGGTGATCGACTCCAGCCAGTTCCTTGGTCAGTTCTTTCTGGTCTGACAGGGTTTCCAGCTCACGTTTCCAGCCTGTTTGCTGGCTGCCACGGGTGAGGGTGACGCCCCATCCTAGCTGTCTTTCTTCCCCACTCCGATCAACCATCTTGGCTTTGTGGACTCTTCCAAAACCACCTCAATGTCTTCGATGGGGCACATGGAGCTTGCATCTGGCTGGGTGGTAGTGGAGGTTTCACACCAGTATTCGCCCTCTCCTTGCTTGCCACTTTGCTTGGACATGGCTTGCAGGGTCCCTTTGGTAGAGCAAGTTGCTTCTCCGGGTTGATCACTTTTGCAGATCCTGCTTTATGTAAGAGTCTGCCTCTCCTCTCTCTTCAAGAAATTAAAGAGTCTTGAAACATCAGCATTTCAAAAGGAACCTTTTATTGAAGGGGAGTGATTGCAGGACAAAAGAAAGTACGATCTAAAGTTCCCAGGCAATTCAGTTAGGATAAAGCAGTTAGAAACCCCTCCCCTCAGTCCGATGTTGAATGAGCCAATCCACAGGTGGGAAGTTGTTGTGAGAAGCACAGGCTGAGAAGGTGATAAGAAGCTGTTCCCAGGCTGAAGGCTTCAGAGCTGAGACAAAACAGATGCCCCCCCCCCTTTACATTCCCCAGAAGGTAAATCAAAGCACAGGATACATAGACATCAGGAAAAAGGCTATAAACTAAAGAATACACCCAGCCCCCCTTCCCACAAGAATGGCAACATCCAATAGGGATCTATGGGATCTGACAGTATCCTTCTATCACTACATTCCAGTCATGGGTTTTATCCCACCAAGTTTCAGTAATTGCAACGATATCATATTTACCCTTATGTACTAATAATTCAAGTTCACCCTGTTCCCCAAACTTTCAGCATTTGCATAGCTCACACCATCATTGTCCTTACCACCATTGCAGATATCCCACTTTGATTGCTGTGAGGATTTACCTGTAGGTGAGAGCCATGCTGTACTTCCTCTTCAATACTATCTGTAAACTCAGTGCTGGTATCTTTAGTGCCATCAAATGCAGTTAGATCTAGGCATGATGTGATAAAATGAGAATCATCATTTTGAGTCTCAGGTACTTTAATTTCTTTTTTAAAAAATTGTTTTTATTCAACGTTTACATCTTTAAATCTTAGTTACACTTTTACAGCTTTCCAATACCGGCATTTTTAGTATTGTCCAATTTATCTTTCAGCCAACTATATACATATACATTTTGTTTGTTACATACTTATTCATATAATCAATACATTTAATATACATACCTACTACACATTAAATATAACATTCCATTATAATATCTTCTCTTTTGCTATACACTAGCCATTAATTTTAGATTCATTTTTCCAGCCAATCATACCATCTGTTCCATATTTCATAATAAATCATTTTCTCTCTGTCCTTAAATTCCATCGTTAGCTTATCTGATTCTGCACACTCCAGCACCTTTTTTATAATCATCGTGTTTGTTGGAGCATATTGTTGTTTCCAGTTTTGGGCAAATGAAATTCTGGCGGCTGTAATTATGTGGAGTATGAGGTATTGAATTTCTTTACTCATTTTTTCTTTTATAATCCCTTTATAATTCAGGTTTCATATCAATTTTTTCCCCAGTCATTTCCTCCAATCATTTTTTGATTTTTAACCAGTAGTCTCTTGCTTTGGGACATGTCCACCACATTCACATCCCTTGTGAATGATTACATTTCCAACAGTGCAGTGGATTATTTGGAGACATCTTGGCCAATCTTGCTGGGGGTAAATGGCATCTATAGAACATTTTATAAATATTTTCTTTATAGGCGGCCGACAATGTCATTTTATAATTTGTTCCCCATTTTTCCCCCCAGTACCCCAATTCTATGTTGTATCCAAAAATTTTCATCCAAATTATCATTGTTTCCTTCACCATTTCCTCTTCCATTTTAAATTTGAGGAGACAGTTATACGTTTTGGTAATTATCTTTTCATCTGTCCCTGTTAATATTTTATCCATTTCTTGTTGTCCATTTTGAAATCCATATAATTCTAAGTTTTTTTAATATTTTGTTTGGGTCTATAAATAAGGCCACCAATCTATTTTGATTCCTTCCTCTAATAATTCTTGTTTGGATTTCAAATTTCCTTGTCCATCTAACAACTCTTTATAGGTTACTATTTTGTTTAAGTCAATTAAATTGGGGTAGACCAAGGCTTCCATCGTAGATATCCATCTTGGAACTTTTGTGTAAAAATTTATTTTAATCTTCATCCAGATTTCTAACTATACTTCTCTTACCTGATGTCTTTGAAAATGTGTGGGCTTTGCTCTTTCCCTCCCAAATCAAGGTGTGCCAACCCCTCTGTAAATCATGTATGTGAATCATTAGTATTCTTCCATTTTTTAAATTTATCCATTTTTATTTTTATTTTATTTCCAATTTCTATACTGCCCTTCTCCCTGAGGACTCAGGGCGGTGTACAGCCAGACATAAAAAACATGAAATATAAATATTAAGACATTTAAAATATATATAATTTGGCTACAAAATTTAAAACTCACAGACCAATTAAAATATTAAAAATATTTAAAATTTCTTCTTAAGCCAGCCCGGCTTGTTGGAAAAAATGTGTTTTTAGGGCACGGCGGAAGGCACTGAGGTCATGAATTCTCCTAATCTCTGGGGGCAACTGGTTCCAGAGGGTGGGTGCCCCCACAGAGAAGGCTCTCCCCCTGGGGGTCACCAGCCTACATTGTTTGGCTGATGGCACCCTGAGGAGGCCCTCTCTGTGGGAGCGCACGGGTCGATGGGAGGTCATCGGTGACAGCAGGCGGTCTCGGAGATAACTAGGCCCTATGCCATGGAGCGCTTTAAAGGTGATCACCAACACCTTGAAGCGCACCCGGAAGACCACTGGAAGCCAGTGCAGCTCACGCAGGAGCGGTGTTATGTGGGAGCGCCACGCTGCTCCCGTCACTACCCGCGTGGCCGCATTCTGGACCAGTTGGAGCCTCTGGGTGCTCTTCAAGGGGAGCCCCATGTAGAGAGCATTACAGTAGTCTAGGCGAGAGGTGACAAGGGCGTGAGTGACTGTGCACAGGGAATCCCGATCAAGAAAGGGCCGCAACTGGCGAATCAGGCGAACCTGACAAAAGGTCCCCCTGGCTACAGCCGTCAGATGTTCCTCCAAAGACAGCTGCCTATCCAGGAGGACTCCCAGATTGCGAGCCCTTTCTGTGGGGGCCAAAGACTCGCCCCCGATAGTCAGTGATGGAGTCAACTGACTATATCGGGATGCCGGGAACCACAGCCACTCCGTCTTGGACGGGTTGAGCTTGAGTTTGTTTCTCCCCATCCAGATCCGCACGGCTTCCAGGCACTGGGACATCACTTCGAGGTCATCATTGGGGTGGCCTGGGGTGAAGATGTACAGCTGGGTGTCATCAGCGTACTGATGGTATCTCACCCCAAAGCCACGGATGATCCCACCCAGCGGCTTCACATAAATGTTGAACAAAAGGGGCGAGAGGACTGACCCCTGCAGCACTCCACAAACGAGAGGCCTCGAGGTCGACCTCTGCCCCCCTGTCAACACAAACTGCGACCGGTCGGAGAGAAAGGAGGAGAACCACTGTAATACAGTGCCCCCCACCCCCAACTCTTCCAGCCGGTGCAGCATGATACCATGGTCGATGATATCAAAAGCCGCTGAGAGATCTAATAGGGCTAGGACAGAGGAACATCCCCTGTCCCGAGCCCTCCAGAGATCATCAACCAACGCGACCAATGCCGTCTCTGTGCTGTGCCCAGACCTGAAACCCGACTGGAACGGATCCAGATAAGATGTTTCCTCCAGGAATTGTGGAAACTGTTGCGCAACCACACTCTCAACAACCTTCGCAATAAAGCGGAGGTTGGAGACAGGACGATAGTTAGCTAATACTGCCGGGTCCAGGGAAGGCTTCTTGAGGAGGGGCCTCACCACCGCCTCTTTCAAGGCGGCAGGGAAGTGACCCTCACTCAAAGAAGCGTTGATAATACCCTGGAGCCAGCCTCGTGTAACCTCCCGGGAGGCCAGTACCAACCAGGAGGGACACGGGTCCAGTAAACATGTGGCCGCACTAAGTCTCCCCAAAATCCTGTCCACATCATCAGGAGTCACAGAGTCAAACTCTTCCCAGATAACATTCTCAAGACTATTCCTTGTCACCCTGCGCAGATCTACCCAGTCGGAGTCCAAATCCCCCTGAATCTGAGCAATTTTGTCATACAGGTATTGTCCGAAATCCTCCGCCCTGCCTTCCAAGGGATCCTCCCGCACTCCCGCATGAAGCAGAGAGCAGGTCACCCTGAACAGGGTGGCCGGACAATTCCCTGATGACGCAATAAATGCGGAAAAGTAATTCAACTTTGCCGCTTTTATCGCCACTAGGTAGGTCTTAATATGCGACCTTACCAGTGTTCGATCAGATTCAGCGAGACTGGCCCTCCAACCACTCTCTAGGCGTCTTTTCCGGCGCTTCATCTCTCTCAGCTCCTCGGTAAACCAGGGAGCCGCTCGAGATCCGTACCGGGTCAGAGGCCGCAAAGGCACGACTCGATCCAAGGCTCCACCAGCCACCCGATTCCAGGCAGCTACCAGGTCCTCGGCCGAGTCGTGTGCCAGATCCTCAGGAAACGGCCCAAGCTCCATCTGGAACCTATCAGGATCCATCAGGTGCCTGGGGCGGACCCATCTAGTTGGTTCCGCCTCCCTGCAGCGGGGTGTAGCGGTTCGGAGATCTAGGCGAAGGAGCGAGTGATCAGACCATGACAAGGGTTCTATGTCTATACCCCCTATAACCAGATCACTCAACCACTGGCCAGAGACAAAAATCATGTCCAGAGTATGCCCCCCCCTATGAGTGGGGCCATGAACTAATTGGGTCAGGTCCATGGCTGTCATGGAAGCCATGAACTCCCGAGCCACCTCAGACGTTTCACCAACGGAAGGCAAGTTGAAGTCACCCATGACCATGAGCCTGGGTGTATCCACTGCCACCATGGCTATCACGTCGAGTAGCTCGGGCAGGGCTGTTGCCACGTGGCAGGGAGCCAGGTACGTGAGCAGCAAGCCCAACTGAACCCCATGACCCCATTTCATAAGGAGGGACTCACATCCGGCAATCTGTGGCACAGTGGTCTCCCTCGGACCTAGATCTTCGTTAATAATAACCGCTACCCCCCCGCCCCTCCCCTGGGCCCTTGGCTGATGGAATGCTCTGAAACCTGGTGGGCACATCTCAACCAGAGGGACCCCTCCCTCTGGACCCAGCCAGGTTTCCGTAATACCTGCCAGGTCCGCTCCCCCCTCCTTTATAAGATCACAGATGAGGGGGGCCTTATTTACCACGGACCTGGCATTGTACAGCATCAGCCGAAGGCCCAGATCCTGAGTATCTGTGCTACCTAGTGTCCGAGTGGAGCTTTGGAGACCGGGGCGAGCAATCGCTCTCAAATAGCGAGTGCGTGCCCCCGACACATGATGTGGTCCCCTGCTCTCGCCATATCTGCCCCTCCCAACTACCGTGCTGATGGTGCAACCCTCATAAATATGATCCTCCGTCCCCCCTCCAATCCCTCGTTCTGCACCCCCCAAACCGTTACCCCATGCCGGGCTAGGCTCTGACCATGGAGGATGACCCCCCCATCCCCATCGGTCGTCTTCTCAATTCCCCTTAAAAAATTATTACAAACCCCCCTCCCCGGATCCCTTAAAATCTTATTAAAACACTTCACCAAAAAGCCCCACACACCCTTCTTTGCGTCATACCATCTCTCCAGACTCCAAAGTCCGTCATCAAGATAGGCCCTTGGTAAAGTGGAGGGCCAAACCTGCGAGAGGGGGGAATCTCGCAGGGCAAGCAATTCAGATACTGAGTACATCAAGACCCTTGAGGGGGGAATAGTCCAAGGTCAGAGACCACCAGATGTTAAAAACATAGAGGGACAGAATTCTGATCCATGGTCCAAGTCACCGGGCTCCATTGCCCTCTCACAGCAATGGAGGGGAAGGCAGATACAATTCAACCCCCGGAAGTATCCTGGCCGGCTCTCCTCTCACAAGGCCGACCAGGAAAACTTAGATGATAATCCAGGAGTGAGGTGGCCATACTCCGCCTTCCACTGGCCTCAGGTCCATGGTTCCAGTGCCCCCTTGGGTTAGGAGCGTCAAGGGGTCGAATCCTCCAGCTCACACAGAGTGTTCAAATAGTTCAGGAGATATCTTCCAGAGGCAGGAAATAGATGGCAATATGAGGGGGGGGGGGAGAGTGGAAATAGTTCAGCAAACCAAATAAATGGGGCATGACTCATTCTTTGAGTCATGATATTACTGCAGCCTGATGGTAAAGTTCCCAGTCTGAGAGGCCAAAGCCACCCTTATTTCTAGAATTTTGTAAGAGTTTTAATTTAATTCTGGGCTTTGTCCCCAACGTGGTGGCTCAGGTGGCTCAGCAGACTAAAAGCATTGTGATTAACGCCAGCTGTCTGCAATTACTGTAAATTCGAATCTCACCAGGCTCAAGGTTGACTCAGCCTTCCATCCTTTCTAAGGTAGGTAAAATGAGGACCCAGTTTGTGGGGGGAATAAGCTGACTTTGTATAAATATACAAAAGTATGAAGGCTATTGCTTAATGCATTGTAAGCCGCCCTGAGTCTCCGGAGAAGGGTGGCATATAAATCAAATTTTAAAAAAAAACCATATGAACTTACTAATACTTTTATTCAATTTTTCGAAAAAGCTTTCCCCCAATTTTATAGGTACTGTTTGAAATAAATATAAAATTTTTGGTAGAATATTCATCTTTATAGTAGCAATTCTTCCAATCAATGATATTTGTAATTTTGCCCAACCCTCTAAATCTTTTTGAATTTGCAGTAGTAGTTTCAAATAATTATCTTCCTTTATTGAAGATATTCTTGCCCTTATCCAAATACCCAAATACTTTACTTTTTTTACAGTTTGAATTCCTAATTTCTCTTCTAATTTCTTATGTTGGCCTTTTGTAAGATTTTTAGTGAGTATCTTTGTTTTATTTTTATTTATTTTTAAGCCCGCGACTATGCCAAATTTCTCTATTTCCTGTAGTAGCACTTCTCCCATTTCCAAAGGATCCTCTATTATGAACACCATATCATCTGCAAAGGCCTGTGTTTTGTATTCCTCCTTTTAAATTTTTAACCCTTTTATTTCCTTATTTCCCCTTATCTGAGTCAATAAAACTTCTAATGAAAGAATGAATAAGAGCGGAGATAATGGACATCCTTGCCTAACCCCTTTATTTATATTGACTTTTTCCGTTAGGTCTCCATTTACATAATTCTTGCAGTTTGGTTTGAACCTTAATCATTTCTATAAATTTTCGCCAAATTTCATCCTAATTAATTGACTAGTTAAAAAAATGCCAATTCAAGTTGTCGAACACCTTCTGTGCATCCACCAATATTAATGCCAATTGTCTTTCAGGGTGGGCCTCATAATACTCTAATATATTCATTATAATTCTTGTATTGTTTTTAATTTATCATTTGGGAAAAAGCCCATTTTGATCCGAATGAATAATTTTATTTAGTATTATTTTTAATCTTTCTGCCATTATTGTTGCCAAAATTTTGTATTCAGCATTTAACAGCAAGATTGGCCTATAATTTTGGATGTGTTGATTGTCTGTATTTTCTTTTGGGATTAATGTTATGCATGCCTCCGTCCACGAGTTTAGCATTTTAGCTCTCTCCAATACCTCATTATATATTTCCAACATAATTTATTCTAAAGATTCTTGAAACGTTTTATATAATTCCACCAAAATTCCATCTGGCCCTGGGGTTTTATTATTTTTTTGTTTTTTGATTGCCTCTTTCAACTCTATTAAAGTAATTTTGTCGTTCAACATTTCCCTATCTTCCTCTAGTACATCTGGCAAATTTCTCTCTTATAAATATTTTATAATGTTTTCTTCTACAATATTTTCTTGGCAATATCGTAGGTACTTTAATTTCTAAGCACCATCTGTAATTCAGGTTTTGATCAAAGTTAGGCTTTGATTTTTACCAATAAAATACTATAACTTTGTGTCTGAACCCAAGTTTAACATGAAAAAGAGCTGCCCTTCTGGATAGTCTTGGCAACCATACAGAAATAGTTTGCCATTGCCCTCTGAGATTTTCTTTCTCTAATTCCCAGTCTAATCTACAGTCTATTCTTTCTTGGGCATCTCCCATCCAAGTATTTACTAATCATTTCTAAATTTGTTCATTTGTTTAATTTATTTATTATCAGCAAAAAAACCTATACAGACAGGTAGCAGATAACCCCTTTCCACCTAAGGACTTCATTAATAAAATAAAAGAGGATAAAAGAAAATCTTTCAAGTCTTCAGGTGCTGAAGAATCTAGCAATAATTAACCTAATTTGACTTAATCTAATGGTAACAGATTAAAAATAAGATTAAAAAAGGAAAACTAATCAAAAGCACAAAGGGCATAACTTGCAAAAAAGATAGCGAGGAAATGAAAAACAAGCTAAGTAGAAAAATAAGGAAAGAGATTAATCATAGCTTAGTCTATCTGAATGTTTTTCAATTTAGAAGTTCAAATATACAGCAGCAGCTGGTTACAGGAACTGAATCCACTTATTTCCAGCTCTGTACCAGTTTATTTGAAACCAAAGCGAAGTGATTTTTGTTTTTCCTTTTGCAATACTGTAGTTGTGTAAAGTTTGTGGATGGCAGTGTTCTCATTGGCAGAATTCTGGCTCCTGGATTCAGTGCATGCATTAGTCCTACTCCCACCTGGGCTTGTGTGTCCTGATCCAGACACCTTTGATAAGCATTGTTTAGAAGGAATTTCCAAAGTAGTGGGATTCAGCCGGTTTGCACCAGTTCGGCAGAACTGATACTTAATTTTTTGTTGAGTTTGGTGAACCGGTTATGATAAATCTGTGTTTTCTGGAACATGTCTGGGTTTTGTTCAACTTCCTTCCAGGTGGGGGGGACAACCTCAAAAGTCCAAGAGCGGACTGACAGAAACCAAGATGGCAAGAAGAAGCGAGAGGGGAAAGAAAAGGCTAAAAAAATTACTTAATCACCAGTCTAACGGCTGCTGTGGCTGTTTTCTTTTGCCTTGCCTAGCTATGGTTTTTTTCTCTGCTCCTCTCCCCGCCTCAAGTAGGAATTATAGAGGTGGCTCTGAGGAATTATAGGAATTATAGAGGTGGCTCTGGAGGACGAGGATGGGCAGAAACAGCCCGTTCCTTCAGCTAATCACCCTCAAGGTTTTCAAGGACTGGGAGCCACTGTGATGTCATGCTGACTCTCCAGACGAGTATGAACTTCTATGTGCAACACACTTTCTGACAGAAACAAACTCAGAGATCAAATAGATTCTGCTCACACCCCGCCTGGTGATTGATTAGCCATTCCTGCAGGAATCACATAATCTGTCATTGTACTTTGGGATCCACCTCCCTTCTAACCTGACTGCATTTGATCCTGGAGTGAAAATGCCACTTGCAAGGTTTGAGGAGCTGACACTCCCCCCCTCTTTTAAAAAAAAGATGGAAATGAAAAGTTTGAAGAGTTATTTTTCTGTCACCAAAAAGACAATTGCAAAGCATGAGGGTGGAGCTGACATAGAATGGAAAAATTCTACTTGACTGAGATTGACAAGATTTTACTGATCTTGCACAGAATTCAAAGAATTGCTATTCCTTTGATCTAGAAATTAGAAATCTTTCAAGTTTAAATACCAGGCAAGTATGTGTTCATATAGGGGTCTTTGTTAGTTTCTCTTAATGAATATAGTACAGGTAGTACTATAACAACTTACAACAATTCAGTTAGTTCAAAGTTACAATTGAGTCACTGAAAAAAGTGACTTATGACCATTTTTTACACTTAAAACCTTTGTAGCATCCCATGATCATTTGATCAAAATTCAGATGCTTGGCAAATGGTTTGTACTTATGACTATTGCTGTGTCCCAATGTCATATGATTGCCTTTTGCAACCTTTCAACAAGCAAAATCAATGGGGAAGCCAGATTCATTTAACAACCATTACAAACTTAACAACTGCAGTGATTCACTTAACAACTGTAATGAGAAAGATTGTAAAGTGGGACAAAATTCACTTAACAAATATCTCACCTCACAATAGAAATTTTGAGCTCAATTGTGGTTGTAACAGGACTACCTGTAACTGCTTTTTTTAATGCAATGTCATCGTGTATGATCTTTGTCTCATCCCAGCTAATAACTAAGCCTAAAGTTATCCTCTGATATCCGTTATTTCCCACTTCTCCTGATAAGTCTTGTCTCATTACTTTCTTCATCATCAGTTGACATAGTCAATGGTGGGGATCTGCCAGCCCCTGTTAGTTTCTCAAACTGATGTCTCCCTGTCTTTGATGCATTCCTTCCAAGATCCTTTTAGCTGGAGTTGCAGACAGGAGCCAACAACTGGTTTTACAGAGGTGTCTGTGTATGGAAGCCTCACTGGTGCTTTCTATATCCCTTGACAAGCTTCTTTTAAATGTAGGTTTTCTGGTTATGAAAAAGAGCATTGAATGTGTTATTTCAACACTAGTTTGATATTCTTTTGAAAGACTGTTTGAATCTTGTGCTACACGAAAGATCAATTTATATTGGGAAGTTGGGTTCTGCCAGCTATATATTTCTGATTCTGCTATTACCAGTTTTTTTAATGCTTCAGATGATAAAGAGTTTCTTAGAGCCAGATTTTTACTGTTTTTACTACTTTTATTAATTTTTCAACATGCTCTCAGGTCCAGTTCCCTTGGGCTTTTTGTGCAATGCACCATGGGAGGATCAGCATAATTTTGCTTATTCCATTCCTGTTTTGATAGCTCCAGCTGCTTCTTCTGGGTGCCCCTGGACAAGACAACTGGAAGTTTATTGGTCACTTTCACAGCCATGCCCTTGCAGCATACCATTGCTCCTCCAGCTTCACTATATGATCTTATTCACCTATGTTCCGTTGGGCATTTTTTTTTCTTTCAGAAAAGGCACAAGGGAGCAGTTCAGAGGTGGGTTTCAGCAGGTTCTGACCAGTTCTGGAGAACCGGTAGCAGAAATTTTGAGTAGTTCGGAGAACCGGTAGTAAAAATTCTGACTGGCCCCGCTCCCATCTATTCTCTGCCTCCCAAGTCCCAGCTGGTTGGGAGGAAATGGGGATTTTGCAGTATCCTTCCCCTGGAGTGGGGTGGGAATGGAGATTTTACAGTATCCTTCCCCTGCCATGCCCACCAAGCCACGCCCACCAAGCCATGCCACGCCCACCAAGCCATGCCCACAGAACCAGTACTAAAAATTTTTGAAACCCACCACTGCAGCAGTTGCATTAGCAAGAGCATTGGGAGAAGCCCCTCCTGCTTTG
Organism: Ptyas mucosa; assembly: GCA_012654045.1. NCBI lineage: Eukaryota > Metazoa > Chordata > Lepidosauria > Squamata > Colubridae > Ptyas > Ptyas mucosa. The sequence continues at coordinate 850,285 of WNWU01000125.1, read as the reverse complement.
TCCTTTTCTCATTCCTTTCCTTTAAGTGTTTGCCATCTGTTAAACAACTTGACAAATCACTAAACTTTCCATTCAGTCTGTCCCATCCTTTTTCATCCCCACTTTAGAGAGAATTATTGGTGATTGTTTTCATACCAACCTGTGATGCTTGGTGGCAGGGAAAAGACCTTAACTGCTTTCTTTAATTTCAGAAAGAATATGGCTGCACGATGCCTTTTCTGACTAACATTTAAAAAAACAGGCAGAAGCTTTTCTGATGAAGTGAGATACAGCTCATAAAAAACTTCTGCCTTTTGATAAAAATTGTTAATCAGAAAAGGTGCTGCCAAACTCTTCATTTTTGACAGTATAGATTAACATTGCATCCTCTGCTACATCTCCTTAATTTGACACCCAAATAGTAAAAATAGCATTGGTCATCAGCTTCATTACTATAGTGGAATAGATTAGCACTGGTTCAATACATTTTAAGTTGATATACTTTTCTGTTAGTTCAAGCAGTAGTGAATAGGAGTTTAATTCAACCATAAGGAAAAACCTAATGTCTCTGCACCAAATAGTTAAATGATAAAGCTTGAATTTGGGACAAACTATATAAAATATATACCATCATCATTCTGATACTGTTAAGTCTGCTATTCTCGATCACCTTAACACAGATAATAAGATTTGTACTGTCCATGGTATGAGTCAAATATACAGAAACTTAAGTGAGGGCATCTGGGCGCCAGGTGCTGAATTATGTGCAGGCCCTGCCCCACTCCCGTTGGCTGCTGTAAAGTAAGACATCCCCCGAAAATAATACTTAATATGGAGTTTTTTTATACTTAAAATAGTTATTAGGGCAGAGAACCGGTAGTTAAATTATTTGAATCCGACCACCGGATCTCCCCCTTTTCCATAATCCAGTTACCACCACACTGTGCAAACATTATACTGCTATCAGGGAAGGTGGAGGGAATACCTGATTGGAAAAATATTGATATGCCATACCTTTGCAATTACTGCTTGCAAGAAGCTTTCTCAAACATGAAACTAATCTGTTACGAAGTTTTTCTTCCTAGTTCTAGTCTGATGAAAAGGAGGACTAGGGGTGACATGATAGCAGTGTTCCACTATCTCAGGGGCTGCCACAAAGAAGAGGGAGTCAAGCTATTCTCCAAGGCACCCGAGGGCAGGACAAGAAGCAATGGGTGGAAACTAATCAAGGAGAGAAGCAAATTAGAACTAAGCAGAAATTTCCTGACAGAACATTTTTTTAAAAAAAAAATAGTCTTTATTTACATTTTCCATTAAAATCACACATACACCATATAACAAGAAACACACAAAACACACAAACGTTACATATAGCACACATATGGTAGGTACTGATAGTACCTCACTCTATATATATACAATATAGTATTATATTCCAGGGGAGTCAAAGCAATTCATTTCTCTATTCATTGTCCTTAGGTCGACCCGACCTCACTTGTATAACATAGAGTTCTCTCTATTAAGCTTTTCAGTTTAATTTAATTTATATCTTAATTTATAATTTCCTCTTTTCTAGCCAAATATATACTTTATCCCAGGATAAACATGCTTTCGTTTGATCTCTCTCTTTTAATTTTTTAGTCAGCTTGTCCGCTTCTGCACAGTCCAAAATCTTTTTTATGATTGTTTCCTCTGGTGGGGTATTTTGATTTTTCCAAAATTGCGCATATGTCAATCTCGCCGCTGTGATAATATGGGTTGCCAAATACCATAGGTCTTTCTTGATATTATCCGGTTTGGATCCGAGCAAGTATGTTTCTGGAGGCCAGTCAATTTCAATGTTTAGTATCTCATTTAACCATTTTTTAATAATCTCCCAGAATTTCACTGCTTTGGGGCACGTCCACCATTGATGATAGTAGGTGCCTTTCTCTAGACCACATTTCCAGCATACCGCTGATTGACCTGTATACATTTTCACCAATCTGTCAGGAGATAGGTGCCACCTATATATCATTTTATATATATTTTCCTTATATGCTATAGAGACTACTGCTTTCATGTTCTCCCACCATATCCCCTGCCATTTATCTAAGTGAATTGAGTACCCAAAATTTTTCCCCCAAGCAATCATCGTGTCCTTAATTATTTCATCCCCTATCTCTAATCTCATTAATAATTTGTAATTTTTAGAAATCATTCCTTTTTCTTGTCCCATCAAAATTTTGTCTAATTCTTGTGGTTCCACGTAAATACCTCTCCCATCTCTATCTTTTTTGTATTTAGACTGAATCTGTAAGTATGTCCACCAATCTAGTTGTATACCTATTGAATTTAATTCTTGTTTGGATTTGAGTTTTCCCTGTGTGTTCACTACCTCTTTATATGTTAATTTCTTTGTTGGGTTGTATAGTTTGGGATATGTTACTGCTTCTATTGGGGATATCCAGCACGGTGTTTTGTTATAATATTTTTTGCTAATCTTGTCCCAATTTCAAATTAAAATATTCCTTATATAATGTTTGGTAAACCATTTACTTTGGGGGGTGTCGTTTCGCCAGAGTGCCATATGCCAACCCTGTTGTAGGTCGTGCCCCTCTAATTTAAGAAGCCGATTATTGTCTAAGGTAATCCACTCTTTTACCCACACTAACAAAGCTGCTGAATGGTAGTTCTCCCAATTTGGTAAACCCAGACCTCCTCTTTCTCTTACTTCTTGCATCATCTTTTTTTTAATGCGTATTTTCTTTCCCTGCCAAATAAATTTTGTTACTGTTTGATTCAATTCCATGAAAAATTTTTTGGATAGATTCACTGGAGCAGTTTGAAATAAAAAATTGAATTTTGGTAAAATGTAGGATTTAATTGTTGTTACTCGGCCTAACAATGAAAGCTGTATTTTGCCCCATTTATCTAGATCTCTCCTTGTTTGCTTTAATAATTTGTTGTAATTATCTTCCTGTATACTCGAACATCTACTTGATAGCCAGATTCCTAAATACTTAGTTTTATTAACTATCTTCAACCCGGTTGCTTCCTGTAATTCCTTTTTATCCTCCTCTGACATGTTTTTTGTTAGTAAATTAGTTTTCTTTTTGTTAATCAATAATCCTGCTACTGTCCCAAATTCTTCGATCGTCTTCAATAAACATGTGCCAGATTTTATCGGTTCCTCCAAGATGAAAGCCATATTGTCTGCGAAAGCCTGGGTTTTATATATCTGCTGTCCAATTCTAAGGCCCTTTATTTTTACTTCATTTCTTATTTTATGTAAGAGAATCTCTAAAGATAAAATAAAAAGTAAGGGGGAAAGAGGACAGCCTTGTCTTGTACCCTTATTGATATGAAATTCTTCTGTTAAGTCCCCACTTATCAACAGTCTGGCCATTTGTTTAGAATAAATTGCTTTTATAGCATTGGTGAATCTCTGTCCAAAGCCCATATGATCTAATTGTATTAATAAAAATTCCCAATTGACTCTATCAAAGGCCTTCTGGGCGTCTATGAAAACTAATGCTACTTGTTTACCTGGGTATTCTTCGTAATATTCCAATATGTTTAACATGACCCTCAAATTATCTTTTAATTGACGAGTTGGTAGGAACCCTTTCTGGTTGCTATGTATAAAGTCGTTCAAGAATCCTTTTAATCTACTTGCCAGAATTGTCATGAAAATTTTATAGTCAGAGTTCAAGAGAGATATTGGTCTGTAATTTTTTATGTCTGGCGAGGGGGGGTCTTCTTTGGGAATTAAACTAATATTTGCCTCTTTCCACGAATGGGGAATTTCTGCCTTTTCCAAGACTTCGTTAAAAAGATCTTTCATGTGTTCTCCCAATACATCAAATATTGTTTTGTATAATTCGGCTGGTAATCCATCTGTACCCGGTGTTTTCAGATTCCCTTGTTTCTTAACTGCTCTTTCAATTTCCGTTAGGGTGATTTCCTCTTCTAAAATTTCTCTTGTCAGATTGGATATTTTAGGTAAGTCCGAATTTTCTATATAGTTTTTTATCGCGCCTGCTACAATCTCTTCTTTTTTATACAATTCTTTATAAAAGTCCACTGCAACTTTTTCCTTTCCTTTTTTGTCTCTTATTAAATTTCCCTCTTTATCTTCTAATTGCTCAATTCGTCTATTCTGTTTTTCCTTTTTGAGTCTATATGTAAGCCACCTTCCTAATTTATTAGCTGATTCAAAATATTTTTGTCTTGCTATTTTTACCTTGTCTTTTAATTTGTCCAGCTCTAAGAGATTAAGTCTATGTTTTAAAAATATTATCCGTTCTTTTGCCTCACTAAATAGTGGATTATCTTGTAGTTGTTCCTCAGCTTTAGCCAGTTTATTCATTATTTCACCCCTTTCCTGTTCTTCTTTTTTATATTTGATGGCTGTCTGTTTTATAATAAAACCTCTTATGAAAGCCTTGGCAGTATCCCAGATTGTTTGTAATGGCATTCCTGGTGTCTTATTGTCCTGAAAAAAGAGTGATATTTCTGTCTTTAATTTTTGTATAAATTCCTTTTCCTGCAAAATTTCTGTTCTCATCCTCCATCTCCTTCTATTTTTCCCCTCTTCCTTCAAAATTGTCAAAACTGGATTGTGGTCTGCCCAATCATTTGGTAAAATTCTAATTTCTGCCACCTGAGAATTAATTTCTTGTGTCATCCAAACCATATCCAATCTGGACCATGAGCCATGTCTGGGGGAATAATATGTAAATTGTTCTCTAGTCTGATTGTATTCTCGCCACGTATCTTTCAATCCCAGTTCCTCACTCATTTCTTCAAAAATAGCTGGTAAAATCCTCCTATCTTGACCTTTATTCCCTCTCTTTGCGGTTTTCCCTGTTTTATAATCTTGTGTTCTAATGACAATTGCATTAAAATCCCCCATAATACATACTTGCTCGTATTCCCATTCTCTTATTTCTTTCCGTATTCTTTGAAAAAATGAAAATTGCTTGGTATTAGGTGCATAAATTCCAATCAGGAGTATCTTTTTTTGTAATAATTCTACTTCTAATATCAGTATTCTTCCCTCTTTGTCTGCAAACAATTGGTTCGGCGAGAGATATTCTTTGACAAATATAGCTACCCCTCTTTTCCTCTCTTCTGAAGCTGCTACAAATAGTTTCCCCGCCTTGGGGCATTTTAATAGATTAGATTGTGATAATTTAATATATGTTTCTTGCAAACATGTTATATCCGTTTTGGCTTTGATTATTTTCGCTAAAATGCGTCTCCTTTTCGTCGAGACGTTAAGACCATTAACATTTACTGTAAGTAACCTTACTCCTTGGTTCATTTTTATCTATTCGCTCCTTTGATTTTAGCTGCTAATCGAGTCTCTACTCCGTATTCTTCTACTCCTCCTGCTTCCCCCCTCCTCCCATTTCTTTTCCCCTTTTCCTGCTCTGCTTGAGCTCCTCTCTCTTTTCTCCACTCTTCTTTTGAATCTCTCTGACTTTCTTTGACTACTTCTCCTTCTCTCTTGCTTTCGCCCTGTCCAAAATAATTTTCACAAAAGTCTTGCGCATCCTCAATACTCTCAATTTTAATTTTCCGCTCCTGCCACGTCACTAGGGGTCCTTCCAGCAGTAGCCATCGGTATGGCGCATTATGTTTTCTCAGCTGTGTAGTTATGAATTGATAATTATGCCGCTGTTCTCTCACTCTTCTGGGGATCTGCTTAAGAATAATAATCTGTCTTCCTCTATATGTTACATTCTGATCTCTGGCCTTGTGGAGCGTTTCCACTGGATCTCCCCCTCCACTGGAGGGAGTCAAGCTATTCTCCAAGGCACCCGAGGGCAGGACAAGAAGCAATGGGTGGAAACTAATCAAGGAGAGAAGCAAATTAGAACTAAGGAGAAATTTCCTGACAGAACAATTAATCACTGGAACAACTTGTGTTCTGCCCCAGCTACAGACCCCAAAGAACACAGCACACACGAACTCTATACAAAGCTTATCTTACTCAAATAACTTAGTCTTTTATCATTCAAAGGCTGTTAATGAACTGTCTTAACAGCTACCAGAATTCTAAGATAAAGTAATCACAGTTTTACTAGAGTTGGCAGAAAGCCCAGAAGCAATTTTGCAGATGCAAAGGAGATTGAACTAAAGTTGTTCTCTATAGCTTGTTGCAAGCGGTGTTCCTTCTTAAATAGGATAAGGGAGTGGCCAATTAACCCCAAGCCTTACTCTTGAGGAGATCTCCTCCTGAGGAGCCACTCCTGCCTTTTGGCAGCTCTGTGCGCCCGTGCATTGAGAAGAGGCTCCTCCTCTTCGTCCTCTTCACTTAAAGATGCTTCTGGAGGTTCTGAAGGCCCTGGCTGAATCCCTGCCTCTGGCACCACATCTTCTCCAGCCTCTTCACTGTCCAACTCGAGTGCCAGCTGCGTGTTTTCTCTCTCTCCTTCCACGCTTGGCCAAAAAGCTCCGGGGGGGGGGGGGGCAAGGCAATGGCAGGAGCATTAGTGCAGAAGAGAAGCCACGTCCTGTTAAGACCCTCCTAAGCGAGCGGCTGCCCACCCCATGCATGCCTTTGCTGTGCTTTGGCACTCGCTTGAGGAGGATCTCCTTGTGCATGCGAATGCTCCTGGCTCAGCCACAGCCAGCCAGGGAGTTACGAGAGGAGGAGGGAGGAGGAGGATGGTCACCCGAAGGGAGGGAGAGAGAGACACACACAGAAAGACATAGAGAGAGACACAGAGAGTGATACACAAAGAGGGGGTGAGAGAGAGACACAGAGAGACACATACAGAGTGATACCTAGAGAGGGGGTGTGAGAGGGGAAGAGAGGGAGAGATACAGTGGGAGAGAGACACAGAGGGAGGAGAGGGGGAAGATAGGGAGAGGGACAGATACAGAGTTACAGAAAGAGGGGAAGAGCGAGGGGGAGAGAGGGAGAAAGACATAGAGAATAGTTTTGTGGCTGGGTAGGCGTGGCGAGGTGGTCATGTCACTGGGTGGGAGTGTTTATGTTTATGTTTATTAATATTTATATGCCGCCCTACTCCCGAAGGACTCAGGGCGGCTCACAGCAATAAAACAAAACAACAAATAATGCTAAAAATCCAATTAAAATCCCCAAGTTAAAACTATAGCTACCAAACAGATCAGAAGATTTGCTGAAAAAGCCATGTCTTCAGGTCACTGTGGAAAGAGGGGCCGTCCGGAGCCCAGTGAGTAGCTCATTCCAGAGGGTCGGTGTGGCCACAGAGAATGCCCTCATCCTGGGCGCCGCCAGCTGACATTGTCTGGCTGATGGCACCCGGGGGAGGGCAGTCCTATGTGAGCGCACTGGGCGGTGGGAGGCCGGTAGGAGGTGGTCCTGTAAGTACCCTGGGCCCATGCCATGGAGGGCTTTATAGGTGAGTACCAGCACCTTGAAGGGGATCCGAAGGACCACCGGCAACCAGTGCAGCTCATGCAGAAGAGGTGCAGAAGAGGGAGTAACAGGAAGCTCCCGTAACAACCCATGCGGCCGCATTCTGGACCAGTTGGAGCCTCCAGGTGCACCCCAAGGGCAGCCCCATGTAGAAGGCATTGCAGTAGTCCAGATGAGAGATAACAAGAGCATGAGTGACTGTACGGAGGGCATCCCTATCTAGGAAAGGTCGCAACTGGCGCACCAGGCGAACCTGTGCAAAAGCCCCCCTGGTCACGGCTGTCAGATGATCAACTAAAGACAGCCGCGAATCCAGGAGGACACCAAGATTGTGAACCCTTTCAGAGGGAGTAAGTAACTCCCCTCCCATCAAAAGCGATGGGGCTGCTAGATCATGGGATGCCGGCATCCACAGCCACTCCGTCTTGGAGGGGTTGAGTTTGAGCCTGTTCCTACCCATCCAGACCCGCACCACCTCCAGGCACTTAGACATCATGGAAAGGGCATCCCTGGGTTGGTCCGGGGTGGAGATGTAAAGCTGAGTATCATCAGCATACTGATGGTAACTCACCCCGAAACCGCGAATGATCTCACCCAGTGGCTTCATATAGATGTTGAAGAGCAAGGGGGAGAGAACCGAATCCTGAGGCACCCCGCAAATGAGGGGCCTCGAGGAGGATCTCTGACCCCCTGCCCAAACAAATTGCGTACGACCTGAGAGGTAGGAGAACCACCATAATACAGTGTCCCCCACTCCCAACCTCCCGAGTTGTTGCAGTAGGATACCATGGTCGATGGTATCAAAAGCCGCTGAGAGGTCAAGTAGGACCAAGACAGAGGAATAACCCTTGTCCCGGGCCCACCAGAGATCATTCACCAGGGTGACCAATGCCGTTTCCATGCTGTGTCCACACCTGAAGCCCAATTGGTACGGGTCTAGGTAGTCCGTTTCCTCCAGGAATTGTGGGAATTGGTGTGCCACCACAGACTCAACAACCTTCGCTATAAAGCAGAGGTTGGAGACGGGACGAAAGTTGTTAAGGGAGGCCGGATCCAGGGCAGACTTCTTGAGGAGGGGTCGAACCACCGTCTCCTTAAGGGTGGCGGGGAAGACTCCATCCCTCAATGAAGCGTTGACAGTTGCCTGGATCCAGTCTCCAGTCACCTCTCTGGTTGCCGCAACAAGCCAGTAAACACGTTGAGGCCCCCAATCTTCCAACAATCCTGTCCACTTCATCTGAGGATACAGAGTCAAAGTCAACCCAGATGTCACCTTCAAGACTTGCTCCCATCTCCTTGCCAGACCCTGCCCAGTCAGAGTCTAAACCTGTGACATCGAGTTGGCTACGCCCACCCAAGTTTTGTGGCTCCCAGTGTGTTTTTTTCTGTAGGAAACACGTCCAAGTGGCTCTTTAAGTGTTTAAGGTTGCCGACCCCTGGTGTAGGGCATCCTGCCTAATTAGGGGGTTGGACTAGAAGACCTCCAAGGTCCCTTCCAACTCTGTTTCTATTCTATTCTATTCTATTCTATTCTATTCTATTCTATTCTATT
>WNWU01000125.1:763293-841348 GCA_012654045.1 Ptyas mucosa | reverse complement strand
CTATTCTATTCTATTCTATTCTATTCTATTCTATTCTATTCTATTCTATTCTATTCTATTCTTGGGAAAGAGCCACAATTCCAAGTCTGCTGGGCATTTTCACTTTGTAAAGACTTTGCATTTGGTCAAGACAGTTTTGGTGTCTGTCTCTGAAAAAGGACATTCTGTAGAGCTTTTTTATACCTACTTGGGACTGAATCAGAATCAGAACAGAGCTGGAAAGGACCTTGGATGTCTTCTAGTCCAGCCCCCTGCTCAAATAGGAGATCCTATGCCATTTCAGAAAAGTGACTGTCCAGTCTCTTATTAAAAACCTCCAGTGATGAAGCATTCACAATGCTTGAAGGCAAGCTGTTCCACTGGTTAATTGTCTTCACTGTTAGGAAGTTTCTCCTCAATTCCAGGTTGCTTCTCTCCTTGATTCGTTTCATCCATTGTTTCTTGTCCTACCCTCTGGTGCTTTGGAAAATAAAATGACCCCCTCCTCTTTGTGGCAGCCTCTCAAATACTGGAATACTGCTATCATGTCCCCCCTAGTCCTTCTTTTTTCTAGATTGACCAAACCCAAAACCTGCAACTGTTCTTCATATGTTTTTGTCTCCAGGCCTTTAATTATCTTAGTTCCTCTCTTTTGCACTTTTTCCAAAGTGTCAACATCTTTTTTGTAATGTGGTGACCAAAATTAGATGTAGTATTCCAGATGTGGTCTTACTAAGGCTTTATAAAGCGGTACTAATATACATGATTTTGATTCTATGCCTTTGTTTAATCAACCAAAAATTGTATTAGCCTTTTTGGCTGTTGCCACACATTGCTGACTCATGTTTAGTGATTGTCCATTAAGACTCCAAGGTCCCTCTCACTGTTTTGGAGCCACGTTTCACCTAATCTGCACTTGTACCTTTTGTTTTTCCTGCCCAGGTGTAAAACCCTGCTTTTCTCCACATTAAATTTCATTTTGTTGGATAGGACCCATTGTTCAGGGGCTTAGCTCCAATCACTACCCCCAAATGAATAGAGGGTGGACATGTGAATTCAGTATTGGAACAGTACCTCAGATGTTATATCAACTATCAACAAGATAACTGGATGGATTTACTGCCTTTTGCTGAAGTGGAATATAATAATTCTGTGCATAGTAGCACAGGGTTCACTCTTTTTAGAGTGGCCACAAGACAGGAATTTAATCCAATGCCTGAACATCAATGACTCCTCAGTTTCTTTGTTAAAGGAGTGGGTATCCCAACTGTGAAATAAATGGCCGCTGGTGAGAAAAGCCCTGGCAGAAGCACAAGAAGCTTACAAAAAGCAAGTTGACAAAAAGTGAGCAGAACCCCAAACCATTCAACATTGGCAATTCTCCACGGTTATTTTACTGTCACTACAACCATTCAAAAAATTAGGACCCAGGTTTGTGGGACCTTTCTCTATCAAGCGCATCATTAACCCTGTAACCGTAGTGTTAGACTTGCCCAAGTCCCTTTGACGGATCTATCCCATGTTTCATTGCAGTTTATTAAAAACTGAACTCACTTTCCCCATCAGATCTAAGCTTCCACCACCCCCTGAGCCATTATTGATAGAAGGGGAACAGCATTTTGAAATCCAACAGATTCTGGATTTCTGTAAGCATAGGGGAAACCTTCAATATTTAGTGGCCTAGAAGGATTTCCCACAAGCCCAGAATGAGTGGGTGGACCATCACCACATCCTAAGCTTTTAAAGCACTTCCATAATCAATACCCTGACAAATCTAAATGAAATTCTCCTGCTTTGTCCTTCTTCTCTCCGTTTATTTTGTTTTGTTCTACAGAACTAATGTAGCTGTTCAGGGGGGCAGCATGTCAGGCCTAACATTGTGTCCTGCCATTCTGTTGAGGGTGGGGAGGAAGGCTTGCTGGTATTTTTCACATGCTTTCACTTTTGCTGTGACCACTTGGGAATTAGGGAGGGGGATTGTCGATCCCAACCGGTTCCAAGGTTGTTGTGCCCTGAGAATGACCTGTTATCTGCCTAGCACCTCAGTGTTCTCAAAACATCCTTGCGGCATCACATTAGCTGTTGGTGAACTAGTCAGGGGGATTGGGTTTGGGGAAATGGAAGAATTATTTTGTGCTTTGCACAGGACCTTCAGATTCCGCCTGACTTTACTGTAACCATTTTCTCTCATTAAAAGTTCTTTAGATTCAATTCAATGAAGTCAATAGTCACTTTCCTGAGGGACCAGCTAGGGCAGGTCCTTACAGCTTTCTTTTCCTTTTATTCTATTAATAATTGTGCAATAAAATGCAAGAATAGTGCCTTTCCCCTAGTTACTCTGTACTATCTCTTCTCTCTTTTCCAATACAATCAATCATTTAGCTGTGACCATTGGACATTGTAAGGACCAGCCTCTCCCCCCCTTCAAGCAAGTATAGACTCTTGAAAACTTTGTATTTCAAAAGGAACCTTTTATTGAAAAGGGGTGAAAGAAATCAGAATTCAAAGCAGGCTCTCAGGGCATGCAACTAGGATAAAGGAAATTAGAAACCCCTCCCAACAGTCCGATGTGGATTCCACCAATTCGCAGGTGTGAAGATGTTATTGTACTGGCCTCTCTGAGAAACAGATAAGGAGAGTTTCTCAGGGCCATCTTCCGGCATTGCAATCCACATGGCCCTCTCTCCCCTTGCATTCCCCAAGAGGTGAGAATTTTCCAGGCATCTGAGGCGCCAGGCAATGGTTATAAATCAGGTGAAAGGTTATACAAAAAGACAAGGCAAGAAATAGGATACCTAGGATACATAGAAAGGAAAGAAAAAACATCCGGCGGCTCTGCAAGCTTGGAAGGCGCCCGAATAAGAGCGCCCGCTTCGCGGTTCTGTAAAAAACCCCGAATGGCAGTCCAACGCCGTCGGGAGGTTTGAAAAACCTTTCCCCGGGCAAAGGGGAAAGGCAAGAGCCGGCTGGTGGGGGTAGAACTCGCCAAAGCCCCCCAGAAGGATTTCTGTGGGGGTGGAAGGTTTCAGTTCCCCAGAAACCAGCCAATTGCTCTGGACCGGAAACGTCTCTGCCTTTGCAGAGCCACAAGCCGTGACCGCATCTGCTGGATTCTTTATACAATTAAATTCTTTTTAACATCAAGAGCAGACGGGATCAGCCAGGAGGACTTTAATTGCAAGTATTTGACTTAACTTCTCCCTATTTATGGATTGCCTCCTTCAGAAGTTACAAATTAACTGGAAACAAAATGGCGATTGAGGCTTGAGTGGCTGGGAAAGTGAAAGTGATCTGAGCACCGGTACAGCCTCAAATGACTTTTTAAAAATTTTCTTGTGCTAAAGATTTGCTAGAAGGAGGACTTTTCTAAGATTTGTTTGTTCGAATTTAAGAAAAGATTTGGACTATTTGGCTGCTTTTTAATTAAAAGGAAACTTTAAGAACACAGGAAGAAGGAAAGAAAGTAAATAAAAGAAGGAGGAGGGAAAAGATAAACTCCCCTCAAAATGGCTACAAAACTTCCCTCAGTTAAAACAGTCCCAGTAAAAGGTACATCCAGTGCTGGAAGTTCCCCTGCTCATGTTCCTAAAGTACAGGAGACTCAGACTTTAACAATTGAAATGATACAGCAAGTTATTCAAGGAGCTTTGAGTACTACAGAGAATAAACTTACAGCTAGAATCCAAACTGTAGCAGAAGATCTCACTGCTGTGATAGACACTAAAATTCAAACAGTTACAGAAGAATTGGCAGCACGTAATGTGGATATTAGAGAAGATGTACTTTTTGCATTTCAGGGACTAGCTGCTCAAGCTGAGAATCTTGATTGTAAGATAGAAGAGGTTAAGGAAACTACTGAAATTATGAGCAGCAAGCTGGATACGGCTCAGCAGAGAATAGAGAGATCAGAGATGGATTTGATTCTTTTACAATACAGAGAAATGGAGTTTGCAGTGAGAATCAGAGGGGTGAAAGAAGATAAAAAAGAAAATTTGAAGGAGAAGTTGGGAGAAGCATTGGCACAGGTGTTGGGGATACCAAAAGGTGAGGAGATGTGGCAAATGGATAAATTTTTTATAGTTAATTCCTGAGTGGCCAGGCAGAGAAAATTACCTAGAGATATAGTAATATATTTTACTACAAGATATGTGCGTAATGAAGTGCTGCAAGCAACTTATAAAAAAAAGTTAGAAGTGGAAGGACAAGAGGTGATGACAATGAAGGAAATTCCCCCCAAAATGTTAAGAGCTAGAAGAGAATATTCTTTGTTGGTGGAGGAGTTGAAGAATCGTCAGCTACAATACAGATGGGATGTTCCAGCCGGTTTGGTGGTGAATTTTTCTGGAGAAAGATATAGGCTTAACACAATTGATAAGGCAAGGGATTTTTACATAAATGTTTTAAAGGCTGGAAGGCCAAAATCTTCTGAAACTAAAGTTAAAGAAACAGCTGAAAAGAAACCACAGGAATAATTGTTATCCATTGCCCAGGGGGGAATTTCAACAAGTCAAGAAGATCTTCTTCAAGTCCTGGTGGAAGTGAGTGAAGAATTACCTAGGGAGCAAAGAATGACCAGAGCGGCTACAGCAAAACGCAAGGAGGAGTTAAGAATTCAACAATTGCAATTACCAAGTCGAGAACTCACCAAAACAGAAGCAGTGGGAGGAGCCAGACCGAAAAGTCGGTTAGCGTTGGAAAATCAGCAAATGCTCCTGAGGCTTCAGAAATTTAAGTATGGGAACTAGATTCCTAACTTGGAATGTCAATGGTTTGAATTCTCCGCAGAAAAGAAGAAAAATATTTATGTATCTTAAACAATTTAAGAATGATATAATATGTTTACAGGAGACCCATATTAGAATACAAGATCAAAAATACTTAATAAACTCAAAATTGGGTATGCATTATGTTGCAGCATCACCAGACAAAAAAAATGGTATAGTTATCTACCTGAAGAAGGATTTAATTGCTAAATTAATTGAAGCAGATGAACAAGGTAGATACTTGGCAATTGAAGTTTTGATTAAAGGTGAAAAAACTTTAATAGTGGGGGTTTATGCACCCAATCAACAACAGGAGATTTTTTACAGTTTTTTACACTCAAAAATGACCAATTGGAATTACAAAACATGTATTTTGCTTGGGGACTGGAATGGAGTGATAGATGTTAAAAAAGACAAGTTAGGATCGAAACAAAGCTTTGCCTCAAGAGCTAAACTGCCAAAATCTTTTTTTGATTTGATGGAGGAGTGAGAGTTGAAGGATATTTGGAGAGATAGAAACCCAACAGATAAAGATTTTACCTTCTTCTCAGATAGACATCAATCCTTTTCAAGGATAGATTTTATTTTAATATCTAACGATCTTTTCCCTAGGGTGAAGACAACCAAGATTTTTCCAAGAATGTTGACAGACCATAGCCCTGTATGGATAGAAATAGATTATTGCAAGGGACCAAAGCAGTCCTGGAGAGTAAATGAAAATTTATTTAGATATGAGGAAAATATTAAGGAATGTAAGAAGTTTTTGAAAGAGTATTTTATTATGAATATGCAAAAGGGTACCCCAATGGAAACGGTGTGGGATGCAAGCAAGGCTTATATGCGGGGTGTTCTGATTTATCTGAATAATAAACTCAGAAAAAAGCAAGGGGAAAAAAGAAAGGTGTTGGAAGAGGAAATTAAGGAAAATGAACAACTTTTGATAAAAAACCCCAGGGACAATAAGGTTAAGGAGGTTATTAACTTGCTGAAAGAACAATTTAAAATGTTGATAGCAGATCAAACTGCAACTAACTTACAGTATGCGAAATATAATACATTTTGTAATGCTAACAAACCTGGAAGATGGTTGGCATATATGCTTAGAAAGAGACAAAGTCAAAGAACAATTGAAAAAATTAAATATAAAGGTAAAGAGGTCTTTCAGCAAGAATTGATTAAGAAGTCGTTTATAGAATATTATTCAGAATTATATAAGGCAGATAAAATTCAGGATATGGATATAGATAGATTTCTTAAGAAGCAGAATATTAAGCCAGTTTCACAAGAACAAAGGGATATGTTAACTCAATTAATTACATTGGAGGAAATTATGTCTGCAATTAAAGATTTAAAGTTGGGTAAGGCCCCAGGAACTGATGGCCTGACGGCAGTTTACTATAAAAATTTGTATGAAGAGATGGCTGAACCAATGAAAGAATTATTTAATACAATACAACAGGGAGGAAAGGTTCCTCCCTCTTGGAAAGCAGCCTTTATATCCTTAATACCAAAGGAAGGTCAGGATCATACAGATCCAAAAAATTATAGGCCTATTTCATTGTTAAATACTGATTATAAGATATTTGTCAAGGTGTTGGCAAATAGATTAATGAAGGTAATGCAACAAATGACCATGATCAAACAGGTTTTATAAGTGGCAGACAAATGAAAAGCAATTTAAGACATATTGTTAACGTATTGGAATATTTAGAAAGGAACAACCAGGTCCCTGCAGGTATAATATTTTTAGATGCTGAAAAAGCATTTGATCGACTTAATTGGCAGTTTTTACTAAGTTTAATTGAAAGAATGCAATTTGGAGATACCTTTATACAATCAATAAAGGCAATATACCAGAAATAAACAGCACAAATAATAGTTAATGGGGGCTTAACTGATAATTTCTCAATAGAAAAAGGTACTCGGCAAGGATGTCCTTTGTCTCCATTATTATTTATCTTATCACTTGAAATTTTGCTGAATAATATACGAGATTCAGAAGGAATAAAAGGAATTCAGATTAGGCAATATGAATATAAATTACATGCATTTGCAGATGACCTGGTTGTTACCTTAACTCAACCATCACAATCTGTTAAAGTATTAATGGATATAATTAAAGAGTATGGATTAATATCTGGCTTTAAAATAAATGCAGCCAAAACAAAGATAACAGCTAAAAATATGACCGTTAAACAAAAACAAGAGATGGAAAATCAAACAGGATTTGAAATAGTTAAAAAGGTCAAGTATTTAGGTATAAATATCCTGACAACTAATTCAAAATTATATCATCACAATTATGAATTACTGTGGCAAAAGATGCAATTAGAGATTCAGAATTGGCGAAAGTTACAATTGTCACTGTTAGGAAGGATAGCTGCCATAAAAATGAATCTTTTACCAAGGTTTTTGTTCCTTTTTCAAACAATTCCAATACTTAAAACTGATAAAATATTGAAAGAATGGCAAAAAGGTATAAATACTTTTGTTTGGGCAGGGAAAAAACCTCGAGTTAAACAGAGAATAATGCAGGATTCTCGAGAAAGAGGAGGACTTAAATTGACCAATTTAGGGCTTTATTATGAGGCAGCTGTATTATCACTAGTTAGTGACTGGTTTAATTTAACCGAGGACAGGATATTAAATGTTGAAGGGTATGGCCTGGTTTTTGGCTGGCATGCATATTTACTGTATGACAAAAAGGTAGATAATATTTTTAAAAGTCACATATTGAGAAGTTCCTTGTTACATGTATGGAAAAAGTATAGTTATAAATTAAACAATAAAATTCCGATTTGGGCAGTACCCAGACATGCAATTGAAAATATAAATACAGAACAAAAGCAAGATGGGATTTCATATGAGCAACTTTTGGAGAAGGAAGGATATGATTATTAATTAAAAACTGTTCAACAATTAAAAGATCAAGGAATAATTAAAACATGGTATCAATATGGCCAGTTACAGGCCAGATGGAAAGAGGACCAAAAAAAGGGTATTTTGCAGTATGAAGAGAACTTGATTAAGCAGATAAGAGACCAGAGCCAAATGCACATAAAAAGGTTATATAATGTATTATTGGAAATAGATTCTGAGACAGAATTAGTTAAGGGTTGTATGATAAAATGGGCACAAAATGTAGGGGAAACAATAACGTTGGATACATGGGAAACTATATGGGTTAGAAATGTAAAATTTACACAGGCTCAAAATTTAAGAGAAAATTTTTACAAAATGTTCTATAGATAGCATTTAGATACAAAAAAATTAGCTTGTATGTATCCGAATATTCAGCCAAGATGCTGGAGATGTGGAAGTCAGGATGCCGCGTATTATCATATATGGTGGATTTGTAAAAGCATTAAGGCGTTCTGGATAAAAATTTGGTGGATAATCCAAAATATATTAAAGAAAAAGATTAAATTTACGCCACAGTTTTTTCTGTTAGGAATTATAACAGATTGTACTGGATTAGAAATAAAATTGATTTTAAATTTAATAACAGCGGCAAGACTACTGGTGGCACAGTATTGGAAGAAACAAGAAGTACCTACGATTCAAGAATGGACATTAAAAGTAGTGCACTTGGCAGAAATGGCAAAAATCTCCGCATATCTTAAAGATTATTCAAATGAAAGATACATAAAGGAGTGGAAAAGATGGATAGATTATATTCAAAACAAACACTGGAATAAGAAATTTCAACTAGCTTATGAATGAAATATTTTGTAGAAATTGTTATATTATGTAGGATATTGTTGTTTTATTACTAGGAGTTAAAGATCAAGGTTATTAATGACTTATTATATTGTTAGCTAATTATAGTTTTGAGTTTGTACACGCTGTACCCTGAGCTAATCCCGGGAAGTCAAGGTGGGGAGGGGGGAGGGTTGGAAGGGGAGGGAAGGGAGGGAGGGGGGGAAGAGGGAGGGTGAAGAGAGGGATAGGGTGGGGGGGAGGGGAGAATTTTTTTTTGTATAATTTGTAAAACTTTTTAATAAAAAAAAAGAAAAGAAAGGAAAGAGAACTAAATGTATCAAATCCAACCCCCCCTTCTTCCACCAAAGAATGGCAGATACACGGATCTGACAGACATGTTTTATCCTCATGGGGGCTTGAGAAGCCTTCCTCAGAAGTATTTCCTCCCCTCTTTTTTATATTTCTGCAAATCTTAGGAGCTGCATACGTATAGCATCTTGTGCATCCACCAAAGCCCATAAGTAGCAGTTTGTAGAGTTGGGAAAGCTGCAGGATAAAAGGGTTCCCTCCTTCCCATGGGTTTTGAGGTCACCAGTGTCTGACAGAAGAGATCATGCTATCCTACTGGTGTTAGGCCAGTAAGAATAATGGGGGGAAAGGGAGAAGATGCTTGAGGCACCAGGATGAGCTAGGGATTATTCAGAATTGTATTTTGGGAGAGGTCAGAAGAGCTGCTCGAAAAGATTTATAAAGGGTTATGATAGGAGAAGACCTTTATGGAAGCCAAAAATCAGAAGGATATATGAGTAGTTCTCGACTTACAACAGTTCATTTAGTGACTGTTTAAAGCTACAATGGTACTGAAAAAACTTATGACTTATGACCATTTTTCCCACTTATGATCATCGCACATTCTCCACGGTCACATGATCAAACTTGGCAACTGACTCATATTTATGATGGTTGCAGTGTCCTGGGATCATGTGACCATCTTTTGCAACCTTCTGACAAGCAAAGGCATTTGGGAAGCCAGATTTGCTTAACATCCATGTTACTAATTTAACAACTGCAGTGATTCACTTAACAACTGTGGCAAGAAAGGGCATAAAATGGGGCAAAATTCACTTAACAAATGTCTCACTTAGCAACAGAAATTTGGGGGTCAATTGTGGTTGTAAGTTGAGGACTACCTGTAGTTGTTACAGTTGATAAGGTTCAGTACTTGTAATCTATTTCAAATATAACTTGCATCTCATAACCATCCCTTCTCTTCTAGGTTGCCTGATCCTAGGTTTAAATTAGTCTAGCACAGGGGTGTCAAACTTGGGTCGTCATGGCGGTATTGGGACTTTTCCCCTTTGCTAAACTGGGTGTGGTTGTAGCCACTGCATGACACATCTAGCCTACGGGCTGTGAGTTTGACAGCCCTGGTCTAGCCATTCCAATGCATCTGATGAAGAGAGATACATTTCACAAAAGCTTATGCCTTTTAACAAACCTCAAATTTGATAACTCCTCCAGGTTTCAGTCTTTGGACAAACCATTGGATTTTACCACTCCCTCTCTCAGAACAACAAATGTACATTTTGTAGAAACACTGAATTTGGTAGAACCCTGTTTCAGTACCGTAGTTCTGTAACATTTAATTACAAGACAAACAACATGAAATCGCTATAGCATACAGGATGAGATGTAGTTCCAGCCATCATATCCTTTAGCAAGACCTCTAGAAAATATGTCATTAATTGTTTTCGTTAATATTACATTGGATTCCTGGATGCAGACTGTTGTAGAACAGTCTGTATTTCTGAAGGGCCATAGTAAACAATATGCACTATCCACAGATGAAATTGTTTGCATCCATACCAAAATTACCGTTATGATGGTCAAACATATTTCACTGCTCTGCCTCTACAATCTGAGTAGGTGGCAAAATCTCTATAAAAAGGAGGCATCTAAACGTTGGCTACTGTTCAGGAATAATTTCAGACAATTCCCGTATATCTAATAATGACTATATGAACTATAATGATTATAATGAATAATCTTTTGCAAATTGTACAATGGCTCATACTTATTGGACTGCTTACAAGTCTATTGGCAGAAGGTTAGCTTGAAATAAACTTGCTACAAAGATACTACAAAGAGTGTACCAGCCCCTAGGGCATTCGAACACCTTACCATTATTGCCTGGAACTGTTCTTAGACCATTACTATCAAAAATGTAATAAACTACTTCCGGTGGGACTGCGACATCGCCGGACGCTTCTTTTTGAAGCGCCTACCCAGGGCTCCGTAGAACCGCAAGAACAGCGACTATCAGCTGTCTTGAGGTTTGGAAACTTTCCCCCTGGTATGAGGGGGGAAAGTGAGTAGACGGGTGGGGTAGAGCTCCCTGAGAGTGCCAGATTTTACCCATAATCTGGCGCTCGAAGATGAGAGCTCCCCGTTAAGCCTGTCAGTACTCCGGACCCTGGTTGTCTCTGCCTTACAGAGCTAGATGTCGTTACCATCCCAGCAACCAACTTTAAACAAATACTTTTTGAATCAAGCTGGCGGAGCACAAGCTGCACGAATGAAATAGCAAGTATTTTTTTTCTTTCTTTTTAACTCCAAAGATTTACTTTCTTTAAAAGATTTTCCCTAAGCGGAAAGTGAAAGCAAGATGGCGTTTGAGTTTCAACGGGGCGTGAAGAAGTGAAAGTTAAAAGTAATTATCGACAAGCCCCTGTTTGAAACGTAAAACTCCTTTTTGAAAAGTGGATGAAACAAGAAAGGATGTAATAATAATAATTGAAGCAGCAATACAAATTACAAATTGTAAAGGGTCTTTTTTTTTTCTTCTTGATACTCTTTTTTTCCCCTTTTTTTCTGTCCTTCTGGAAGGGAAGGAAGAAGGGGGGCAAGATGGCTGGTCTTTTTGAAGGCAAAGAAAGCAAAGGAGGGTTAATTAACCCTCAATGGTCTGATTTTGAGGAAGCTTTGAGCTCAATTACCTCTGCTTTATTGAAAAGAATTGATACTATATTTCAAGCTTCTCAAGCTGGAAACAATGAAATACATGGAAATACTGAGTTGCAATCTAGCAGTGGGGGATTGAATGAAGAGTTGGGAGATGTAAAAAAAACAACAACAGATCATAGCAGTTTTTACTGAGGAGAGAAAGATGAATGCTGTGCAGAATAAGGAGCAAGAAATTTTGGAAGCTGATGAAATTTTGGTTACACGAATTTTTTTTTATAAAACTCAATCTGCATTTAAAGAGCTGTTTCCAGAAGAAGTTATATTTCTGCAAAAATTTTATAATATGCAATCCCCAAAACTGCAAAATTTTACTGGAGTTAAAAAAGGCAGAGGGATCAAAGTTAAGAAGAAAGTTCGTAAAAAGGAAAAGAAGAAAGACTGGAAAAATGGAAAATAACCCTGCTTGATGAGATGATGGTCCTTAAAAAGTATTGTTTAATTGTTTAAAGATTTTGAACTTTTGGGAAAAAAAAACCCAGACAGCAGTCTAATGCCAGTTAACTAAGTGATGAGCGACGATGAGGAGGCAACCTACAGCTGTATTGGAATATTTTGAGAAGAATAAACAGATCATGGCAATGCTGGTGTGTTGGGCTGTGAAATATGCCCTGACTTGAATGATTTGGAATATTTTATTAAGGACTGTAATAAATTTGGATCTAACTGTAATCGCAGAAGTTTTATTGAATATAGTAAATTGGAGTTTCCTGTTTGATGGTAATAAATATAAGGCAAAAGGACTATGGATCTAGGGCAATTGCAGGTGATCTGGTGGTTTCCCTAATACGTCTGATGAATTTATTAATCTAATTTTTGACTGGATTTGATGGATACTATTTCAAATATAATTATAAAGTCACTCGGGGTTTTTTTTTTATAAAGAAGCAATTTTTTATTTAGGTGGGTAGACGCAAATGAAGATATTCTATATGCTGTTGGAAGATGTGAAGACAAGAAGATTAGCAACTGGTTTAATCTAGTAGGAAGAATTTAAATGTTTGATATACTTATTAAATGATGTTTTATCTGTATTGATAAATTAATAAGAGGTTTGATTGTTATTTTTTTTAATTAAAAAAAAATTATTATTTTTTTTTATTAAGTGTTTTAACCATAATTGGACCTTGATGGTTTAAAAGTGGAGGACGGAAGACTTTATATAGTATTTTATTTTAAATTTGGGTTTTTTTGAATGAGGGTTTCTTTTTTTGTTGTTGTTGGGGTTTTTTTTGTTTTAAATGAAAGAAGTTATAAAATATCTTGTTAAATTGTATAGACCTAATAATTTGTTAAGTATTAATTAGCTAAATTGCATAATGATAGGTTTGATTAGGTACTTAATTGTTTTATTAACTGCTGTAATTATAAATGGAGATTAATTTTGTTGAATTAGATGGAATAAGAAGAAAGAAGACTTGCTTTCCTTTTATCTATTTGTTTAATGATTATGATTATGATAAGTGTGAAATGGAGTTTAATTTAGAGAATTTGAGCTGTATCTTATCTTGTATTTGCTCTGGGAAGTCGGGGGGGTGGTTGGGGAGGGGGGAGAAAATGTATGTAAAACTTTTAAAACTTTTTCAATAAAAAAAAATGTAATAAACTCCTGCTCCACATGCTGCCTTTCAAATTCCTTTTGAAATTCCTTTCAAATTCCTGGTGCTAGCTGGTCAAATACTGACCCAGTATTTCAAAACCCAACTTGTGTTTTTAGATCTTAGCCTTATAGGGATCTTAGGCTGATGTTATGCAACGCCAGGTCCGCGGCTAACAAAGCCCCCCTCATTTGTGACCTAATTCAGGAGGGGAAAGTGGACCTGGCAGGTATTACAGAGACCTGGTTGGGCAATGAAGGGCGAGTCCCCCTCGTAGAAATGTGCCCACTAGGTTTCTGTGTATTCCATCAGCCAAGGACTCGGGGCAGGGGTGGAGGTGTGGCGGTCATTATAAAGGAAGGTCTTGACCCTAGGGAAGTCACTGTCCCTCAGACAACTGGATGTGAGTCCCTCCTCGTGAAGTGGGGTTATGGGTTACAGATGGGCCTGTTGATTGCGTACCTGGCTCCCTGCCACGTATCAGCAGCCCTGCCTGAGCTCCTCAACGTAATAGCCGAGGTGGCAGTTGAGACTCCTAAGCTACTGGTTATGGGAGATTTCAACCTGCCATCCATTGGTGAAACATCTGAAGGGGCTCGGGAGTTTATTGCTTCCATGATGGCAAAGGACCTGACCCAATTAGTTCATGGCCCTACTCACATGGGGGGACACATTTGATCTTTATCTCTGACCAGTGGCTGAATGGTCTAGATATAGGAGATATAGTCATCGAACCCTTGTCATGGTCAGACCATTCTCTCCTTAAGCTTGACCTTCTGACCGCTACAACCCACCACAGGGAGGCAGAATCAATTAAATGGTTCCGCCCCAGGCGCCTGATGGGTCCTGATAGGTTCTGGATGGAGCTTGGGCCATTTCCTGAGACCTTGACTCATGACTCAGCTGAAGACCTAATGGCGTCCTGGGATAGGATGGCCGCTGGTGCTTTAGACCGGTTCGTGCCTTTGCGGCCTCTGACCCGGCGTCGAACCTATCCAGCTCCTTGGTTCTCTGATGAGCTGAGGGGGATGAAATGCTGGAAAAGATGCCTAGAGAGCAGTTGGAGGGCCAATTGTTCCGAATCCGGCCGAACACTAGTGAGATCTTATATTAAGACCTACTTAGTGGTGATAAAAGCGGCAAAATGTAACTATTTTTCCGCTCTTATTGCATCACAGATAATTGCCCAGCCGCCTTGTTTAGGGTTACCCGCTCTCTACTCCAGCTGAGAGCCCGGGAAGACCCTCTGCAAGGACGAGCTGAGGATTTTACACAATATCTGCATGATAAAATCGCTCAGATTCGGGAAGGCTTGGACTCTAACTGGGTTAATTCGGATGAAATGACGAGGGCAGATCTTGAGGACATTATCTGGGATGAATTTGATACTGTGACTCCTGAGGACGTGGACAGATTACTGGGGAAGCTGAATGCGACCACATGTTTATTGGACCCGTGCCCTTCCTGGCTAGTGCTGGCTACCCGGGAGGTTACACGTAGCTGGCTCCAGAGAATTATTAACGCTTCTCTGAACAAGGGATTCTTACCTCCCCCCTTGAAAGAGGCAGTGGTGAGACCCCTCCTTAAGAAGCCCTCTCTGGATCCGGCTGTTTTAGCAAACTACCGTCCAGTCTCCAACCTTCGCTTTTTAGTGAAGGTTGTCGAAAGTGTGGTGGCACGACAGCTCCCACAGTACCTGGATGAAGCTGTCTATCTAGACTCATTCCAGTCTGGCTTCAGGCCTGGATACAGCACAGAAACAGCATTGGTCGCGTTGATTGATGATCTCTGGAGGGCTCGGGATAAGGGATGTTCCTCTATCCTGGTCCCATTAGATCTCTCAGCGGCTTTTGATACCGTTGATCATGGTATCATGCTGCACCGGTTGGAGGGGCTGGGAGTGGGAAGCACCGTATTACGGTGGTTCTCGTCCTACCTCTCTGACAGGTCGCAGTCAGTATTGACAGGTGGACAGAGATCGACCTCGAGGCCCCTTACTTGCGGGGTGCCACAGGGGTCAGTCCTCTCACCTCTCCTGTTCAACATTTATGTGAAGCCGTTGGGGGAGATCATCCATGGTTTTGGGGTGCGATGTCATCTGTACGCTGATGACACTCAGCTGTACATCTCCACCACAAACCACCCCAATGATGCCCTTGAAGTGATGTCCCAGTGCCTTGAGGCCGTATGGGTCTGGATGGGGAGAAACAGGCTTTGACTCAACCCTTCCAAGACTGAGTGGCTGTGGTTGCCGGTGTCCCGGTACAGCCAGTTAGTCCCATCACTAACTATTGGGGATGAGTCATTGACCCCCGCAGAGAAAGCTCGCAATTTAGGCATCCTCCTGGATGCACGACTGTCTTTAGAAGATCATATAACAGTCGTGGCCAGAGGAGCTTTCTATCAGGTTCGCCTGATTCACCAATTGCGTCCCTTTCTAGACCAGGACTCCTTACGCACAGTCACTCAAGCCCTCGTCATTTCCTGACTTGACTACTGCAATGCTCTCTACATGGGGCTCCCCTTGAAGTGTACTCAGAAGCTCCAACTGGTCCAGAATGTGGCCGTGCGAGTAATTATGGGAGCAACATGGCACTCACATGTAACACCTCTTCTACGCGAGCTGCACTGGCTTCCGGTGGCCTTCCGAGTGTGCTTCCAGGTATTGGTTCTTACTTTTAAAGTGCTCCATGGCTTAGGACCTGAGTACTTAAGAGACCACCTACTGCAACCGATAACCTCCCACCAATCAACAATGCTGTCTAGTAGTTCCAAGGGAGAGAGCCTTCTCTGTGGGGGCACCTACTCTTTGGAACAAAATACCCCCTGGAGTACGAATAATCTCAGATCTTCACACTTTCCGACGTGCTCTGAAGACCTTTCTGTTTCAACAAGCAGGGCTAGCATAAACACCTAAATTCTATGCCAAGGTCTTAGCAGATACACCAAGTTGACTCAATTTATTACTGTTTATAAATATATATATATATATATATATATATATATATATATATATAATATGTATATGAAATCTTAATCTGTTCACCGCCCTGAGTCCTTCGGGAGAAGGGTGGTATAGAAATTCAATAAATAAATAAATAAATAAATAAATATATTCTTAAACAACAGTATTAAGGTTACTATGGCTATTAGTATTGTGTAATAAAATATTGGAAAAATCAAATGATGAGGGATTAGATATATGGTGGAGTAAATATTATATTGTTAACAATGTTAATTGTAAGATTTATAATGTTATTATAATGATTTTGAAAACGTTTTAAAGGGGGAAAAAAGAAAAATTAACAAGAACTGAAATACTAAAATGGATAAAGATGAAGGATAGAAATAGAATACCTACCAATATAAGATTTGTGATATTATAGATAGAATAGAAGTAGAAATTAGAAAGGGGAAAAATACTATTATGCATATTTCTATATAATATGTTAAAACATGTAGATGAAAGGACTAGAAGTTGAAAGATGACTGTATTATGTACAATATTACTATAATGATGTGAGTATGATTAATGTAATTAAAGCTATCAAAATTGTTAATCTCATCACTATTATTTGGTATCAAAATTAATGATACCCAGATGTTCATGTATTTAATACTTATATATATTTAAAAATAAAAACGTATTAAAAAAAGATTCAAAAAGATCTTGACAGACTTAAACACTGGGCCCTATCCAACAAAATTCAAATCAATGTTGAGAAAAGTAAGCTTCCACTTTAGGCAAGAAAACCCAAAAGCACAGAGTTAGATTAGTTGGCACTTGGCTCAACAGTAGCAACTGTGGGAGGGATCTAGGTATCCTAGTGGATCAGCACTTAAGTATGACCTAGCAGTATGCTTCATTGACCAAAAAGTCAATTCAGTCCTAGGCTGCATCAACAGAGTGATAAAATCAAAATAACATGAAGTGATAGTTCTCTTTATACTGCAATCATGAGACCATACTTTGAGTACTGCATCCTGTTCTGGTCACCTCAATACAAAATTGATGTTGAAACACTAGAAAGAGTGCAGAGAAGAGCAGCAAAGATGATAAAGAGTCTGGAGGCTAAGCCATATGATGAAGAATGGAGGGAACTAGGTATAGCTAATCTAATGAAGAGAAGGACTAGAGATGATATGATAGCAGACTTCCAGTATTTGACAAGCTCTAACAAAGAACAAGGGTTGAACTATTATCGAAAGTTTCTCAGCGCAGGACAAGAAGTATAATAGGTGGAAGATAATTAAAAAGAAATCCAAGCTTGAAATAAGGAGAAATTTCCTGAGAGAACAATTGATCAGTGGAATGGCTTATCCTTAGAAACTGTGGGTACTCCATCACTAGAGATTTTCAAGAAGAGATTAGGCAGCCATTTGTCTGGAATGGTCTAAAGTATATTACTCAAGATGGGGGTTGGACTAGAAATCCTCCAAGGTCCTGAATCCTGTTATTCTATATTCTAGTTCACAGACGTTGGAGGGAACCATGACACCAGGAATTCTTTGGAGTGGATGGATACAAATTAAGTAGAAATAAATAAAAGGAAATGTGAAAATGAAAAAAAAAACCCCACCTCCCTGCATTCAGAGAGAATTATTTGGACGTGTACAATAAGACACCAGATACCTAACCACAGAATCTGCCTAAATTTATAATGCAATTTATGACTGTATAGTTTTGACTCCAAGTTTATATTACTAGGAATCACATAAATGCATATATAAAAGAGCAAGTACTTTAGCACACATGTAACATCTCTTGCGAGTGCAGTTAACTAGACACCAGATTTCACTCTGCCATTATGTACTCTGGAGCCAATAACCCTCATCCCCCACCCCAATGCCTACTTCATTTCACAGAAAAGGCAGTGAAAATTTCCCTTCCAGTTCTAATAGCATCCTAGAAGATAAATTGGGTAGAAAAAATGGTAAATGTAAAGTTATTTGACCTAATTCCAACCAAATATCATGCTTGCAGATAGAAGTAGGTCAGAATGAGCATGCATGGATGAAACAACAGAATGGCAAAAATCTTTCCACCTAAGTAGGTCTTTTGGTTTGAAACAATGACTATTTTTCTCTGGTCTTTCATCAGCCTTCAGTAATTTATTAGTAAATATTCTTGTTACAGCATTTTAAAGGTTTTAGAATATTTTGGTATGCATAAAGACATGCTAGTGAGCTGGTATGCCTTCCTGAATAATACTAATAAAATAATTGTCCTTTACAGGATTACACCAAAATGTCTGCCCTGGGCGTTGGCCAAATAGGTGTTTTCATAAACATCCCATGCTCCTCAGGCACATTACCTATGGACTTTCTAATGATCATCTTTAAAGTTGTAGGCACTGTCCTCTTTCAAAGCCAAATCACTGATCATCTCCATCACACATTAGTGAATTTCATGTTAAAAATTTATAACAACGAGCAAGAAAGGACGGAGTGTCACAAGTCTGGCCAAATCAATCAACTGACAATTAAGTTGCATGCCTGAAAGCAGAGTGTTTCAGAGAACGTAGTGTCACTGTGGAAGAGATTATGCATACTGAAAATACCTTATGCCATTTCAAAGTTAGTAACAAATGTCCCCATTATCCCATTGTAAGTGCACTCATAAATTCCTTGGAGAGCTGAGAGAGAACAGCAGACTGCCAATCTCTGCCCAGAAAAACCACTTTTCATTTCATATACCTGGGGAAAGTGATGGTAGTTTATTGATTGTCCTTGCATATTTTTCTTGTTATCAGACTTCAGTATTCTAAAGTTTGTGAAGGAAAGAGATTTTCATCAGCTGGACTAAATCAATCCTGATGGTTTAATGAATATCTTTCTAATCCTAATATTCTTTTACTTGAATTGATTGAATGGGGGACGAGGGAATAATTGTACTGACACATCTCATGTTGGATGTCTGTTTATGAAGTGAATGAAACAGGGAGCAAACGTTGATGTTACTTGTTTACTCTGACATCTTTTATATACCAGACCATATACAAAGTTTTAATGATATTCAAATAAGTTTCATGTGAAATAACATATTTTTAAGCAATATAATCTAATATAAACTAAAACATGACTGAAAAATGCTCTTATTCAAAACAAAATATTGAAACACTAATGTTTGAAACCTGTAACAATGTTCAAAATTATGAGGAATTTCAAATGATTTTGGAGATGTTACCTTATTGTTTCCTGGAGAAGATGTGTAAGTGGTAGCATTCCTTTCCAACGTAAGTTATCAAATTAAACCTGTACTATCTGAATATAATATAATATAGAATATGTACTATTGTTTAAAATTTCAATGATGATCTATAATTTTTTTTTTCATTAGGGACTTTAGGAAGAAAGGGAAGATTATGTAAATCAACACCAAAAAAAATCAAATTTATATTCACCTAACAGAAAAATTCTGAAAGTGGTTGGGATGAATGTGGAGTTACACCAACTTAGGTAACCCCAGTAACTTTGACATTTGAGAGAAGACTTTTTTCTGGCAAGAAAACCAAGGCTTCCACTTTATGCAAGGAGAACCAATAAAGTAAAACATGTATTGTTCCTTTGCAAGTTTGCACAAAATACAATTAAAAACACGAAATATTCTGTTTCTGCTGAGGCCAAATTTGTGTGGAATTTCTTCACAATACTGTCATCATAATTTTAAGATGACCTAAAATAAGATTGTGCTGATTCTAGACTTTTAAGAATTTTTTACACAAAAGCATGGGGAGAATAATAACAAAACAATTAAACAAATGAAGCAATTTTTTTAAAAAAACCTTATTCCTACTCTCCACATCTCTATAACGTATGCACATAAAATATGGCACATAACAATTAACACCAAATGGGGATAGGAATAATCTTTATTTAGCCAAATTGAAGGGAGAATGAAAGTGGGCGCAACTAGAAAGGAATAAGAAATGGAAACGTATTTACATTCTCCTGACAGGCCCATATTAGGAATGTGAATGATGCCCACATAGCTTGTAAAAAATGCTATTTCCAGCAAGTACTAATCAACACCTTCAATGTCAACACAAGCTTGCTCTGCTAGTTCAGCTTCTGTTCTGCACCAGGGGCAGTGGGAAGACCAGAGCTCAGCAAGCATGCTTGGGTAGGATTGTCACACGCTCCTGTTCCCCACCTCCTATGCTGTCCAATGATTCCAGCCTGCTCAGGTACTCCTCACTTCTTCCAAGGACCTCTTCTAGCTGTCCACGAAGTGCCTGGATCTTCTCCAGTTCTACTTGAAGGATCTGTTCTTGTCTGGAATTGGTGAGGCCAAGCACAAAAGGAAGGAGATTAGGATAAGGTGTACCAACTTGTTCTGAACACAATATGGATCCTACAAATTGTAACAATAATGTCTGACTATACTGACATGAAGAAAAGAGTGGAAAATTATAGGCATAAAAACAGACAACCCCCCAATCCTTTTCAGCACTGTGAACCAACAATCCTTTTTAGATATGCAATGAGTAATAGGAAAATAAAAGTGATGTGGTGGATCAGTGGCTAAGACACTGAGTGTGTCGATCAAAAGGTTGGCAGTTCAGCGGTTCAAATCCCTAGAGCCGCGTAACGGGGTGAGCTCCTGTCCTTGCTTCTGCCAACCTAGCAGTTTGAAAGCACATTAAAAATGCAAGTAGAAAAATAGGGACCACCTTTGGTGGGAAGGTAACAGCGTTCTGTGCTCCTTTAGCATTTAGTTATGCCGGCCACATGACCAT
Organism: Ptyas mucosa; assembly: GCA_012654045.1. Taxonomy (NCBI): domain Eukaryota; kingdom Metazoa; phylum Chordata; class Lepidosauria; order Squamata; family Colubridae; genus Ptyas; species Ptyas mucosa. Next base: position 820,546 of record WNWU01000125.1, on the reverse strand, counting down.
GGAGACATCTTCAGACAGTGCTGGCTCTTCGGCTTTGAAATGGAGATGAGCACTACCCCCTAGAGTCAGGAATGACTAGGACATATGTGCGAGGGGAACCTTTACCTTTACTTTAATAGGAATATACCAATCTTTTTTTTTGCAACTAAAAAAGGGGAATAAATTGTCTTCCTCACCTGTCAGGGTGAGCATGAAACTTCACCAAATCGCAATAGAGTTGCTTTTCTACTTTCAGAGTTTCACTCAGCTGCTTCTTTTCTGCTACTAAGCCCTCCAACATCACCAATAGCTGCAACATGAACAGTCCACATTAATTGGCAATAAATGTAGGTTTTATTCCTTACATTTAAGTTTGCTACAAGTCCTTTTCTTGTCAGGTTTTTGAAAGTGGTTTGCCATGGCCTTCCTCCTGGGAATGAGAGAGGGACTGGCCCAGAGTCATCCAGCTGACTTTGTGCTTAAGGTAGGAATCACTCACAATCTCTAGCCTGATGCTTTATCTGCTATACCAAAGTGGATCTCAGTGGATCTCAGCAATACCATAAAAATAATAACGCAATATACAGAATCCCATTTCCTTTGAACAAAGGCAGGATAGGAGCTTAAGTCATGTTAGCTTGAATTCATCATATGACACCTTTTCAATCATACCTGCTGCCTTTTGTTTCCTATGGTTTCCTGTCCCTGTGCTTCCAGTTTTGCTACCTTTTCCTGAAGCATCAAAACTTCCTGAGTAAGTCGTTCAATTGCTGGTATTTCTTCAGGGTCAATCAATTGCATCTGCAAGTCCTGAAAAAGAACAAGAATATGTCCTGGAGAATTAAAGAAAGAAACTCAGTGTTATGGAACTTGCATCTTGATAGGGGAAAACAACAACAAAACTTTAATGATATGATTACTGTACTTTTCAGAGTATAAGATGCACTTCCCCCACCTAAAAGAGGGTGGAAATGTTGGTGCATCTTATACACCAAACACAACCATTTTTGGCTTCCTGAAACCCCACCCCGCGCACCCAGTTTTTGCCAAAAACAGGCCCATTTTTCGGAAACAGGATGCACAGAGGGTTTGGGAGGCCTGCACAGTACTCCTGGGGGCTGGGGAGGGCAAAAACACGATGTGTGTGGGGTTTGGGAGACCAAAAACAGCCCCGTTTTTGCCCGTTTTGCCCTCCCCAGGCCCCAGGAGCACTCTGCAGGCCTCCCAAACCTCCTGCACATCCTGTTTTTGCTAAAAACAGTCCTGTTTTTGACCTCCCAAACCCCCCACGCATCGCGTTTTTGCACTCTCTGAGCATTCCATTTTTGTGAAAAATGGGCCCATTTTTTGCAAAAATGGGACGCGCAGAGTGTTTGGGAGTATTCCTGGGGGCCATGGAGGGCAAAAGCTATTTATTTTCTTGTTTTCCTCTTCGAAATCTTGGTGCATCTTATACTCCGGTGCATCTTATAGTCCGAAAAATACGGTAATTTTCAAAGAAGCTTTCAAATTAAAAGTCTAGCACAGGTCTGGGATTAAAGACAAAATAACAAGTCTGTTTTATATTAAAAATCCTACTGCTTATAACTATATATAATATATTGATATTAAAATGTACATTTTCTACTTTCTGGAACAAAGACGAAGAAACAGGAAATCAATACAAATTGCTCACTACTACAAACACCATAAAATCTGCAGAAAGACAAAACTGAAAATATTTTTGTAAGCAATCTAACCTTAATTAGTTCTTCTTTGATCTGGGTACTTCTAGTAAGAGTTTCAATATCAGAGGATTGAACTTGAAGCTCCTCCTCTTGGGAAGCCACCACAGACTTAAGAGTAGAGAGTTTCAGCTGAGATGAGAGAAAACAAATTTTGAAACCAAGATAATTTTGTACCCAGAAATCCCAAAATCCTTTGATAGTGATAGACCAACCATTTGGCACAATGATCTTTGCTATAATAGGATTTTGGATCCTATGGTGTAAGAGTCCAGAGCTATCTTTCTTTGATTGGAAGAATAGGTGTTAGGCATTAAACACTATTTTAACCAAGCTAAAAATTGAGCTGAAAATTCCATTGTTCTATGGGTCTCATAAAAGGAGGATAAACTGCCTTGGAGAAAGTGCTCCATAAAAAACAAAACCATTTATGTCTATGGAACATTAAACCCAAAGTATGGAATAAAGCCACTTCCTAGAAGTGAGGAATCCAATAAAGTTGAACGTTGACCCAGTTTTCAAATGTATGGCCACTGCAATGCCCCCAAAGTCATTTACACTTAAGCGTGAGAAGCAGCTCGAGGTGGGCGTGGCTGGTATCAGGCGATATGGTGTGGATTCTGGAGCTCCAGGAGAGCACCGATATCCTAGCCGATTTTGGGGATCCCTAGGGATCATAACTGTCTTGTGGAGACAGCAAAGAAAGAAGATGCTGGCTAGCATGGATAGGGAATGAGCAAATTCCCTGAAGTGCCGGCATTAATCTTCAACCCATCGGCGAAGGAAGGCAGCCATTAAGGAGATGTCACAAGCCAGAATGGCCATGATCAGAAAGAGGGAATGTCGGAGCGGTAATTGAATGAGGTATTGTTGCTGGGAGAGTAATTAGCCAACTCACAGGTAAAGGAAAAGACTTTTAACAACTTGAAAGAAATCCCAGCGGAAATTGGCGGCTAATTAGCACTGGGGAACTTAAGCGGAGAGAGAGAGAAAAGGAACTTTAAAATCAAACCTAAAGCCCTAAAAGGAATCTTCCACCTGGATTTATAATTGGATTTGGAAAAAATAAGAATAAGACAAGGAAAAAGGAGACAGAAAAATATTTTTTTAAAAACAGTAAAGGATTTAATTTGGAAAAGAGGAAATGAGCATTTGTTTTTGTGGATTATAAAATGGAGATTTTGTTGCCAGAAGACTAGTGAATTGGAGAAAGACATTTGTTGGCGGAAAGAACATGAGAGAGAGGCGTGGGACTGCATATTTGTGTAGCTGAAGCAAGGTTAAAGAGACAAAGACTAAACTGTGCTTACTCAAGTAAATATTTGAAGTGGACTTTTTTTGTTTTTTAAAGAGACATTATATGGACTTTGAAACGTGAAGTATAAGAACAAGTTTAAAAATCCTAGCCTTTTAAAATTGAAAATATGGAGAATTGGGAGGATGACTATGAGACACTAAGGGAGATGTTTCAAAACATAAGGGAAGCATTTAAGGGAAATAAAAAAGCAGAGGATTAGTTAGATGGCAAAAAAAAGAAAAGAAAGAGAAAAGGCGAATGAGAAGCAAGAGAAACAAGGAGATAATATTGAAAAGGAAATAACTGAAAAAAGAGTTAAAGATGATTACACTGAGTTCAAAAGTGATAGAATAAAAATGGATAAGGGAAAATACATCTCAAATATGAAGAGAAGATAAATAAATGGGGAAAGATTGAGAATGAAAAGCAATAGAGTTAAAATTAAAAGAAAAAGGCTGAAGGGGAGAGATAAGATAAGGAAAAAGAAGAAGGTAAAGAAATGGGAGAAAGAGAGGGAAACATCAAGAAAGAGAACTGTGGAGAGACCAAGAGAAAATGGTTAAGAGTCAGTGAAAATGTTAATTTGTCAATAAAGAGAAGGATGCTAGTTGTAGAAATTGTATGTGAAAATGCTGTTAAATGAAAAATAGAACAATGTAATGTGAAAGAATGATATTAGAAGAAGCACTAAAAGGAGAGAATAAATTATAATATAAGAATTAATTGAAATTAACATGGAAAATGGAAATTAAATGTAAAACTGAATGAAATTGAAATGCAAAAAATGATTTAAATAATATACTTGTAAGAAGTAAAATAGAAAAAATATATTGTTAAAAGTTAAAAGTCTAAGGGTTGGAAGATTGTTTGAGTAAAGATTTAAAAGAAAAAATGGAATAAGATGAAATATACTGCTGACAATTAAAAAGATGAAGATAATTAAAAAGATTAGGAGCCGAGGTGACGCAGTGGTTAGAGTGCTGTACTGCAGCTACTTCAGCTGACTACCAGTTCAGCAGATCAGTGGATCAAATCTCACCAGCTCAAGGTTGACTCAGCCTTCCATCCTTCCGAGGTGGGTAAAATGAGGACCCAGCTTGTTGGGGGCAATATGCTATTTAGTATACTGTCGATTGTTGTAAGCCGCCCAGAGTCCTCAGAGAGTGGGCGGCATAGAAATATGAATAATAATAATAATAATAATAATAATAATAAATTCCAAGAAATATACTTGATAAATGAAAGAAAGATCGGGGTTGCCTGGACTCCATAGTGGAAAATATAAAATTGAAAATGAATACAGCAACAGAGAGGGATGAAGGAAGGACAAGAGAGATGGAAGAGAGAAGGAAGGAGAGAGAAGGAAGGAAGAGAAGGGAGGAAGGAAGGGAAATTAGAGTAGGAGTAAGGGAAGAGAGGGAGGAAGAGAGGAGAAGGAGAAACGGGTGGGTTCTAAATTTTTTTACTACTGGTTCTGTGGGCGTGGCTTATTTTGTGGATGTGGCTTGATGGTCACGTGACAATTATTTAGGATTTAGCAGAGGTACTGGTCTACCAGGTTTTTAACTGCTTGCAGAGCTGTACCAGTCTACTCATTTGTTTTTGGAGGTACTGGTCTACTCATTTATTTTTGTTTTCTTTTAACATTGATCAGCTGTAGGGTGGCCCTTTGAAGCCCCCTGGCAAGAGTTTAAACAGTTTTTTTCCCTCTAGCCAATCAGCTGGGACTCAGGAGGCAGCAAAAGATTGGGGGTGGGGCCAAATAAAAGGTAAGAATAATTCGGGGGGGGTGCAGAATCGGTTCAGTGATGTCATATCGTCACCACTACTGGCGGAACCATGCGAAACCAAGAGGAACCCACCACTGAGGAGAAAGGAAGGAGAAGTAGGGAGGAGAAGAAGAGGAGGGGAAGAGAAAGTAAGAAGGAAAGAAAAGAGAGAGGTGGTAGATTTGAGGAGAAAGATTGCTGTACAATAAAAAAGATGAAATGGAAGAAAGGCAATCCTGAACAAATATAAAGATATTAAGATAAAGAATGAATTGTTTAAAGAATAAAAGAGAACAAATAGCAATAAATAGCAATAATTAGAATGTAAGGGCAAATGAAGATGTTGTTTATGTAAGAAAGCATAGAAATATTGAGACATGATAAAAAAAGGGGGGGGAAAGATTTTGGCAAAAACAGTAATTGAGTAAAATGTATTTGAATTTGATTAATTGTATAAGATAAGATATGGCTAATGCTCTGTTCAAAAAAGATGTGGGTAAATGTGGGGGGGGAGAGAACCAATAAAACTTGTTTTAAAAAAAGAGTGAGAAGCAGCTCCCTCCACCCACATAAAGTCAAACATTTCCAAGGTTTCCCTGGTGTTTCGCTCAGGGGGTGGGGGGAGGGGGTGGATGGCTGCTTCAAGTCCCACTGTGGAACCTTCCCAGGTGTTTTTTGCTTCCTGGGCAAGTGGCTTTTTATTGTGCTGCTGGGCCAGACCGAGGTAGCTACAACTTCTTTACCTGGCCTTCCTAGGCTCATGCTGTAGCATCTGTATAACTTGCATGTGGCCTGCACTGGGCCTCCCAGGGCCTCCCTCACCTCCTAAGGTACCTATGCTTTGCTTAATGACCCATGTATTCATTTAACAGCTGTATCAGGGAGAGCAGGATATGAGTGTCATTAAGTGATATCATTTCTCTTAACAGTCATCACCACTTGTGACTGTAAGGGGAGACTGTAATTGCAGTCATATCTTGAGGATTACCTGTACAACTAGTAAATTGTTTTTATGTGTTAAAAGTAGTCTGTAGATATCTCAGGATTCCTTGAACTTACTGTGCTTTCTCTTTCTTTTTGTGTCAACAATTCAAGCTCCTCTTTTGCTTTAGTAAGCTCCCTCTCAAGTCTAGCAGTTGTTTGCAAATCATCTGAAGATAAAGTAAAGTAATCTTAGACAAACATTATATAACAGATGAATCAGACTGTTCAGAAATTGTTTATGGACCAACCTTTATCCCTCTTGAATTTACTGTCTTCTCTGTTAGAAATCATGGCTGGGATATTCATGCTAGAATCTTCTTGCTTTGGTGCCTTAGAATAAAAATGTGCATACTTGTTTTACTAAAGGCTAGTGGTTGGCAGCAGCTGTAACTGTGGGCTGGCCAAATTTTGATCACTTAACCACAGGGATGCTGCTAACATCAAGAACCAGTTGTAAGCCAATTTTTTCCAGTCTAATCATAACTTTGCTCAAACACTGAATGAACTGATAATCAGGACTACCTGTAAAGTTGGTTTTGTGTACTTTATTTTTGATAAGCTCATACCATTTCCAAATAATTAATGTACTGTTTCAACTGTCCATAACCCAACCATTTATTAGCCAAATCTAGAAAGGCTTCCTTTATTGATTGAAGCTGACAGACCTACATAGCATTTCCCCTTTTTCAAAGATGGACTTATTACTACTCAAATCATCTATTCTACATACATTCTGAAGGGCAACAATGTTGACTAGTACCCAAAACTTTTGCTCAGATACATATCTCTATTTTTAATTACCATTTGTTTAGCCCTTGCCACTCTTTTCTTTCATTCAAGCTTCACCTCTATATAACAAAACTACTGCTTTTGCCTCTTGCCATCTGTGGCTTGCCTGATATTCATCTATCTAACTGTGCTGTCTCATAAACCCAAATACCCTTACATCAATAGAGCCCTCTTGTTGTACAAACTGAACAATAGACGACTCCATTTTCTGATGAAGAATTTGGCTAATCAGTTGCTGATTCAGGATTTGCAGCTCAGAATTCTTTTCTATAAGAACCTGTGCAATCTTCTTGGAATATATCTAATTATACAACAAGGCCAGGAGAGAGAAAGGAAAGCATTAAAATGTCATACAATAAAAATGTTCAATAGTATATTTACATACATACCTATACTTATTGACCAGACAATATAAATATAAAAATATTTTTGAGCATCACTACTTTAAAAGAAGTCAAAATTATTAGGAAACTAAAAATCAGCAGTCAAAAACAAAATTTTAAAAGCTTACAAAAATGAAAGAGAAGATGCATGCAAAAAGGCCAAAAGTATTTATTTATTTATAATACCAGTATATGTTTTGTTTACATCACAGAAAAGGCCCTGAATTTATGATCAAATCAGCAACATAAAAGAGTTTATTTTTAGAATGGGTACCATAGTCACAGCACCTTTCTTGAGAGGTGATGAAAATACACTATCACATGCATTTACCACCTTCTTCATTCATTCAGGCAGACAGAAAGAAGAAAAACAATATTTCATAACCCTTGTTTTTCCAAGGTTTTTTTTTTTACTAATCTTCAGTTCACAAAAAAGCATTTTTATAAAAAGTAAATAAAATAACATCAAATTCCCATTTAGTGAGAACAGATTCTGTTAGAATGACAGCCAGAGTATGGATCTGTGGACATTCCACAAGAAGACTACTTGGAAACTGCTGCTGAATACTCCAGGAATAGAATAATGGTGAAATTTCAACAACAAGATTCTTGGTTTTATTGTGATTTTATTGTATCAGGCTCCTCAACCAATGAATAAGTTTTCTTACGATCCAAACAGGAATGGCCATCTTGTTTAAAGATGGCTGGATGGCCATCTATAGAGAAAGATGTAGCACTAGACAGGAAGCTTAACTAGATGATGTGCAAGATTCCTTTCCCCCTTTCCTTCTGTGATTCTATGATCAGATTGATTTTCTCATTCACAGCGTTCCACTTACGTAACTTTGTTGTTCTCTAGTATTCCATGCTTGAAGTAACTCCTCAAGCTCAGCTACTGGGTCTACAACTTGCTGGCTCTTGTCTCTTAGGAATTCTTTTATGATCTGATCCTTTTGCTGAAGGTGGAGGTGCAGGGCTTCTATGGTGTCCCTCTGTCCAGGCTCCAGATTGCAGAGCAGTGTTGCTGAAAGGATCTGAGGTAACAGAAAGATAAGCCTGGATGAGATCAGCCTTCTATCCCCTACAGCTTTGCTGCTGCCCTAACTAGAAAACATTAATAACAATGCTCCATCAACAGCATACTAAAAAAAGATAGCAAAATGCCTAAACTATATCTGCACCACTGCAAAATCTACTTAACAAAATGGGATAATATCTTATGCATCTCAGCCACTGTGGTCTCAATCTTAAGATAACATAATTGTTCCACAAGTCTTGAATGGCTGATTCCTGTCTCTTCAGCTTCTTTACTAACAAGCTGAATCACAAGTCTTACCTCTACTTCTTTGTTTCTGTCATGAAGCTTCTGGATAATCCTTTCTTGTTCAGATTGCCACTTCTGAGATTTTGCTTCTATATTCTTGATCAGCCACTGCAAATTCTGGTTGGCTGCCAACAGCTTCTCCAGTTCCAAATCCTTGGCTTTTAGCAAGCTTTCTAAACACTATTAAGATAAACATGAATAACAAATAGCTCAAGATAAGACAAATCAAATCTGTTTCTGAATTTCCTGAGGTCCAAAACAGTATTAATTCCATCCCTTTTTTTATAGTTTTAAAGCCAATCATATTAGGATAAAAGATAAATTATTCATGAAGCAAACATGCTGTACCCACCCAAATCTATTTCTTAGAGCAGAAGAAGGGAATTTAATGCCCTCAGCTATTTTGGACTGCGACTTCTGCTATCCCCAATCATTGGCTATATTGGCTAGCATTCATGGCAGTTCAGTCCAAAATAACTAGGAACATTAGATTGTATTCCCTTACAAAGTTTTATTCAATCTTAGATAATTTATATATAGTAAAAAAGGAATTTAATGTAGTACTGAGATCTTACAAAATGTCAGTCAGGATAGGCATGCCAGGATAGATAAACTATTGACCTGTCGACCTATCTATATAGAACTCATCTAAAAATTAAGTATTAGATGTGAACTTCTTTGATTTACCCTCAAGATATGGTTGTCAAAAACAACTGCATTTTACTTTCAATCTAATTATTAGAAACTACAGCCTATAAAGTAACCAGAGCAACTACCCTTATGGTGGCAATTTACCTGGATAGTAGCTTTGTTGCCAGAAATAACTTGTTGTAGACCTTTCAGATCATGATCTTGTTCTTTTATGGACAAATAAAGCTGGTTCAATTCCTGTTCACTATCTTCAAGTGCAGAGAACTTCTCCCCTATGGCTTGCTACAAGAGAATCACACACACACACACACACAGAGAGAGAGAGAGAGAGAGAGAGAGAGAAAGAATTGCATGAATAACAAGAGGCAAAAAGTTAAATACTCAGACTGGGGTCTTGCTGCAACTGTCATGGCATTCTTAAATAAGCTTTAGTTTTTCTTGGGTTTCCATAATAGCAGTGCCGCTCAAGGAAAATATGTATTCAGCTTAAGGGAACACAGATATGAGAAGGTTGCAAATATGCATTTTCTTGGGATCAAGCAGCTACCGGTACCATTCAAGCTGCAGCTTCTTCAAGGTGCAATTGGCAGGTGCAGTAAACATGTTCATGCCCCAACAGTATTTTTTCCATTTTGAATCTGACTTGCATATCTCTAAATTAGAGAAACACAGGACTCACTTAATTTAAAAAAATAAGTTGACATCTTATTCCTATATCCCACATAGAAAGGAAAGTAGTAGGACTTCCGCTGTTGCCGCGAGCCATCGCTGATGGTCCTTTGAAGACTGCCAGCCCGATCGCCCGTAAAAGAGCCGTTTCGGCAATAGAAACGGCTCGAAAAACTCTAAGACGTGAGGATCTTGTGAGGAGAGCCGGCGGCTGCAGGTAGAGTCCCCTGTGAGACCCCCAGAAATCTCTTTTCGTTTCTGGGGAGTTAACAGGGTGGGACTCCCTATCCAAGCCGCTGAAGCTCCGGACGACTGGGAAACTCTGCTAAATTGCAGAGCAAGACAGCGCGGCAGCATTATTAACATCAAGCAATAATAAAGAAGAACTGAAACTTCCTGCTAAACATCAAGTATTAAAAGCCTTGTGAAACATTTGAAAGAGTTTAAAGTCAAAGTAATCTGGGACTGAGAAAGGAAAAAAAAATGGCGCTTGCTTTCAGCGGAGAGCAGCTGAAAGCGAAAGTAATTTGATTTGTGTATTCGGCTACATTTTAAAGTAACAAATCCGGCTGGAAGAGGGAGAAAAGTAACAAAAAATAAAATAAAAATAGTAACTGACTGTTATAGACCTGATTGAATCTGGAGAATCTTTTGGGAAAAGTTGCTAGAATTTGTGGAAAAGGAAGATCTTTAAGAGGCAAAATGGCAACAAAGCAAGCAGGGGGGGATTCCCCCACTCACAAGCAGAAGCAGCCTCAAACAGCGCAGCTGCAAATTCAGACAAAGGAAGAAGGCTATCATGACCTTATTATCAAAGAAATTAAGAGATCAGAACAGGAGGTCAAAGGAATTATTCAAGAAAAATATGAAGCAGTTAATAAAGATATTCAAACAGTTGTTAAAGGCCTGTCTGAGGTAGTGTTGCAGATTGATAAAAAAGTGGATAATCTTGCCTCAGAGGTGGAGACTAAATTTAAAGCATCTGACTCAAGAATTGCTGAAGTTGAAGAAATAACACAAAAAATTGAAAATGAGATCACTATGATGCAATTTCGATCAATGGAATTTGCTATTAGACTCAGAGGTGTAAAAGAGAACAGCAGGGAAGATCTTAGAAAAATTTGTGCTGATGCTTTAGCGGTTTTGTTGAAGGTAGAACCTGGCGAGGTCTTGTGCAAGATTGACAAGGCGTACAGAGTTAACTCTCGTGTGGCAGTACAAAGGCAACTGCCTAGAGATGTGGTGATATATTTTACAGATAGGAGAATAAGAAATGATATTTTGCAAAATTCATTTGTCACTGCTGTTCTAGTTGATGGAGTTGAGATTGGAGTTTTCAAAGAATTACCACCTAAAATGTTAAGAGATAGAAAGGATTTTGGATTTTTGGTGGCAGAACTGAAAAAACAGAATATACAATTCAGATGGGATGCTCCAATAGGTATAATACTGAGGATACGAGGAGTAAGATACCGCCTTAATACTATTGCAAAAGCAGAAGAATTTTATTATAATGTTTTGAAAGCGGGTTCTCCTCCTCCACGTACATCTTCACCAATAGATAAGGATGCTCAATTACAAGCTGAGTTTGAACAAGAAACTGAAGCACATATAAAGCAGTCGCAAAAGGAGGCAAGAGAGGCACAGGGAGCTGTAGGTGGTGTTGTGGTTGACCCTTTTGCACCACTTGAAATTTCTCCTTTGGAAGAAACATCTAAAACTATTACAGAGGAGGCGTTGGATCTTGAATTGAGAACATCTAAATTGGAAGAGAAACGCATAACTAGAGCGATGTCTAAACAAATGAAGGAAGCACAGCAACAGGAACAATACAAACCACAACGAGAAAAGAGAGCTAAAGGAAAGCAGCAAGCTGAAGTCATGGGAAGAGCTAAACCGAAGATTATTTCTGTGGAAAAGAATCTTCAGCAATTGCTCTCAAAACTTCAGACTGGATCAAATGGCACATAAATTTTTGTCTTGGAATGTTAATGGATTGAACTCTCCACAAAAAAGAAGGAAGGTATTTCACTATTTGAAGCAATTTCATAATGATGTTATTTGTTTGCAAGAAACTCATATAAAATTGCAAGATCAGAAATATTTGATAAATTCAAGATTGGGAATGCAATTTGTTGCTTCAAATTCGGAAAAGAAGAATGGTGTGGTAATTTATATAAATAAAAGACTTTTAGCTAAAACTATAGAAACAGACGACTGTGAAAGATATATTGCAATTGAACTTATTACAGATAATGGCCCAACTTTGTTGGTCGGAATATATGCTCCAAACCAGCAACAGGAAAATTTTTATAAGATGCTTCATTTAAAAATTTTGGAATGGAACTATACAACTATTATAATAATGGGGGACTGGAATGGAGTAATTCAACCTAAAAAAGATAAAAAAAGTACGGCTAAATTAGGAATTAAGTTACCACAAGTCTTTTATGAAATGCAAGAGGATTTGGAATTGAAAGGTATTTGGAGAGTTCACAACCCAAACGAATTGGACTTTACTTTCTACTCGGACAGGCATAAATCCTTTTCCAGGATAGATTTTTTTTTTGTTAACTACTGATTTACTTCCCAAAGTAAAGAAGACAAAGATATTTCCTAGGACTTTGACTGACCATAGTCCGGTCTGGATGGAAATTGAGATGGGTAAAAGAGAAAGAAGATCCTGGAGACTAAATGAGAATTTATTTAGATATGAAAAAAATATAACTGAACTTAAAAAACATTTAAAGGAGTTCTTTAAATTGAACTTGAATAAAGGTACCCCTATTGAAATAGTCTGGGATGCAGACAAAGCATATATGCGGGGAGTACTGATTCAAATGAACTCTAAACATAGACAGAACCAGCAGAAAAAGAGACTACAGTTGGAAAGTGAGATAAAGAAGAAAGAACAACAATTGATACAAAAGCAGCAGATGGAAAATTGCAAACAGTTATAAAACTTTTGAAGGATCAATTTCAAATGCTTATAGCAGATCAAACAGCAACCAATTTACAATTTGCAAAGCATAATACTTTTACTAATGCTAATAAACCGGGCAGATGGTTGGCTTATACTTTGAGGAAACAAGTAACTACACGAATTATTGATAGTACTGAGTATGCCGGCAAAGAAGTTTATCAACAAGAATTAATTAAAAAGGCCTTTTTGGACTATTATACCAAGTTATATGCTAAAGATAATATACAGAACAGTTTTATAGATAAATATCTAGAAGAAAAGAGAGTTTCAAAGGTTTCATCAGTTCAAAAGGAAAATCTGGAACAATTGATAACAGTTGAGGAGATTAGTTTTGCCATAAAACAACTGAAAACAGCTAAAGCTCCAGGGACAGATGGCCTAACCGCAGTTTATTATAAAACTTTACAAGAGGAAATGATTGAGCATCTTAAAGACTTATTTTGTAATATACAACTAGGAGGTAAGATACCTTCCTCGTGGAAAACAGCCTTTGTCTCATTGATACCGAAAGAAGAATCAGGTCCTAAGAAACCAGAAAATTACAGACCAATATCTCTTTTAAATACAGATTATAAAATTTTTGCAAAAGTATTGGCCAACAACAGATTGATGCCAGTTATTCAAAAGGTAATTCATCATGATCAAGCGGGATTTATTGAAGGCAGATATATGAAGGAGAATGTTAGGCAAATCATAGATTTATTGGACTATCTAGATAAGAATAAACAGATCTCTGCAGCGCTGGTTTTTTTGGATGCGGAAAAAGCCTTTGATCGAGTGAATTGGAATTTTATAATTAAGACTTTGGAAAAAATGGATTTGGGGGAGCGGTTTATACAAGCGATTGGAGCAATTTACCATGAGCAATCTGCACAACTTATTATTAATGGATGTTTAACATCAAATTTTAATAAAGAAAAAGGTACAAGACAAGGTTGTCCACTATCCTCATTATTATTTATTTTAACTCTAGAAGTCTTATTGAACGCAATATGGGATTCGAAATCTTTGAATGGAATAGCCATAAGGCAAGAGGACTATAGAACTAGGGCATTTGCAGATGATCTGGTTGTTACCCTATCACAGCCGATGAAATCAATAATCCAGATGAAGGATATTATAGAAGATTATGGCATGGTATCTGGTTTTAGATTGAATCAGAAAAAAACTAAAATGATTGTTAAAAATTTGACAGAGAGCAAGAAAAAGGAACTGGAAAGAATGGCAGGTTTTGAAATTGTTTCAAAGGTCAAATATTTAGGAGTACAAATCGTAGACTCAAATATAAAACTGTTTCAAAACAATTATGAGGTTCTATGGCAAAAGATAAAAAAAGATATGCAAACTTGGAAGAAACTGCAGTTATCCTTATTTGGAAGAATATCAGCAGTAAAAATGAATGTTTTACCTAGATTTATCTTCTTATTTCAAATGATACCGGTGCTTAAGTCAGACAAACCACTGCTAGAATGGCAAAAAGGAGTGAATAAATTTGTTTGGAATGAAAAAAAGCCGAGAGTGAAACTGAAAATAATGCAAGATACTCGGGAGAGGGGTGGTCTTAGACTTCAAAACCTTCGATTATATTATGAAGCAGCTGCATTGATACAAATAAGTGATTGGTTTGGAAAAACCAAGACTGAATTGTTGAACATAGAAAGTCATGACCTTGTTTGGGGATGGCATGCATATCTATTTTATGACAATAAAGTGGATAAAGTGTTTAATAGTCATCTACTTAGAAATGCATTGATGAGAATCTGGAAGAAGCACCGAACTAAGTGGGATTATAAGATTCCGTTATGGCTGGATCTTGCTGATACCATGTGGAATACAAATATTAAGTTACTCGGGGGGTTTTTATATAAAGAGCTACTTTATCCTGAAGGGGGCAGATGGCGGTTGAAGACTTTGGACATGCTGTTGGAAGAAGGGATTTCTTTGACTTGGTTGCAGTACAATCAATTACAGATGAGATGGAAAGAAGATCAACAAACTGGTTTAATGGAATATGAAGTAGAATTGGTTAGACAGATAAAAGAGATAGGTCCAATGCATATTAAGAGAGTTTATAATGTCTTGTTAGAAAGGGATTCAGAAAATGAGTTAGTTAAAGATTGTATGATTAAATGGGCACAGAATTTTTCTCAACCAGTTATGATGGAAACATGGGAAAAATATGGGTTCAGAATGTTAAATTTACACAGTCACAAAATTTGCGAGAAGATTTTTATAAAATGTTTTACAGATGGCATTTAGATCCCAAGAAATTGTCTTGTATGTACCCAAACGTTCAACCAAAATGTTGGAGATGTGAGTGTCCAGATGCTACATATTATCATATTTGGTGGACTTGCAAGAAAGTGAGGGCTTTTTGGATAAAAATCTGGTGGGTTATGCAAAATGTTTTGAAGAAAAAAATACAATTTTCTCCGCAATTATTTTTATTGGGTATAGTTAAAGATTTTACACTGGGTGAAACAAAATTGATTTTGTATATGGTGACAGCAGCTAGGTTGTTGATTGCCCAATATTGGAAGAGTGATGCCTTACCGACTGTGGACCAATGGACTCAGAAGATGGCTGGATTTGCAGAAATGGCGAAGATTTCAGCCTTTTTAAAAGATCAGACGCATGAGAAGTATATACAGGAATGGAAAAAGTGGATTGAATATATACAGAATAAATATCAGACTAGAAAATATTATGTAGCTTTCAGCTGAGGGGGATTGATGGTTATGCTAGTAAATAGAGAAAAAGATATGGAAGGGATGAATAACATATATATTGTTTGGAATTATTAGTATTGCATATAGGGGAAGTCAAAGGGAAGGGGAGGGAAAGGGGTGGTGGGGGAGGGTTAGGGTGGGATTTGTAGGGAACTATATTTTTGTAAATGTAATTTTTATAATGTTGGGGAAGGGGGGGGAGGGGGAAAATTTGTATGTGTAAAACTTTTTCAATTAAAAAAAAAGAAAGAAAGGAAAGTAGTACACTGCCTCAAAGTCTATCCCAAACATAAACAAAAATTAATAATTAAGAGATTTTCCTAGAAGTTTCTGCAAGCACCTCCAGGGCAGCGTCTTTGTCTTTAATTAGTTGTTGCAATTTCTGTACCATTTTATCAGCAGTTGTAGACGTTTTGTCCAAATTCTGATGATATTCTAAAAGATCCTTAGATTCCTAGGAAAATAGAAGGCATATCAGAATCAACAATAATCTATAAGAAAATGTATACATTTTTTCTATTAGAAAGCACCAGGGTAGCTACTGATTTCCATAGTCTTTTCAGGACCTAATACATTTTCCTCAAGATGCAATACAAAATTTGTATTTTCACTGTAAAGTAAAAGTAAAATAAAATAAACAGTGATTATTTTTACTGTTAACAGTTTCAATTTGTAATTGACTGAATTGTTTTACTAGTTTTACATATTTCTGGATAATTAGGGAATTTCCATTTTAAAAAGATACAAACACATTTCTTAATAAAACAAATAATTATATATGTTTCACTATACTTATCAGAATACAGTGGAAAATTCAGTTCTTCCCATTTCCCCCACTTTTTAGAGTACTTCAAACTTCAATTTCAAGTTAATTATCCTAATAGAGTAATTAGATATTAGCATATTACTCCTGTCTTTAATTATAATTTGTAAATAAGGTAAAAAGCACTGCTCCTAATGCACATTACTAAGGAATGCCTTCAAAATGTGAACCACCCTCATTTTTTATTCTCTTGAAAGAAGTACCATTCTCTAAAGTAGCTTTTAATTAATTGATGGCTATAATTTGATAACTACAATTTGCCTTTTAAAAGTCCTATCAACAGTGTTTACTAGATGCTTGACCCCTTCATGTTTACTATACCTGACCCCTTCAAAAATTCGTAATACTGTATAAGAAAGAGTACTAACTTTATAGAAGCCTAATAATTGTTTTAATAAAGTAAATAAAATATATTGTTTTAATAATGTTTCTCACCATTTTATTTGGCAGTCTGTAGCTAAACTCTGAAGCTCAATTCTCTTTTTAGAATTACATTGCTGCTTATCATATTCCAGTACCTGATATAAACTACAGTACACATTATATATATGGCTGGAAAGGTTTTCCCTTATAGCAAAACAAAACAAAACAAAAAAACTTTAGAAGTGATTTAGGGAGGCTATTCTTCAGTAGAATAGGATCCATAAAATATGCTCTTGGGCATTTATTGATTATAGTTTTTAATTAATAAAACTTTTTGGCCTCTTTTCTCCTGCCACTCTAAGCTCCTAGGATGGCTTTAAAAGCCCACCCCGTCTTCTCCTTACCTGTAGAAGCCATTCTTTGCAGGCTAGACTGTATGTCAAATCCTTAATTTTCTGCTCTTGTCTGTGCATCCTCAAAAATGTTTCCTTTTCTAAAGTACAACATTGCATGCTCTTGTTCTGTAGATTTGTTTTTAAGTGCTGAAGCGCAGCAAAGAATTCCTGAAAGAAACAAGTCCCATTAGCTTTGAAGCAAATTAGGAAAAGAAATCCCTTCACAAGACGAATAACAGAAAAATTGAGTTATGTTAGGGAATGATACATTTAATTATAACCCAAGATAAGACAGAAATATTTAAATCAAATAAGAGAGAAACAGAAAATCATACAACTTGCCTGTTTCTTATTCTAGTCATAAGAGAAATTAATTCCCAAGAAAGTAATTCAAACTTGCACACATCATGCATACAAGTAGCCTTTTTTCAGGATAAATTAAAAACATCCTTGAGAGTCAGAAATGCCCCAAACCCATTGGATAATATTAATTTCAACCAATAATTTAAACTTGGTTAAGTTATAGCTGAATAAATGACCTGAGCAAGAAAGCATTGAAACAGTTTGATGTGATAATAATGTTTTCATAAATGTAGACTGCCTTGCCATCTCTTGAAGATAAAATTTCTCACATTGGTTTAAGATAGTGTTCTGAAAGCCATGCCTTTTATCTTGTCCTAAAAAATTGTTGGTTCTTTACTACTTTATACCTACTACATGCCCTAATAGTGCCTTTTTAAAAAAACATGCTCTTATGATGTGCCTAACTAACAACTTTGGTTCCTAATTAAATTCCTAACTAGGTTCCTGACATGCCTATCTGACAACTTTGACATACAAAAGATAGAGGAAGGAGCTAGAGGGACAGCTATACTTGACTTAATTTTTAATAATAGGGATAAGATGATTGAGGGAGTAGTAGTTTTAGGAACTTTAGGAGAGAATGACTATTTCACCATCATGCAACCACATGTAACTAATCAAGTCAGACTAACGTTTTAGACCAGGGATCTCCAACTCCTGGGCCCAACTGGGCCACAGAAGTGGTGGGCAAGCACGTGTGTGCATTCCCACTTGCATGAGTGCAGAGAAGGGCAACCAAGATGATTAGGGGACTGGAGGCTAAACATACGATGAACGGCTTCAGGAACTGAGCATGGCTTGTCTAGTGTAGAGAAGGACCAGGGGAGACATGATAGCAATGTTCCAATATTTGAGGGGCTGCCACAGAGAGGACGGTTTCAAGCTATTTTCCAAAGCACCCAAAAGCCGGACAAGGAAAAATGGATGGAAACTGATCAAGGAGAGATTCAACCTAGAAGGAAGGAGAATTTTCTGACAGTGAAAACAATTAACCAATGGAATAGCTTGCCTTCAGAAGTTGTGGGAGCTTCATCACTGGAAGCTTTCAAGAAGAGACTGGACTGCCATTTGTCAGAAATGGTGTAGGGTCTCCTTCTTGGGCAGAGGGTTGCATTAGAAGACCTATAAGGTCCCTTCCAGCTCTGTTAATGTGTTAAAACACCTGGACCAGATGGTTTACATCCAGTTGTTGAAATAGCTGTCAGATGTAATTTTGGACTCATTGAACATAATCTTTTGAAGGTTATGTAACACAGGGGAAATAACAGAGGATTGGAAAAGAGCTGATATGCTTCCAATCTAAAAAAAAAAAGGAGAAAAATGGATCCAGAAATCCTGGAAAAGTTAATCAAGTTGAGGATTTGTGAGCACCCTAGAAACAAACAAGGTGATTACTAGAAACCAGTGTAGATGTCAACTCTGAAGCTAGCCTGACTGAGGCCATCTTGGAGGCGTCAGTGTTGCCACAATGGTGATGAGGGATAGGGAGGGGGGAATAGAGATAGCCGGGTTTTGTGGCCAAAACAAAATAGTTTCCCCTGAGAACCAAGGACATTCCCATAGGTGGCTGAAGAGAGGAGAAATGAGGTTTCCAAGCAACCGGACAGCACTTTAATTGGACCATGTGACTGATTGTTTGGGAAAAGGGGAAAAACATTTACTTTTAATTAGATGAAAACCACAGGAACCTTTAGTTTTCACCAGCCTATGCCAATATGATATATCCAATGAACTTGTTCTTTGAGGAAACTGCTTGCCTCAGAGTTCTGCTAGTTATGGGTATATTATTTGGAACCCTGACAGTAGATTTGTTAAAAACAGATCATGCCCAACAAATGTTATTTCCTTTTTTGATAAAATAACTAAATTAGTGGATTAGCAAAATGCTATGCACATAGTATACTTGGACTTCAGCAAGGTATTTGACAAAGTAGACCACAATCTATTTCTTTATAAGATATAGGATGGACAGAACCACCACCAGATGGATTAGCAAATGGCTGACCAATCATACTTAGCAATTGGAAGTCCTCAATGGAACTACAGGGAAGCATGCAATAGGACACCCCAACATAAGTGGAACTCATTGCCTATGGTCAAGCCGGAGGGAATTGTTAACAGTTTGGAAGATAAACTCAAGATCCAGAAGAACCATGAAAGACTTGAACACTGGGCCCTAAGTAACAAGATACAGTTCTGTGGAGAGAAAAGCAAGATTCTTAAGCACAAAAAACCAAATACAGAAGTATAGAATAGGCAGTATCTAGATCAACAGTAGTAATTGTGAGAGGGATCTAGGTATCCTAGTGGACCACCACTTAAGTATGAGCCAGCAGTGTGCTGCAGCTGCCAAAAGAGCCAATGCAGTCCTAGGCTGCATCAACAGAGGGATAGTATTTGATAATGAGAAGTGACAGTACTGCTTTACAGTGAAGTGGTGAGACCATATTTGGAATACTGCATCCAGTGCAGAAACATCTTCAGACAGTGCTGGCTCATGGCTTCAAAATGGAGGTGAGCGTTGCCGTCTATAGTTGGCAACAACCAGTGGAGTAAAATCTGCAGAGATTCCTTTCCTTTCCTTTCTCTAACTGGGAGGATTAGGCACTGACAATATGGTTTATGTTTCTCTCCTCTGATTGTGATCTAGATGATTCAGAAAAGGTATCTTCCACCTTTATTGCTAAAGTTAATTGTTCAAAAATCATACCTTATTATGTCTCCAAGCTGCTTCTTTCTGTAGCTGTTCTTCTTGCAATGCTGTCTCTAGAAAGTGGCTGGTCCTTTTAGCCTCAGCCAACTGTCGATCCTTTTGCTGCTGGGCATATTTCAATTGTTGCATTTCCAACTGAGTGAAGAAAAGAGCATTCTGTACATCAAGAAATGCTATCTTTTGTTTCTGTTGTAATGAAGAACATCCCTCTAGGTTCTAAAATGATTCAAAAGTAGGAAACAGAACAGAGGCAGTTTAGGCAATCACTGGTCATTAAAATGCTGACATGATCATAGGTTTTATGCATTCTGAGTTATAATAAACGACATCAGAGATCATAGTATTCATTGATTTATGATGATAATTGGGACTGGAATTTCTGTTGCTAAGTGATACAATCATTAAGTTGCTAAGCAATGTTTTAGTCCAAGTAGTAGAAAGCAAATTACTCACACTAACTTGCTTATCGGAAGTCCCCAAGTGAATTTGGGATGCTGCAACCATCATAAATTTATGCTGGTTGCCAAGCACACACATTTTGCTCACATAATCAGAGAGATGCTTCAATAGTTATGTGTGAGGACCAGCCATAAGTAACTTTTTTCAGTGCTGTCATAAGTTTGAATAGTTATTAAATGAGAAATAGTTGTTACATCGAGAAACCTTTACTGTGATAATATTGGGTCTATTTATTTGAATAATTAATATTCTCTGATTTCTACTTTCTAATCATGATTCTCATCTCACTACATTTTTTAATATTTATGAAATCATTGTTGCTTTCCCATTTTAGGATTCTATTTCTTTCTGTTTGTTATCCATCCTCTGAGCGCTATTGTGTAAACATTGGAACCTACAGATGTCATTGTTGAGTCATCTCTCTATCACTGAAAACTAGAGATTTAAAGTTAGTATTTCCTGGCTCATGACTCCTTTTATTATCATATGCAGCTATGTTCCTGTGTTCTTTGCCTTTTCTCCTGTCCCCTTCTTCTTTTCTCCTGTCCCCGTTCTGCTAAGATTTTCAAGGCTGTAGCCAAACACATTTCTCCCTACCCTTGTATAATGCAGCCTCAAAACCTTATACTGATGAATTAGGTCATAAACTTGGATGCCTGTTTGTTTGTTTGTGTTTGTTTATACTTTTTAGCTTCCCAACTCACACATAGGTGACTCCGGGTGACTTACAACATCTTACAATTGTTTCATTTTCAAACACAATTTAACATTATGAAGTCCTGAAGTATTCTTAAACTAGAAATCTATTTCTTTCTGCTGCAGATTTTCAACTGTAGACAGCAGATCATTATTGCATTGTTCTACCTGTTCATCTTAATTATTAGCTATAAGCAGGTAAAGAGTTACTCCAAAGTACTCAATTATTTAAACTACTTCCTTGGGAAAAGTAAGAACTTTGCATCTTATAATATACTACTGTATCATCTGTGTTAATACTAGAAATGTTTTAGCTGGCATATTTTGAATTTAATGGGAAACAGTTTTAGTATACATTATATCTTTGGCATTCATTATTAGGGTTAATCATCTTATAAAACTCAAAAAAATTAATATAAACTCCAATTTTTGGAGAGATATAAACAAAAAACATGAATTTGTAAAAAAAATTCAAGTAAAAGCCATACCTGTAATTGTCCAAGCTGTTTCTTATGTAGCATGTCTTGCAGTTTGACTATTTTCTCATTCTGGTTATGAATTACATGATTTAGTTCTTCACACTACAGGAAACAGGACCGAGCAATTTGAAATCAGAAAGTATACCAGAAACAGGAGAAAAACCCAAACAGCTCAAGGTAAAGAAGGGACTTTTTATCATCTATAATGGACATGTGATAAAGCAAAACAAAATTTGGAGTATGATTCATATTTTAATACAGAAAATTTTGAAAATGGAGATAAAAATGAAATCAGAACTTTTCCTTTTTTTTTTTAATTTTTTCCTAATGAAAAAAGAATTGTAGAAAAAAATTGGAACTTTGTTATTATATATGTTGACAGCAGCAAGACTATTGTATGCACAAAATGGAAGGACACTTTGATTCCTACTATGGACAAATGGTTGCAGAAGTTGATGGCGTTGGCTGAAATGGCAAAATTGACTACTTTGATTAAAGAAAAGAACATAAGTACTTTTGTTTCCATATGGAGACCACTTCTGAACTTCGTGCTTGATGTGGAAAAGAATGAAACTTTGATTTTGGGTTTTACCAAGTAGATTGGTTTTACCAAGTAGATCTTTACAGAAATAGCTTGTTCATATTATTATGAAAAAACAAAACGTTGTGATTTGATGTTAATGCCTTATTTTACTGTAACAGAGAGATTCGGAAGTTAATATTTCTTTTTCTTTTCTTTTTCTTATCTTAACTCACTTCTCTTCCTCCTCCTCTCCCCCCCCACTGCTTTTCTATTTGCTTTTTACAATATTCTATAACTCAATAAAAATGTATAACTCAATAAAAATGTTAAATCAGAAGGCAGGAGCCTTGTACCACTGCAATCAAATAACTGTCTAGTCTATTTTTTGAAAACCTCCAGTGATGGAGCACCCACAACCCCAGGAGGTAAGATATTCCATTAATTAATTGTTTTCACTGTCAGAAAATTTCTCTTTACTTCTTGGTTGGATCTCTCTTTGACAAGCTTACACCCATTACTTCTTGTCCTCCCCTCTGGCCAGTACTCTTTGTCTTGATACTATCCTTCTGTTAATGCGGCCTATGACTGCATCAGCTTTTTTGGCAGCTTCCACACACTGCTGGATCATATTTAAATGGTGGTCCACTAGATGCCTCTCACAAATGCTACTGCTGAGCCAGGTACCACTGTTCTATATTTCTTACCTATATGTAGGACCTTACTTTTCTCATCACTGAACTACATCTTGTTGCATAGGGCCCAAAACAGAACAAATGCTACTTCAATTATAGTAGAACTGGAAATGACTAATAAGGTTCCACAACTAAAGTAAGAAATCTGCAAATAACATTTGCATAATTAATTGACCTAGGAACAGGTTAGCTGTTTAAAGAGTTTATCAAATTTCAATCCACATGTCCATTTGAAAATAAAAAACAGTTATTTATAAGAGGACATCTTAAAACCACCTGATTAATTTATGGAATATCTACTGAGCATCAACAATCATTGCATTTTTAAAGATTGGAAATCTAGTGAAAGAAAAATGGTGTTGCAATATTTTTCTATTTATTGTCAATATAATTTCTTAACTTCATGTCAGCCCCGGCACGCCTGATGGCCCGGGGCTTCCATTCAGGCAGGGGATGCAGCAACGGGAACCGCAACCATCTGTACCTCCGACACTCACCTCCCGAATCAGCTGAGAGGTGGAAGTGGCAGCATCAGTGGCACACATGGCTGGGACAGAACCGCCTGCACGCTGAGCTGCAGCTGGCTGCATTGGCGGCTATACGAACAGCCGAGAGGCAGTGGCTTGTGATGACGTAATCACAGCCGAGCTGCAGAGCAGCACTTTGCCATGGCAAGCCCAGCTGGGAGGCGGATGCCTGTGCTCCAAACATCACAGGGGTCACATGGGTTTAGGTTTGCATGTATGGGCGGCCCGGCGCGTATTGCTTAAAGGTTGTGGGGAGCACTGAGCACGTAGCTCTGACTAGGATTTCACTTCACTGCTTGTAAACTTGTGATGGTCAGTTCGTGCCGGTTCAGGAGTAAAGAAAAAGCTTGCAAACCAGGATTCTGTTTGGCATCCTTCTTTTCCTTAGGGGACTTAGAAGAATCGGTAGCGACAACTGATGTTACTATATTGGAGACCTTACCGGGTCCGGTTGGGGAGACATCCTTGGATGTCAGGCCAAAGGAACGTCTGGGTCTACAGAAGCTGCTAGCCATCCAAGAGCGACCAGAGGCTGGACAGAGTGGAGCAGAGGTGTGGTGGCTGGGCCCATTGGGAACTGGGTACCAGTGGTGAAATCCTTCGAGGTTTGTTACTGCTTCGCTGTGCGCACATGCATGGTGCGTGCCAAATGCGTGCTGCATATGCATGCATGCACACTGCTTGCCAAATGCACACTGCATGCACATGTGCACTGTGCACTAAATGCATGCTGTGTGCGCATATGCAGTGCGCACCAAACACATGCTTCATGCAGAAAAAGAAGGCTTAAGAAGGTAAGTAGAATAGTGAGGGGGGGAACAGCTGTGCTGCACAATTTAGTTTAGCTAGATTATTAGATGATTAGCTAGTGCGGCACAGCTGATTGTTGGAAATACCGGTTCGGACGAACCTGTAGAATTTTTTTACTACCAGTTTGCCCGAACTGGTAGCTTTTATTACTACCGGTTCACCCGAACCAGTGCGAACCGATAGCATTTCACCCCTGCTGGGGACTATACAGCCCTTCCACCTCCGGGTCCCCTGCTTACCCCTTCTGGGACCCATTTCACTCAGTGGCAGGAGCAGCAGATATCAGACAATGACTGGAGCTATTCCACACAGTGGGCAGCCAGACTATAGAGTTCCTGCAGGAAATGTTTGGGGCCGCTGGTTTTAGGGACCTGGGGCATGGCAGTGGCTGGTGGAGCACTGCTGTGGTGGGCCACCCTTCCCATGAACCCCAGCATCCGGGGGTTGCCAGCTGTTTTCGGGTGGCCAGCACAACCAGGCTGTATGAGACACAGGGCAGCCCGGAATGGCAGTCCAACAACCAACACCTGACATGTCTAGGGCTGCCTGGCACCTCTATGGGCAGCGCGAGGAGAGGGAGAGCCCTCCAGGCTATGAGGGCCACCCCCCATTGCCCAAACAGGGCCTTCAGCTAGTCATGGCCCTGCACTACTGAGATGTTGGGACCCGCCAACTATGCAGCCTACTTTTGACAGTAGCCCAGAGAAGGTAGCCCTTTTTCTGCGGCAGGTCTTAAACCATACAAACCGATATGGCCACCTGTACATATCACAGTGGGACATGATGATGGTGGTGGTATCAACAATGGACGGGGAAGCCACCGATTGGGTGGTAGACCAGGGGTGAAATGCTACCGGTTCAGACCAGTTCAGCCGAACCGGTAGCAATAGTGGTGTGTGGTTTGTAGGACTGGTAGCGGCGGCAGCACGAGGCTCCGCCCACCCGCCTGGACAAGTAACCTGTTTTCGGCATTTTGTGCATGGGGCTGCTCAGCCAGGAAGAGGGGAGGGGGTGTCTGATGGGGGCAGCAGGGTGAGGCACCTTTAAAGATGAGAGGAACTGTGGCGGAGCTCCGCATTGGGCACTCCTCCCCCCTTCCTGGCTGAAGAGCCCCTGCGAGAGAAAAAAAAGCACGCGCTTGCTCCTGGCGTTTTTCCATTTGGAGGAAGCTTACGTACCTGTGAAGGCAAGTCTGGCTTCCTGCGCTGCTCGCTAAAAACCTCACCAGTACCACTTGTGTGTATGTATATTTTTATATTTTTATTTCTGTAGTTTTTAAAATCTTTGTACAATCTTCTTTTAATAAAATTATTCATACAAAATAGAGAAAGAGAAAGGATGAAAAAGGTGGGTCTATCCAGAATTATTCATTTGCCTCACTGAGGTCCCAGACAATGGGACAATTGTTAAAAGATGAATGAATTTTAAAAAGGATCCAAACTGTCATGCCCCTGTCGGAGTCGGAGTCCGAAGGGGAAGAGGAGCAGCTGACAGAGAGTGAGAGAATGGATCTGTTGGCTATGGAAGAAACTGGGGAAGTGCAAAGTCAGGCTGGGCAGAGCAGGGGAGAACAAAGGAGAGAGGGTTCAGATGAAGACCAAGGCCCACCCCCTCCTCATCTTAGGCAGCGCAGGGAGGAATGGAGAAGAGAGCAATGTGAGCTGCATGGCTTACGAGGGAGGAAACGGACCCGATCCTCTTTACAAGGCACAGCTGCTGATGGAGTTTAAAAGTAGAGGCAAATGGGAGGGCCTGTTGTCGGGAACAAATGCTGAGTTCATCTGGTGCTTATCTGAATTCCTGGCATCCTCCCAACTGGTTTGATTTACTGCTGTGCTACTTCACTTCTGGAATTCCCTATTTTGCTTGCCCTGTCGGATTAATTACCTTGTCTTGCCTTGATTTTTTGTTGAAAGTTTTCTGTTTACAACGTTTGGGACTGAAGTATTGTCAGTCAAAGACTATTACA
Organism: Ptyas mucosa; assembly: GCA_012654045.1. NCBI lineage: Eukaryota > Metazoa > Chordata > Lepidosauria > Squamata > Colubridae > Ptyas > Ptyas mucosa. The sequence goes on along the minus strand of WNWU01000125.1, from coordinate 794,453 downwards.
GGTTGGTGGAAGAGCTCTCTCCAGGCCGGAGAGTTGAAAGGGACATTGGGGGCACAGTTGGTGATAATAAAGGGACTCATATCAGTTCTCTGGCTGTATTGCCTTTGTGTCACACCCCTGGGTCATCACACAAATCAACCCATAAAACAAAATCCTTATGGATTAACAAACACGGGTGTAGAATAATTCACATAATATGCTGCCCTTTAATGATTTTCGAAATTACTGGGAGCCCTGTTCAGCAGAAGACAGCAGAACCTGGGAGAAATGTACATCGGAGCAAACAAGTTGTTCCTAAACACCAGGAAAAGGAAAACCCGGTTAGGGAGCGCACATAAAACTCTCTGTGGAGAGAGTTGAAAAAAGGATGGCAGGAGTGAGAGCTGGGGACCGAGCGAGAAAAACGGAGGTGGCAAAAGTGAAGGGTCGGTCACTCGCATTCTCTCCCCATTTCGAGGTCGCTTTCTAATTTTCAAAGCGTGATGCGGGGGAAAAGAAATACTTAGTGGAAACTGACTGATACCAAATGCAATTGGCCCATGTGGGAAAAAGAAGCATCCATGGTTCAATGGGCCCTGTTGACTTGGTGGCATCTGCTGGAAGGGTTTTTTTTACTGTTTAAGGTCTGGATGGACCACAATAATTTGGAGCACTTTCTGGACTTACCAGGACCCAAAGCACAGTGCTGCGAAAGACCCTCTCTCCCAGCAAAAGAGTGGGGGAGAGAAAACAAGTCACCAGAGAACACGTGGAGGACTCCATCATGTGCTCTCAGGATCAACGGCTGCTTCTTCTGTCCCCTGCTGCTCTTGCCTGGGAGAGAGAGTCTTTCGCAGCACAGCACTTTGGGTCCTGTAAGTGTAAGTCTCATCCAGAGAGCCAGGCAGAGAGAAACAGATTGAATCCTGTTTCTCTCTGGCGCAGCACTTTCCGGACTTACCAGGACCCAAAGAGCAGTGCTGCAAAATACACTCTCTCCCAGCAAGAGAGCAGGGGAGAGAAAACAGGTCACCAGAGAACAGGTGGAGGGCTCCATCATGTGCTCTCCAGGTCAGCGGCTGCTGCTTCTCCCCCCTGCTATTCTTGCCTGGGAGAGAGTCTGCGCTGCGCTTTGGGAGTCGGATTCCTGTAAATCCCATCCCTAACCCTTGACGTGAGTGATGTCAAGTTGGCCATGCCCACCCAGTCACCGCACCCAGTCACATGATCACTCAGCTACACCCACCCAGTCACATGACCACCAAGCTATGCTCACCCAGTCACGTGACCACCCAGTCACGTGACCACCAAGCCACATCCATCCAGTCACATGACCATCAAGCCACACCCACCAAGCAAGCCACGCCCACAGAACCGGTAGTAAAAAATTTGAAAATCACCACTGCATTAGATCTATATCAGTATTCATTCTTCAAAGAATTACAAACCTCATTTTCCTTGCTCTTTAACATCTCTTTCAATTTCTGGATTATGTGATCCTGTTTTTTGGATGCATGATGGACAGATTTCAGTTCAAAATCTATTTCATTCACTTTGTGATGGAGCTGCTGAATACCAAAAATAAATTTATATCACTAATTTAATTTTTATATTTATTTCTTATATTTAAGAAAAGGCAAACACAAAAACCAATATATATATCTATATATCTATATGCAAATTCAAGGGAAAGTAAGAAGCAATCTACAACTTGCTTGCTCTGTTGCCTGATTTGAGTGCATGGTTTCTCTCATTTCAATAGCCTTGCAAGTATATTATACATTTTTCTTCTATATTTTTCTATTAAGGGAATAAATAATTGAATAAAGGAAAATATTAGCAGATTCATGTAACTAGGTAACCATTATATCTGGCACCAAAAACAGAAGTACATTTTTCTTTTGAGAGCTCACAACATATTTAAGTTCATGAATGTAAAAAATGACAAATGGTTGTCTGTATTATAAACAAGAATTTATTTTTCTGTTCAATTCTCTATCTATATCACCCAATAAATACTTCATTCCTCAACTAATTAATTTGTCAGCCACAAAAAATTATGGAAAAGTACTCCAAATCAGAGTGTCAACTGTCCAATTGATGAGTCCATAAAAAGAAACTCATAGAACATTATTTTACCAACAGTCTAAAACTTTACCAAATAAACCACATTGGCAGAGAAGAAGCGAAATCAGCACTGGGTTTCCCATGCAATAGCAAGCATAGTTAATTTCTCTCTTTCCCCATGGGACACCCATAGTCCAATACATCCACCAATCACTTCTGTTCATTTTGTTATGGGAACCAGCTGCTACATCTGCTTGATGTGTCCTTGAGATGCCAGCAATGTCTCACAGAAGCCTACAGATGCTTGGATATTATTTTCCCACCCTTGCACTCCATCTACCACCACCCCCTTTATTGTCAAGTTGTGAGTGAAGGAAAAATGTAGGTGAAAGTGTGAGTCAGTCTTGATACAGAGGTGAGAAAAATTAAGATTTATGTAATTTCTTCACATACTTGATGTCAATATTTCTCTGGCCTGAACTTAAGACACCAGCTTTTGTTAAGCTTACTGGATAATTCCCATAATATTGCTTTCAATCTCTACAGTTACAGATATAAACATATATTTACAGTACATGAGTCATGGAAATACTTATAGAAAGAAGGTGTGCACACCAGATGGCACATTAGCTTACAGCAGCTTTTCAGATTTCCAGACGTGTTTTGCACAGAAAGATTTGCTAATTTAGGAAGATATATTCTATACAAGCAAGGCTTTCATCTTGATTTAAACAAATAACATATTAATTTTCAGATAGCAAGAACAAAAGAAGGAAAATGAATGGCTGAAGATGCTTTCAGCTAGGGGGAAACTCAACTTGTTTGTAACTGAGTCAAAAATAAACTTAGCTAAATTTTATTTAATGTCAAATTTGAACCGCTTCTGAACCATTTGAAAACTTATTGTTATTCAACCTGCCAAAGAACTGGGGGTAGGGATGTGTGAGAAGGAATGCAGATGATCCAAGAATAGACTGTATGAGTCAAGAACCCACCAAGGTCACTAATGACGACGACAAAGAAATGAACTTTTCTCAAAACAAAAGACTGATTCATAATTGAACAGCATGACCATATGGGTGGGAAGGAGAGGAGACTAATGTTTATGTAGCATTGCACAGGAAAACTTCAGAGCTGGTTTTATTTCTTCAGTACCAAAATGGTGTATCCAATGAAGTTTTAGTTTCGGGTTTGCTAGTCGGACTGTTGACATTTAACCAAAAACTTAGAATAGCTAAATTTTCACTAGAAACCCCAGATTACTCTATTGCTACTGACTTTCAGATAATTTTGAATTACATTTGTTTAAGGCATTATCAATGTGCCTTTTTAGAAGGCACAAAATATTACTATATGGATTAACAGTCAAAAATTATTTGTATTATTTTGGTATTACTGCTATATTAATGTACGAGTTGGATCCTGAAGATAATATATTTGAACACTCTGCTCAGTGCTGAAAGCCACTAATATAGCATCCTCCCAAAATAGCATCCAGCCTTTGTTTCAGCACCCCCAGTAGGAATTTTTTCCTCATGTTCAATTAAAATCAATTTTTTGTAATTTAAACCTACAGTTTCTTACCTGTTCCCACAAAACAATTGAACAGTTCTATCGGCTACAAAGATACCTCCGATTTTTCTTTTCATGCACTGTTGTGCCCACCATTCTGTACTCATATTTTTGATTGGATCCTATTCAATTTCATAGTGCTGGATTTTGCACAATATTTCAGCTTGTTAAGATCTTCCTCTCTGCTATATATTTGCTTGTTTTCAACCTTGAAAGCCAAAACTACATTACCATGTATTCTAGCCAGCACACTGACTGAAGTTGTTACATATAAAAACAATTTTATTGTTCCCAAGATAATTTTGAACATTTTTGAAATTAAATAAATACCTTATTCATAGCATTTAAACAGCTGATTTTTTCCATATGTTCTGTATAATTTAATACAGTTTCCTCTTCACTGAATGACATGTCGCAGTAAGTTAGCTGCTGATTAGCCTCAAACATATTCTGAAGAGACAAAGAGAATAAGAAAAATAGTATTTGATGAGATGTTCTTTACCTTTGGTTGTTATATCACTTCACTAAAACTGCTTGGAAGAGGCAAAGTGCAGCATTTATTTATTCATTAGCAAAGCTCTGTATTTTTTAAGATGCTGAATTTAAGAGGATTATTTAAAGGATCATTATCTTTTTTTCTGGTTCATGAAGCTGAAACATTCAGCTTCTTTAATAAATAGCAGAGAAGGTGCTGCAATTACACACGTTTGAAGGCAATATTTGCAAATAATTTCAAAATATAAAGTATACACACCCCTAGACAGAGACATCTTTCACTAAGATATTTGCAATATATCTCTATAAGAGAGAAGTAAAATTAGCTCTTTTTAATGGAATGCAGCTTGTCTTCTGACATTTTAGCAGAATTGCTAAACCTATAGATGAGACAGTTCAGTTAAAACTCTGTTATATCGAACAGATCAGGGTATCACATAAAGGTGATGCATTTATTTGATTGTTGATTTTTTGTATTTAGTATATATGTATTTTATTATTGTATTTTTTTAACCTGTTTTATCCTGGAAATAGATCTTTTATTTTACTTTTATTTTCTTTGATATGGTCATAAGACAAGCCTGCCCGCCCGCCTGCCTGTCTATTTAATCTATCTTTTCGACAATTAATTTTTTTAACCTATGATTGAGCCTCTTCTTCCGTACTTATGATAAATTTAAGAAACTTACCCTAGATTAGGTATCAATATAGATAAAAAGTACTAGTTTAAGTCCAGTAGATCTTTGTAACATTTTATGATTTTAAGCAAGACTACAATCTTACTTATTGAGTTCAGTAGGATTTCTGTATATATGCTTAAGATTGTGCATACATAATATTAAAACTATAGAAAGCAGCTTCTCTTTCACAAATTCCAGAATTAACTGTAATAGAATCAATTCCTGGAGATGTTGCAAGAAGATAATCTTCAGCAGAGCTCAATTCTGTGTGTGATGCTATCTCTGGATTTCTACCATGCAGTTAACTTCATTTAACTGAGCTTTGTAATGTGAAAAAACTAGGAGAAAACAAAATTGCTGAAAGAAGGTACAATTGTCATTCAAAAATCAGCTACTATACAGTAGTTCTTCTACTTTCTAAGGTAATGAGTCCTGGTGGCACAGTGATTAGAATGGAGTTCTACAGATTCTGCCCACAGTCTGGAATTAGATCCTGACAGGCTCAGGGTTGACTCACCCTTCCAATATGCTGACACTGCAAACCACGCTGAGAGTGTTATAAAGCACTATAAGTCTAAGTGCTATTGCTAACTGAAATGAGAATTTATTGCTATATATAGTAAATATAGATATAATAGATATATAAACATAAAGCCAGTTTGGTCTAATGGTTAAGACATCGGGTTAGAAACTACAAACAGTGAGATCCAGTCTCAGCATAGGCATGAAAGCTGGCTGAGTGACTTTTGGCCAGTCAGTCTCTCTCAGCCCAACTTGCTTCATAGGGTGGTTGCTCTTGAAGGGAAAGTAGGAGGAGGAAAGAATATTATGTATGTTCACCACTTTATAGAAATAATAGGCAGGATAAAAAAATGCTGTTAGAGGTACTATTTGTTAAGTATAGCCACTTAACGTATCAGTAAAATTTATAAAATTTTGTTAACAAAGTCAATGAATCTAGCATGCCAGTGAGGACAATCTGAAGTGATATATTTTTATGAGAATAACAATTCCCTTTTTAAAAAACCCCACAGAAGACGTGCAAATTTTTATGTGAATATCCTAATCAGGTCATAGCTAGCACAAATCTGGACTAATGAATTCAACTCTACAAGGACTTTTTAAAAGATAACTCTTATTTCACATGTAAGGCAGAAAATAACATTCATTTTAATCCTTTGCAAAGCAAACACAACTGAAAGCTAAAAGAAAAAACTTCAACCAAAAAAAAGCAGAAAATGAACATGCAATTTTCAGAATCTAACAATAATGGGTGAAGAAAGCAAGTGGTAAACTGTAGTGGATAAAGAAAGCAACCTGAGGTTGCATCTCAAGCCAAAAGTGAATCACAAGTACAGAATGACAATATTCAAGAATCTGAAAGGCAGAATTGGAAGAAATGATCTTCTACCTTAGTTCGAAGTGGAACATAATCCATACATAAGTCTTCCCACAATTCCTGCAGATCGGACATCTCCAAGGCAAAAGCTAAGGCAAAGCCAGGTTGAGATTTCAGCACCACATCTGAGAAGCCAGAAGAGTTTTTATCGAAGTTCTGGCAATGAGAACTTGATTTTACAGGAATAGGTAACTTGCTCCCTCTGGGACTCTGGACTGGCTTGCAGTCAAAAGCTTTCACCAAATTAAGGGCTACCTCTAACCTGTTGCTCTGAAGTGACAAGCTTTGGGCTCCACAACCATTTATACAGTTACACATCGCGTTTCTCTTTGCCTCTGTGTCCGGTTCCTCCTCTTTTGGATGTAATGCATCAGCGATCGCGGTTGCATCCAACGACTCAAGGGACAATTCGGAAGTTTCCCCTTCCACTACTTCTTCATCCAAAGGCGCCTTGACGCTTAGCAAGTCAGTAATTACTGGCTCACATATCAGTAACTCTTCACTACAAACGTTGGCAGAACACCTGGATGATCCACAGGAGAGATTTCTTGCCACCTTTCGTGGGATTTTGCAAATTGCCTCATAATCAGCATCAGTAACGCGCAGCACAGCACAACCCCGACACCGCCTAGGACGGCTTTCTGCAGCGTGGCACGCTTGTGGATCTCCAACGCGTTCCTCCGGCTCTGTCCAGCATTCAAACCCTGAATAAGCGAAGTCTTCCTGGAGGAGAGTCGAATAGCGCAGATCCGGCAGGCTGGAGACGTCCGTCGTCTCGTCTGTGGGCTCCTCATTGTTCTTCCTGTATATTCCGGCGATACACAGCTTGAGGCGGTCCTTTTCTAGCATCAGCTTCTGCAACCGTTCAATTGACAGCGCTTCGATGCGTGCAATAACAGTATCAAAGCGATATATGCGCTCCAACATAAAGGCACACTTGCTGCAGATAAACTCGTTTTTGCCATCCCGTGAGATCTCCTTGCCCAGAACATGCGACAGCAAAACCTGGAAATTCAATTTAGTTGTGGTGTGGAAGATCCAGCGCCTCTGATTGCCACAAAGTTCCCGACCACAAATTCGACAGGATTCCCTCATTTCAACAGGGGCCTCTTTTGTCTTCTCGGTTGCTATTTCCCAGCTGGGTTGGTTTTAATTGAACCGAAACATCACTAACATCAGATGGGAGGAGCCAAAGAATTCCTTCCCCACAGATCTGTCTAGCTCAAAAATGCCCCTCCATTCAATCTCATACACCTCTCCGCCCGAATCGGTTAGCTGACCTACTGACGACTTCAGTACCCGAAAGCATCTCCTTCCAACAAGCTACTACCCGCTTTTTCCCAGGCTGCCGCAAGAGTGGGAAAGACGCTGCAACTCCCAAATCTTTTTAAAAAGCAGTTCAGATTTCAAGATGGCCGTGACAATGGCAGCACACATTTCGCGCAAAGATTCTTGGGAAATGTAGTTTGCCAGCCTGCCAAGCGAATAAATAATACATGCTAAAGATGCCGCATCATCCACTTCTTTCCCGCCGGCTTGAATAGCGCCTTTCTTTTATGTAAAACCGCATGGTTTCCCTGAAATCAAGGCATTGAAGGAATGTATTAAGCGTACTTTCGTATAGAAATTTCCCTAACCCTAACCCTGTGGACACCTACCCTGGATCTTCAAGATCCCTTCCAAACCTATGATTTTTTTTAATGAATGCAGAGTAGAGAAAACTGATTTGTTTTCTTTTTATGAACTCATTTCAATCAGTTCTCAAAATCACATAGTTAAACATTTGAGGGAGATTGGTGATCCAGAAATGTGAACTATAAATAAATAAAATCAGTATAGGTAGTCCATAATTTACAACCACAACTGAGCCCAAAATTTATGTTGTTAAGTGAGAAATTTGTTAAGTAAGTTTGCTGCTTTTTACGACTTTTCTTGTCACATTTGTTAAGTGAATGTAGTTCTTAAATTAGTAATACGGTTGTTAAGTGAATCTAATTTCCCCATTGACTTTGCTTGTCAGAAGGTCATAAAAGGGGATCACATGATTCTGGGACACTGCAACCGTCATAAATGTGAGTCATTGTCAAGCATCTGAATGTAAATCATGTGACCATGGGGATGCTGCAACAGTTGTAAGTGTGAAAAATGGTCATAAGTCACTTTTTTCAGTGCCATTATAACTTTGAACAATCACTAAATGAACTGTTGTAAATCGAGAACTACTGTAAATTTATCGTCCTCACAAAGACAGTGTCTCTGCTTGGATCTACTTCTCTTTTTTTTCTAATATAAACTGGATTGGAATCTTATACATATCCAGAACTAGAGGAATACTAGTTCTGACAACAGCATTTCTTTGTCTCTCCATGTCATTCCTGCATCTAAATCCTCTACATCTGTCCCTAATTCCTAAGACCAAATTGCTTACCTAGTACATTTACAGTAATGATTTTAAAAAGGGCATTTCCCCTCTATGACTTAGATCGTTTTATATAAAACCAGCTAGCCATCATGGAAGTGATATAATGCCTAAGCATATAATGCTTAGATCAGGAGTCTCTGACCCCTGGGCCGTGGCCTATTAGAAATGGCCTCACCCATTGGGTGAGCAGGCAAAAATCCATTTGTGCAAATAGCAGATGCATGCACCCCCTGCTTACACAAATGGAACTTTGTGCACAAGTGCACGCGCCCATCACTTGCACACAGAACCATCCCTTCTTCCCTTCCTACCACTGCCCCCACTGCTGCTGCTGCCACCACCACCACCATAAATCTGCAGAGCTGGAAAGGTTGGGGACTGCTGGCTTAGATGATAAAAAATGCTGTTAAGTTGCCAGTGGAAAAATAAACACTGAAAGGTTTAACATAATTGTCACACGATCTACCACCTTGGTAGCAAACCTATGGTACCTGTGCCAGAGGTGGCATGCAGAGCCCTCTCTGTGGGCATGCGCGCTGTCACCACAACACAGACTGGGACGTCTGGAGAATGGGCAGCTAGCACAGGCTGAGCAGCGAGCTGCCTTCCTTTACGCATTCCACGCAGCGCCCACTTTGCCAACCTCTGCGCATCCCTGGACCGCTTCCGGAATCAGGCTCCTACCAAGACAGCAAAGGTGCAGGGGGATTGCCGGGAAGCCCGGCAGCAAGTTTACAAGATGGCAGCATCCAGGAGGGCTGAAGTGCTGTGTCTCTATTGGGCCTTGCTGCGAGAAAGCCAGGCTTTCAACATCTATGGCTATAGGTAGGAAGAGGGGAGTGTCTTGGGAGTGGAGCCTTCAGGGACAAGTCCATCTTCTATCCCCATGAAAATCATCCCACCCTGGGGGGACTTCCGGTTGGCACCCATTCCCCAGACTCCTACTGCTCACCTTTCTCCCGGAGCTGTCTGTCAGGGAAGGCAAGCGTCCGAAAGGTACCGGAGTCGCTCACTCTCCTTCTTGAATGAGCCGCTCTGGTCCATGTGCCGGCTGCGCAAGCACACACCATTTATTTAATTCAGCGGCAGGTTGGGTGTTGCCTTCCCTGACAGACAGCTGCGGGAGAAAGGTGAGCAGCAGGAGTCTGGGGAATGGGGTGGGTGGGCGGAGCCATGTGGCAAAGGGTGGCATGCAGCGGCTCCGCGACAAGGCTGGAGTTGAGGAATAGTGCATTCCCCGACTCCTACTGCTCACCTTTCTCCCGCGGCTGGCTGTCAGGGAAGGCAAGCACCCGAAAGGTACCAGAGTTGCTCACTCTCCTTCTTGAATGAGCCACTGTAGTCCAGGCACTGGCTGCACAAGCGCACATCTAACTGCCACTGAATTAAATAAACAGTGTGCGTTTGCGCAGCCAGCACCTGGACCAGAGCGGCTCATTCAAGAAGGAGAGTGAGCGACTCTGGTACCTTTCAGGCACTTGCCTTCCCTGACAGACAGCTGCAGGAGAAAGGTGAGCAGTAGGAGTCCAGGGAATGGGGCGGGTGGGCGGAGCCGCGGGAGAAAGAAATTTAAAAAGTTTTCCTACTGGATTCTGTGGGCGTGGCTTGGTGGAAGGGGGTCTTGTGACTGAGTGGGCATGGCTGTGAGTGGCATCGAGTTGGCCACGCCCACTCAGTCACAGGACACACACCCCACCAAGCCACGCCCACAGCACCGGTAGGGAAAAATTTTAGATTTCACCCCTGGACTTACTCATCAACTACCCTGATATCAACTGGGAGATAAACTCTGCAGCAAGTGGGAAATTGAATAGATTCCTAACGAATTTAGCTGACAACTTTGTCATCCAAAAGGTAGAGGAGTGAACCAGAGGAAAATTTTTTACTGGGCCTAATTCTTATTAATAGAGAAGAAGTGATGGAGGGAGTTGCAGTTGCCAGAACCTTGGGTGAGAGTGATTGCATAGAGCTATGGTGAACACCATAGCCATGGGATTAGAGGGAGAAGCAAATGAATGGCTAGCAGCCCTCCATAGGAGGAGAGCCCCCAACTCCAGGACATCAACAAATTCCTGCAAGACCTAGAAACCTGATTCAAGGACATGGGGGAGGATCAATATGCTGAAGATGAGTTTCAGAATTTAAAGTAGAGAGGGTGACCCATTAAAGAACACATCCATGACTTCAGAAGAGTCATGGGAAAGCTACCATTCTCACCAGAGGAGCTACTAGTCCATCTCTTCAGAGAAAGCCTAGACAAGCAAATTAGTCAAGCCATAATCTATTGGGACATTCCCAACCAACTCTCTGGCTGGTTTCGAGTGGCCATAAAGATTGACTGCAGTTTGTGTACCAATGACCTGTGAGGCAACTGGGTCCTAAAGAGAGAGGACAACCAGATCACAGACCACCTGGCCGATGGGCCTCCGCTGCAACCCAGCCAACCCCAAGACCAACCCTCCCCCGAGGCCAGTTGAAATGCTATAGATGCAGAGGGATAGGCCACTTTGCATTAGCCTGTGCAACTCCAGCCCTGAAACCCAAGCCAGCACCATCACACAGGGCACAACCAGAATGAGGCCCCAGGCATGCCTCCGACAAGTCCCAAAAAGCCTTCCAGATCCCTCCCTACCCAGCCAAAAGGGTGGGAACTCCAGCGGATGATGACCAATCAGCGGAACCCTATGACAGCGAGGACAAGGGGGGAAACAACCCGATGGTGAGTGAACCTATTCACCCTTTCACCTTCCCAATACACTTCACAGCCCCATAAACAGGGACCCAGGGCACCTAATAGACAAAGGCTGCACCAGATGTTTGATTAACTTTCCCATGGTCCTGAAATTAGGGATCAGAGTGAAGAAATTACCCCACACTATTAGGTTTGAGCAAGTAGAGGGTCCCTATTGGGGGGAGCCCACACCACCCAACTGATCCAACCGGTGAGGCTAGAGTAGCGGATCACTGGGAATCAATTCAATTCCAAATAGCTCCCAAAATGACAGAGACCATCACACTAGAGCTCTCTTGGCTAGACAAGTGGGGCCCGACTATCTGGTGGAAAGACGGCAACCAGAGGCTAAGAACAGCAAGAGGCCCCCAACCCCCTCTGCATCAGCAAATAAAGGCACTGTGTTGTGACCCAGGCCCAAGTAGTTAGTATTAAATACAAACAGTTCGAAAACAAACAGACTTTATAAATAAATAAATAACTTCATTGTCATTGTACGTGTATACATAGTATACCCATACAATGAAATTCACTTAACACCCAAAGACCAGGTCCAACACACATAACAATCCCCAAATACACTCCCACCCACTACAATTCCCCACCCCTAAACCACCCAAGCATCCACACAACAGACCAAGTAATACTGTCCAACAGCTTACTGATGGTGGCCCTTTAGTTCATTGTTGAGTGCAATTATAGCTCTGGGATATTAGAACAGCTGAGAATTAACTCATTCTCAGCGTAGTCCAAACTAAATTAAAGCTAATTCTTCAAAACACCATTCCACAGTTTATCACCTGACCTTGGGATAATTAGGCAAACTGCCAAAGGCTTTTCTTGGCGAAAGATCAGAAGCAGAAGATGCCGACAAGAAATGAATACAGTGAAACAAGAACCAATTCTCTCAACATTGTTTTCCGGCAAAGAGGCCAAGAACCGTTGCTGGTCTTTTAAGCCTTATGGGATGGGCCAATCATCTCTTGGTCCTACTCCCAAGTCATCCTCTCTGCTTTATCTGCTCCTGCCTTCTGGCAGCTCTTCTCATACGTGCACTAGGAACAGGCTCCCCCTGTTCCTCTGCCTCTCTACTGCCAGCCTCTGGAGGCTCCAAAGTCCACACATTACTCCCTGATGGCCCTGGCCCCATCTTTGCCTCCGATGCAAAGCCCTCATCTGAGCCTTCCCCAGCCTCCGCCCATGTTCCCCAGCCTCCGCCCATGTTCTTCCTCAGCCTCACTGCTGTCCACTGCCAGCTCCACAGGCTGCTGGCAGACCACAACACTCTGCCCACACAGGAAACTCCCTGCAGGGCCCCACTAGAACAACTGGCGGCCACCTCTGAACAAACCCCAGAGGCTGAATGGATCCCTAGAGAATACCTTGCCCAAGGGTTCATTGAAACCAAGTGCAATTTCCTACAACCCTCCCCCCCCACGCTGCAATGGACTGCGCCATCGAAATCATCCCCAGGGCCAAGCTTCCCAAACCCAAACTGTATAACATGGTGCCCCGGGAAATGCAAGAAATGCACAAATGCCCCAGGAAATGCAAGAAATGCACAAATAAAAGAAATGCACAAGAAATGCAGTGCATTTGTTCAAGAAATGCATAAATGCACCGATGGCCAGAGGGTCCATCAAGCCAACCAAACCATGAGTCACAGCCCCAGTCCTATTTAAAGAGAAAAAAGATGGGGCTATGAGATAATGCGTGGAGTTCCATGGGATAAATTGTGTGTGCATGCACAATTTATAACCCGTCCCCCTCATGAAGGACATGCTGTCCCACTTAGCCAAAGGCAAGGTCTTCACTAAACTAGACCTCAGAGAAACATATTACCAAGTCCAAATCAGAGAGGGAGACGAATGGAAAATAGCTTTCAACTGCCCCCTAGGAAGCTTCCAATTTAAAGTAATGCCTTTGGACTGCAGGGCCCCCCAGCAGTTTTTATGCAATTGATAAATGAAGTGCTGCATGAGCACCTCTACAAGGGGGTCCTTGTCTACCTTGACATCCTCATCTTTACTGAGATCATAGAGGACCACATACCCCCAGTCTGCCAGGTACTTGAAAAGCATTTGGTGGCAAACTTGTACATCAAGCTATCAAAATATGAATTTCATCGCTCGCAGCTAGACTACCTGGGCTACCGAGTGTCAAACAAGGGAATAGAGATGGACCCAGCCAAAGTACAAGCCATCCTAGAGTGGCAGCCCCCTCGCACCTGCAGACAACTACAAAGTTTCCTGGGATTCGCAAACTTCTACAGGCAATTCATCCCCTCTTTTGTGAAAATTGACAAACCCGTGACAGACCTTCTAAAAACAGGGAGTCCAGGGACGAAGCCCCGTCCTGGGAACCCCTACAGTGGGACCTCACTTGCCAAGAGGCATTCAAAACACTAAAAAAGCTGTTTGCAAAAGAACCTGTACTGAAACATCCTGACCCCAAAGAACCCTTCGTCACCCAAGCTGATGCCAGCGACGTGGTGGTAGGAGCCGTTTTATTCCAAAGAAATTGTCAGGAAAAACTACAGCCTTGTGCCGATACCTCCCATAAACTCACTGACACAAAAAGATGGTGGGCAATGTAGGAGAAGGAGGCTTTTGTGGTAAGAGGGGCACTACTAAACTGGCACCACCTTTTGGAAGGGGGGGAAAACCATTTGAAGTCTGGACTGACCATAAGAATCTGGAGGCCCTTAGGACACCACAGAAACTATTGCCCAAACAAGTCCGTTAGGCTCAATACTTCAACCAATTTAAGTTCATGCTAAAACACATTCCAGGGGGGAGGAATTTCCTAGCTGATGCCCTCTCCCACATGCCCCAATACAAATGTGAGTGGGAGGAGATAGTAGAAGCCATCATCCCCCTTACCCAAATCGTGGCCCAAGTGACCACCTGCCAATAACACCACAACTGGCAAGACCGACTCACAAGTGATTTAACCTCAAAACTCAAAACTGAACTGGAAGCAGACCCCTGGTTCCGTGACAACCAACTCATCTTGACAAAAAGGGAGGACTTAGCATGGAAGGGGGTGAAACTCTACATCCCCAAGTCCCTACGCACCTCAATCCTTCGGAGAAGCCATGATGTCAAATCAACGGGCCACTTTGGGTTCCTAAAAACCTTACAACTAGTGAGGAGACAATTCTGGTGGCCCGGCATGAAAAAAGATGTAGACAGTTATGTAAAAAGCTGCACCATCTGTGCCACTATGAAAAGGAAACCAGGAAGACCCCACCCCACTCTGGGTTGCTGCAACAGGTGGCAGAGCCAATGAGACCTTTGGAGGAAATCACAATGGACCAGTGGTGGGATTAATTTTTTTTTACTACCAGTTCTGTGGGCATGGCTTGGTGTGCATGGCTTGGTGGGCATGGCTTGGTGGGGTCATGTGACTGAGTTGGTGTGGCCAACTCGACGTCACTCATGCCAAGGTGGGGTGGCATTTCACAGCAAGGTGGGGTGGCACCTTGCTGTGAGTGACATCGAGTTGGCCACGTCCACTCAGTCAGGTGACCAATGCTGCAGAGACAGGGTGATTTCCTATGTACCTCCCCCTCTCCCCACTGCCCTTGGGCTGACAAAATAAAAACCTGCCTGCCGAGCAGCCCAGACTGGAAAACGCATGGCTGAGGCAGAGGAGCGGTCCTCCTTAACAAGCTTCAAACTGTTGCTGCAAGCCTGGGTTTTGTTTTGGGGTGTTGTTGGTTTTTTTGCCAGAAGCCCCTCAGAGATACACTATTTTTTTTATGGAACAATTTCTGCACCACCTCATTGTTGCGGCACTGCTTGTTGCTGCTGCGGGCGCTTCTGTGGCCATTGGGGCTGCCCAAGTAAAGGCTCAAGGCAACTGTGAGGAGCAAGAGGAGAAGCCAAGGTGCTTGCCACATAGCGGCCAACTTTGTGCGCTCTTGCTCCTGTGCATGCTTTCCCACTTTGGTTCAGCGCTCCCAGCGTGTGCAAAGAGTGTGAAGGGAGGCAGACACCGTGTGGATGCATTTTAAAAGTCAGAGAACTTTGCCCAAGACTTCTCATGTATTTAGGGGCTACACTTCTCCCACCGATGAGTTTGGTGGCGATCTAATGAAATGTCTTCCAGCTCTTCAAGATTGACTTTAAGAGCGACCCCATGGAAGAAGCTGAGAAGATGAAGGCAAAAGTAGCAGCAGCTAGGGTGAGAGGGGCATGTCGCCCTCCTCTTTTCCTTATAGGTGCCGTGTCACACTCTTTGTGGAGGGACACATGCCCCTGTCGCCCCCGCCACCACTACTTTTGCTCTCAGTTTCTCGGCTTCTCGATCTTGAAGAGCTGGAAGACGTTTCGTAACCTGATGAGCAGGTTAGCTTGGTCATTCAACAGTGGGACACTGGAGGGACTTCTGGTTGACACCCTGTGAGATCTCAGAGAGTCGCAGCTCTCCTGCCTGACTTGGGGCTTACTTTCCATCTCAGCCACAATGCGGAGAAGAGACAGCCTAAGATGGCTGCTACAAAGCTGGGACAGCTGATGCCCATCTAAACTTTGAGCTGGAGCAGATTTTGGTGAACAGTGTGGAACTAGGTGAGATTTTTTTTCTACCTGAAAGTTAACCACAAAAGAGAAATCTAGGATTTACTCAGAACTATCTGTTAAAGTGGCTATCAAACACTTTGAGAAAACTACCAGACCAGAAGGAAAGGATTAAAGAGAGAGAAAAAATTCTTCAAAATTGTAGAAAATTGGACTCTCAAATTGGGAAGATGTAACATTTGAAAGGCATTTTAAAATGCTGGAATTACAGATTTAAAAAAAATAATACTGCTTCTATAATTGAATTACAATTTAAAATAATTAAAACCAGATTTTTAGTAATAATATTGAAAATTAACCTGAGAGTGCCACCTGCTAGTGAAAGGAAAATATGCAAGCCTGGGAATATCCATTTAAAGGACTGTGAAAATATTTACTGGACTATATACATCTAACCTATGATCACTGGAGATTTAAATGTGGGAACAAGGAAGACACTTAATTAAAGTGACCCTTGAATATTAAAATATATGACTGAATCTATAAAGGTGACTTAAAGAGACTTGGATAACTCCCTGGACTATGTAAATGGACTCAGAGGTGGCATTCAGCTGGTTCAGACCGGTTTGAGAGAACCAGTAGCGGCAATTTTAACTGGTTCGCTGAACCAGTAAATACCACCTCTGGCTGGTCCTACCTCACCCGCCCACTCATCCACTTGCCCCACCCACCCCTGTCCTATATATGTTGCCTTCACCACACGACCCAGCTAATCACCTCACCAGTCACCTCCATGCCTTGCCAGCTCTGCTCAGCTCACCAAAGGTAAGCATGTGCCCACTCGCCCTTCATCTTGGGTTGGGAGCCTGGGCCCAGGGATGCACCATTCCCCAAGGCCCCAGAGCCTCTGCCTGCTTGCCACCCGCCTCCTGCCTTGGCTGGGTCACAGAATGCACCATTCCCTGGCTCTGGCCTTCCTGGGGCCTCCTCCTGCATGTCGCTTGCTTTTTCTTCACCATGCATCACCCTGTTTCCTCTCCTTCAGAGGCCCCAGCCCTTACTCAATCTCCCTGCTTCCTCCCCCATGATCGCATCTTTCTTTGTTCCATGACCTTATCTTCCTCCCATGGCTGGCTGCCAGAGAAGGCAAGCCAGGGCTGAGCCATCACCACTGGGCTCCCCACCAGCCTGCATTTGTTTGCCCCCTTTTTCATGAGATGCCTGCAGCCGCCACATCTTTCTTCGGTGTGAGAAGCCTCCCAGCTGCCACCTCTTTGCCAGCCGGAATCAAGCCAGCAGTGGCAGCTGGCTGCAAGCTTCTTGTGCCAAAAACTATTGGTCTCTGCTTCTTGAATGTGCTGAAAAAGAGCTTCAATCAGTCCCATCACTGCTGTTGCTGCCCTGTTCACGCTGACCACACACCCCATTGCCTGCTGCACCAGAGGAATGAAGAAAGATGCAGTCATGGGGGAGGAAGTGAGGAGATTGAGTAAGGGCCGGGGCCTCTGAAAAAGGGGAAACTGGGAGATGCATGGTGAAGGGAGAGTGGGCAGCATGCAGGAGGAGGTCTTTGACAGATTCTGAGTTTAGCGACCTCAGACCCTGGGCAGAAAATAGGTAGAAAGGCTGCAATAACTGTAAATTCAATTTTTTTTCCTATTGGGTTCTGTGGGCATGGCTTGATGGTCATGGCTTGGTGGATCATGTGACTGAGTGGGTGTGGCCAACTCGATGTCACTCACAGCAGGCCCCACCAAGCCATGCCCACCAAGCCACACCCACAGAACCAGTAGTGGAAAAATTTGAATCCCACCACTGAACTTACTGTACTTATGGAACATAAAGAACTGTGATTAGTGTATATTTTGAAGAGTAACCTCAGTTTTGAACAAATGGTTCATGGGCTATTGGTCAAAAGTGAAATTTATTAAAACAAGATAAAATGTAACATAAGGAGGAAACGAGTGGAACTTTGAACGAGATGGACTGGATGTTTCAAAGCATAAAGGATATGATACAGAAAGAACATAAGGAATTAATGGATGGCAAAGATCAAAAATTGGAAAATATTATACAAAGGACATTGAGCAATCACCAAGATGCCCAGGAAAGGAAGGAACTATCAGAAGGAAAAGAGGGGAAAAACAGAATTGAGGAATCAATGAAAAGAAGATAACGATGAGTCATCAATAAAATTAACAATGTTTGATGAATCAAACCGGGGGAAAACATTCCAAGAGATCTGAAAAGAGAACGGGAGGAGCAGAAAGATACTTGGGGAAGGCATTAGAATAGTATATTGAAACATTGAATAATGAAACAATGAAGGATATTATTTTAATATAAATAGATTTGAAGAGTGAAAATATGGAAAATATGAATTATATTTCATATAATTATATGAATTACATGAATTCATGAATTATATGAATTATAAGTATTAAAAATTGGGAAATTAGAGATTAGAAATTAGAGATTAAATAATGGTATTATTGAATTTGTTTAAATAATATGACTTGCAGTGGAATGATAAAGTGAAATAATGAGTAATAAAATGATGAAAGAACATATTTTAATATAAATATTAAATGCATTAATAGTGGAAATGCAGGTGCATTAATAGTGGACTCATATAGATTGGAAGAATGTAAAGAATATGAATAGAATTAATTTGCATGTTTAAATAATATTGTAATTGTTATTAGAATTGTATATTTAAATATTGAACAATGAAATAATGAAGGATAGTATTGTAATACAAAGCGAATGTCTTTTAATATAATGGTGACATGAATAAAAGTTAGAATAAAGACAGAAATAAGAGAAAGGGGTAATATTAATAGACACATTTTTATAAAATAAGACAAGTGCAATGATAAGAGGGAGGTTTAGAAACTGAACAGCAGTAGTATTATGTATGTTTAAACAATATGAAATAATGAAAGATTATAATTTGATATACAGTAAATGTGTATTACTACTAGAAATATATAAAACTGATAAATGTGATAACTATGATCAACAATATTATTTTATCTATACTGAAATGTATGGCACCCAGGTGTCACACTGTTCACACATTGATATGTATATGCAATATAAAATAAAAAAAACTTTATTAAAAAAAGCAGTGGAACACTGGTGAAGTGTGCACAACAGTGCCTGCATTTTCTGCATTGTATGAGAAGAGCACCTCTTCCTTCCCCTGTCTTTACCACTTTCAATAGAGAGATGATTGAAAGCATCCTGTCATATTGTATTGCTGTGTGGTTTGGAAGTATTACTGTTTCAGATAGGAAGGCTGTAGGTGGTGAACATGAAAAGATTATTGGAAATTCGCTTCCTTCTCTCCAGGACATAGCATATAAATGCAGCTTGACCAGGGTCCACAGTATTGTCAGGAATGCTAACATTGTCTCCGTGATCAGTTTTCTTTGTTACCTTTTGGGAGGAGGCTTTGTGATATCTGAAGCACAACAACTAGATTCTGTAATGGCTTTGTATCATTCTTTGTAACATTCTTTGTAACATTCTTCAGCTCAGTCTTTCTAAACAGCAAAAACACATACCCAATATTTCCCAGTCATACTACAGACAATTAAAATGATTATGGTGATCTTATACATATTGATTTTACAGAAGACAATGTTGAAAAGGCACTATGCAATCTAAAACCATCTCTATCTATTGGACCTGATGGACTATGTGCATACTTCTTAAAAATGCTTTCCACTGCAATTGCAGAACCTCTAACCATAATTTTTGAAAAATCTTTCAGTACCAGCACCTTGCCCTACCAATGGTCACAAGCCAAGTTCATCCCTATCTTCAAAAAGGGAGACCCTAGCCTAGTTGAAAATTACAGACCAATCTCTTTATGTTGCATCACCTGCAAAGTCATGGAATCAATCATTAACCAATCTATTACCTTCCACCTAGAGACAAACAACCTGCTTTCTAACAAACAATTTGGTTTCAGAAAAAAATTATCCTGTAATCTACAACTACTACATTGCAAAAATATATGGACTACACATCTCGATCAGGGAAAAGCAATAGACGCAGTTTATATAGACTTCTGTAAAGCTTTTATTCAGTGGCACACAACAAATCACTTCTAAAACTAAAATCCTATGGCATTTCTGGACTCCTACATAAATGGATAGCTGCCTTCCTGTCAAACAGACAACAAGTGGTCAAAATAGGAAGCGCTCTATCAAATCCTGTACATGGTAATAGCGATGTTCCCCAAGGCAGTGTTTTAGGTCCAACACTCTTCATACTTTACATAAATGACCTTTGTGATCATATTAAAAGCAACTGTGTTCTCTTCACTGACAATGTTAAACTATTCAACACCACCGACAATGCAACTATCCTTCAAAAAGACCTTGACTATGTGTCAGATTGGTCTAACAAGTGGCAACTTCAAATCTCAACCAACAAATGCTCTGTCTTCCACATTGGCAAAAAAAATCAAAACATAAAATACAAATTAGATGGACATGACCTTGTAGATGATCCTCACTCTGTGAAGGATCTTGGAGTACTCATTTCTAAAGATCTAAGTGCCAGAGCCCACTGTAACAACATTGCCAAAAAGGCATTAAGAGTTAACCTAATCTTGCGTAGCTTCTTCTCTGGTAATATTGTACTACTAACTAGAGCATACAAAACATTTGTAGACCAATTCTTGAATACAGCTCATCTGTCTGGAACCCGCACTGCATATCGGACTGCATACCCTTAGGCAAAACAAGTAGGATTAAACCAGTAGCTTAAGCCAGAATGCAGATTTTAGCCAATATACAAATGTGAAGATGTTTTCTTTACCAGTTGCCCTGAGAACCAGACAAGTATGTATTCACATTGTTTCTCCTTTTTTCTTTAAAGTGAAACAGCCCATATGGCTGTAATAAACATTCCTCAACGTTAAAAGGATCTCAGGGCTCTTTGGCGCCAGGATATAGGTTGACACAGGCAATGCTAGTAAATCGAATCTAAGTCTTCCCCTTCTCCCAATCGAATGGCAGTATCACTTTTAGGGATCTGACATGCTACCTTCCTTAGAAAACGAAAGTGAAAAAATATAAACAAAAAATTCATGATAGTATATTAACAAGGTTTGTTAGGGTATTGGGAGTGAAATTTTCTCAGTAAGGTTGGAGCCCTAACATGGTGTTTAGTGACCCATTTGTTGTGGGCTGAGGGTAAATGTTTCCAAGCAACTAAGTATTGGATTTTCCCTCTGTGGATCCCAGAGTCAAGGATTTCCTTGATTTCAAAGTGTTGTTTGTCAGATATTGCCTACGTACGATGCCCCAGGCACCAGAAGGGGTTAAGTCTTCTAAGTCTACAGACATCCCATGTGACTGTATAAACCAATGAACTCCCTTATTGGAGTCATACCCACAAATCAATTGGATATCTTCCCTAATTCTCTCCATCCATCTCAGCAAGACAGCAGTGAACTTCTCTCCCTCTCAACCTCTGAGTTATACAATTAGGGTAATAAATGCAGCAGGACACCCTGTTCATTATTGTATATTTGTAAATAATAAAATAAGTTTTAAACCTGAAGCTGTATGGCCTAAATAACTTCCGCATAGACTGAATGAGCACGACCATCAGTATATATCTAACAAATGGTAGCAGAGGATGGTTAATTATTGCTCAGGTCTATGAATTTTTGTAATTTTTTTTAAATCATAGAACGTTTTACCTAATATGGAATCCTTGAACCTGAACGAATTATCTTTACAAGAGATTGATGCATTAACCGTATCCTTAACAAAACAGCACCAATCATTAACCAAAAGACTAAAAAAACTTTCTATTGAAGCTACACAGCAAGTACAAACCTCTTTACAAAAGGACCCAACTTTTTTTCCTTCTCTTCACTCGAACACCGAAAGACCAGACCCACGCTTACAACAACCTTGCTTCGATCTCCATTCTACTCCACCTCATGACTCTCATCAAGGACTTCAACCTTCTGAATCCCTTGTATGTTCCAACCCTCCAACTTCAGACCAATTTTTATTTTCTCAAGCTTCTCCAAAACAGCATTTATATCAAGCTTTACATGCGACAGGCCTGCTAAATGCAGGCTGGACTCCTCAAAGAACTCTTGAACTGTTAAACACCCTTTCAGCCTCACCAGACCTGGTAAGCGACAATTTTTTGCTTCAACCACCATCTCCATTATTCCTCCTATCGTTGAATCACCTACAACATCTTCTCTCACACCAAACGACTCCAATCAACAATCCAACGTTCAATTACCTATCTCTGCTAACAGTAACTCATTTCAGCCTTCTATTACTGTAAACTGTAATGATTTAAATATTGAAACTAATAATTCCTTGTCTTTATGTACTAATGTAAATTTATCTTTAGAACTTGAAACTGTTTTGCAACATTTTAAACAACATGGCCCATTACCTTTATCACCAAACTTCAAAAAATTACAAACCTCAGGTAATAATTTCCCTACTTGGGAACATGAAACTCATTTACATCTTTTAAGAGAAGGCACATTCCTTATTATTGAATCTCCCCCTAACAAACCTTGGTCATCTGACTTAACTTTTCTTCACAATAGTGTTTATGCCACTCTTATGTCAACTTTAGAAAGTGATATTGTTCATTCTATACCTACAGGTTTTACTGCACAAGAAGTATGGCAATACCTACAAAAACATTACAACACACCCTCGCCTGCAACTATCGCTACTCTTGCCGGTGACTTTTATAGCACCATATATAAACCAGGCACATCTATGGCCAAACATCTTTTCCACCTCGAATCCATGCGAAAACAACTGATTCAACGCAATCATCCTGTACCTGAAACTGCCATGATTGGTATCATTTTTAATTCTATTAAACACTTTCCTGGTTGGTCAGGATTCATAAATAGTCTCCACTCCCTACCCACCCACATGTACACGGTCGCTGAAATCAAATCCAAATTAATAGATGAAGATAGGAGACGATCTAATGCTTATAAACATACATCTGAACCTCTCTATGATAGAAGACTCTACCATACTGATAGATACCTTACTTCTTTTGACCACCCCTTTTATTCTAAACATGATTCCCATCCTTCACATTCTTCACACAAACCCTTCTGCCAAAACTGGCAGAACCACCCCTCTCAATATCAAAATAATTTTAATTATTGTAACTATAGAGGACGTTATCATACCTACAACTCCCATCCTCCACACGGTGATAACACCACCCACACTCATGATACAAGGGAATACACCCCTACAGACAAGACTAACAAAAGATATCATACTATCAAAGAACATACTGAACCTAAAAGATCCATGCACACTGAATCTTACATTAGAAAGGGTCCCACACACAAAGATTATAAAGACAGAAGGGGACAACCTACTGAACAATCTATATATTCTAACTCTGAATCCCAAACACTTGGCATATTTCCCAACACCCAACAATACCTGCGTGACACCACGCACTTATGGGTCATCGATTCTGGAAGCATACACCATACCACCAATGACAAATCCATATTATATGATATTCTCCCAACCAATATCTCTATTACAGCAGCAAATGGTACTTCCAATACAGTTGAGTATGAAGGATCTATCTTTATACCCGGTATAGGGGAAATTAGTCAAG
The DNA here is from genome assembly GCA_012654045.1 of Ptyas mucosa. Classification (NCBI taxonomy): domain Eukaryota; kingdom Metazoa; phylum Chordata; class Lepidosauria; order Squamata; family Colubridae; genus Ptyas; species Ptyas mucosa. The sequence goes on along the minus strand of WNWU01000125.1, from coordinate 770,923 downwards.
TGCTCTATACACCTACCTTTGGCCACAATATTTTGAGTACTTCAAAATTAGGTAAAATCGGTTTTAAAGTATCTCTTGATGATCAACACGGTTTTATAAAATCCAAACATGATAACAATATTATTGCCAATATTTCTGTCATTAATGGTTTACCCTTTCTTATTCCAGATTCCTTTACATCTTCCTCACCCACGACTCAACTACCTCAATCCTCATCGAGACCTGACCCTGACAATCATCCCGACCGTACCCCTGCCACCCACCACGAAGGTACCACACCTCACCATATCAATACACATGACACTTCCAACTCACATAATGACCAACACACCATACCACACCTCTCTCCAACTTCACCAACATCACAAAACCAACGAACCTCGAAAACAAAAATTCAAACTCATATAGGTGAACCTTTACATGATAATTGTGCCCATTTATTACACAGACGTTTAGCACATGCCAATACTGTTGCTGTAGACAATACTCAAAATTTTTCCCAAGGCGTCTACACTAAGGATTGCCCTATCCAACTTGACTGTGAGATTTGTAAAGCTGCAAAATCAAAGGCAGCCCCAATTCCCCACACCAGCACTAGACGATCAAAACACATATACGAATTGGTACACATTGACATTGTAGGCCCTTTTCCACTTTCTTTGGGCAAACGGAAATATTTTTTGAATTTAGTCGATGATTTCAGTCGTTTCGGACATATCTATACTCTTACTGAAAAATCTCAAGCCTTTCAAAAAATAAAAAATTTTTACACTCTCATACAAAACCAACACAACATCAAATTAAAGAAAATTCAAACAGATTGTGGAGCCGAATTCACATCTGTACAATTTCAAAACTGGATTGACTCCAAAGGCATTATACATTACAAAACATCTCCTTTTACCCCCCAGCAGAACGGGATTTGTGAAAGGAAAAATGGAATCTTACAGACCATGATGCGCAGCGTCATGTTAGATGCTGATGTACCCCCTAGCTATTGGGCAGAAGCCCTTGCATATGTCAATTACACTTTTAACCGCACATGGAATAAGGTTATTAACCAAACACCCTATTTTCTTGTATATGGCACTCAACCACACCTCACACATCTTCGCGTTTTTGGCTGCTTTGCATATGTCAATATCCCCAAACCACTCAGACGGAAGGGGAATGAGGTGTCCAAAAAATTACGTTTCGTAGGATATGCATCAGGTTCGAAAGCATATCGATTCATAAAAAACAACAACACAGTAATAATTTCCCGTTCAGCCACATTCATAGAAAACCACAACTGGACCAAAATACACTCAAATGACTCATACGTATTAACCCAAGAACCAAATACATCAGATACACCACAGAGAATTCAACATGTACAAACAACAACACCAAAAGTTACACCTCGAACAAACAACACAGATACACAACTACCAATCAGAAAATCCAAACGAATTACACAAGGCATCCCACCTAAAAGATTTGACGTGAACAATGTGACACAGACAAACCAAATACCCATCACTCCAAAAAATTTTAAACACATGCTCCAATTACCGGAATCAGAACAATTAAAATGGTGGGACGCTATGTCCAAAGAAATGGACTGTTTAATAAATTTAAAAGTATTCACAAAAACAACACCTCCACAACACAAACACCCAATTGGCACTCGATGGGTTTACAAAATTAAAACACTCCCTGACAACACATATCTATACAAAGCACGCCTCGTAGCCCAAGGTTTTGCCCAACGCTTTCCCGAAGATTATGATGAAACTTACTCCCCCACAGTAAAACCAGAAAGCGTAAAAACGGCACTGACTTCAGCCATTATCTCAAATCAAGAAGTCTATCAATTTGATGTCCAAACCGCATACCTCCATGCACCATTAGAGGAGGAAATTTATGTCAATGGGGCACCAGGGTTCCAAGTTGAGTTCGGCAAAACATGGAGGCTACACAAAGGGTTATACGGCTTAAAACAATCGGGCAAGCTCTGGTTTGACTGCCTTACCAAAACTTTAAAATCAATGGGATATAATCAAATTCGATCTGACCAGTGCGTAATGACAAAACCTTATGAAGGGGGAAAAGAAATTATTTTAATCTATGTTGATGATTTGATTTATATCGGGCCCAACGAACAATCCAGCAAACAATTTGCAAACAAATTAAGAGAACATGTTAATTTAAAGACCTTAGGTCATATAGACCAATATCTGGGTGTACAAATTTTTAAAACTGATAGAGGTTTTTGCTTCTCACAAAAGGATAAGATTGAAGACCTGCTACAAAGATGTGGCATGGAAAACTGCAACCCCACAGATACACCCATGCGCACTGACTATAATAAAATTGCTTATCTAGACGGTAACAAGCATCATGATAAAGCTCAATATCAATCCATCATAGGATCACTCCTTTATATCAGCAGATGGAGTAGACCCGATATATCATTAAGTACAAATCTCTTATCTAGACAAGTAGATGAGCCTAAAGAACAACATTGGGTTGCTATGAAAAGGTTACTCAGATATTTGCATAATACAAAAGATATGGTCTTATTATTAGAACCTGATGAAGGGGTAACCCCAAAACTTACCTGTTATTCAGATGCCGATTGGGCAGGGGATGAAAAATCAAGAAAAAGCACATCAGGCTTTATATACTTCCTAAATGGTTGCCCCATAGATTGGCGCGTTTGTCGCCAAAACTTCATTGCTAATTCCACGGCCGAAGCTGAATATGCCAGTGCTTCTGACGCTTGCACACTTCTCACATGGATATATGAATTAGTTTCAGACATTTGGACACAACCTTCACTACCTATCACTCTCCACGAGGACAATGAGTCCGTCATAGCCTCTTCGGTCAGGGATGATGTCAGCTTCAGATCTCGCCATATTGATATACGTTATAAAAATGTAAGAGACCTAGTTAAAAAGGGTTTTGTTGAATTTGTTTATTGCGATACCAAGGATCAAATTGCTGATTTCTTAACTAAACCTGTACCTTGTGAAACACATTGGAACCACTGCAAATCAGTTGGACTGTACTTATAATTTATTTTTCTTATACTTGTTTATTATTATCTTTGAGCACTGTTCCATCACACTTGGCAATAGAAGGGGTCTGTCAGATATTGCCTACGTATGATGCCCCAGGCACCAGAAGGGGTTAAGTCTTCTAAGTCTACAGACATCCCATGTGACTGTATAAACCAATGAACTCCCTTATTGGAATCATACCCACAAATCAATTGGATATCTTCCCTAATTTCTTCCCATCCATCTCAGCAAGACAGCAGTGAACTTCTCTCCCTCTCAACCTCTGAGCCATACAGTCAGGGTAATAAATGCAGCAGGACACCCTGTTCATTATTGTATATTTGTAAATAATAAAATAACTTTTAAACCTGAAACTGTATGGCCTAAATAACTTCCGCATAGACTGAATGAGCACGACCATCAGTATATATCTGACAGTTATAGTACCCACTTTTCAAAGAAAAATGCCATCTCTTTCTCTTGTTAGCAATTTCAAAATATCCTGGAGAAGTTAATGTGTGCCAACTATGCAGATACTGTATCTCTGCTAACCCTACTTCCGATGACCCTGGAAGACCAATGATCTCGCTAATTGAATAGTAAAATTAGAATTTTTATTTTTTGGGGAAATTGCTGCTGATGCTGGGAAGGGTGATGTAAAACTCCACCATATCAAAGATGTTGTACTTCAGTATCCTTAACCCAACTGTTGAACTTCTCTGGTCATCCAGATCATTTAACTAGGAGTTCTCTTTGTTTTCCCCTCTCTCTTTTCTGGAGTATTTTTTCAATTCTGTAGACACGATCTTGGTCGCTAGGAATCTTTTGCAACTCTTCTGGGTAAAAAGACCCTTGTAAGGGGTCCTCTGCATAATCCATTAATTAATCTATATAACTCCCTTTTCCCCCTCCTAACATGTTCTTTGATGATAAATATTTCATCTGTAAAGGTTTGCTGATAGCCCTTTTCAAACTTTCCCTTTAGTCTGGATATCCTAACGTGGTTCCCCCACCTTAAGGGTTTTTAACTTTTTGTTCATTTTAATTTTTTTCCCATATAGGCAGATCCACACCTCTTTTTCATTAGATCGCTTTACCATATTGGGAGCTGTCAGGATACTACGATGGTAAGCACTGTTGTAGCCCTGAATGAGGGCCGGCAAAACATCCACATAATGGTGCATGTTTTTAGCCGTAAAATATATCCAGAATTTATTTTTCAGAGTGCGATTAAACCTCTTTATAACCACTGCTTTAGTTTCATTATGTGTGACAAAATGATGTATGCCATAACGTACCAAAAGCCTCTTCAGAGGTTTCTTTAAGACTTCTTTTCTGCCATCTGTCTGTAACTTTCTGGGGGCCCTTCCTGATTACAAGATGCTCTGGAAGGCATCAGAAACCCCCTGTCCTGACTTATGAGATAAACAGACAGCCCAAGCAAATTTGGATAGTACATCAATTACTGTTAAAATACATTTTGTTTTTGATGGCAAATCCTGATAAGTCCACAAGATCAGCTTGCCACTGAGAGTCTATGCAAGAAACTATTGTTGCATTCCTAGGAAAATTAATTCTTGCAGATTTATGAAGGCTATAAGCATCTTGTCCAGAAAGCCATGTCTTGACATGTTTCAATGTTAAGTCTTTAATGCGCTTCCAACCAGCCATATCGGGAATCTATACCACCATAGCTGCATCTACAATCAGGTTTATAATAAAGTTCCTTTAGAATTTTTTCATACTTCATTCTGCTCTATTCACATCGTACAATAAACACACTTTACCCTTTAACACAACCCTTTTATTTGTAATTTAGAGTACACTAACACGAACTTCACCATTGGAATAATAACCTTCATCATCATCACCATCATTGGCATTATCTTAAACTTCCATAGTCATCACACGAATACAACCAACTCAACTACATGCGCATTCTTCAGTAACATTATCTACATTTGCAATGTCTCTTTTTACATTTCCCATTAGACAAAAGGGGTATTCAGTACGTTTCAGAACAGCTTCATTAATATCGTCATTAACATCAACCGTAGGCATGCTGTTAACAGGCTTTGTAGGGCTCTGACAATTGCCTCTGTCCTCTGTAAATTCTTGCTCACTTGAGGTGCTTCTTGAAAGAACCAGACTCTTGTCATTTTTATATACAAAATCCATTTCTGGTAAAATATAAAATAGACCATTACTAAAGCTAACAGCAACTTTCCCCATTTAATATATAACTTTATCAGCAATGGCTGTAGTAAAAAAAGTCAATTTAGTTTCATTTACTTAAGAAATCCTCTGCAGACTCTTCATCAGTTGATAGGTTTGTTATTAAAGAGTCACTGATGTTATAGCTATAACCTGGAACAGATCCTGGAAATTATATTAATTCATTACCTATCATGATGGTAGCAGTGTTATCCTGAATTTGGATATATAACAGGGATTTTACTTACTCATGCTGGTTCCTTGGATAGGCAATAAAGAATATCTCTTAGTCATTTTCCTGGATGCACAGTAAGAACAGTCAAGGTTGGTTACCTCTTTCTATTTTACTATATCCCTCAAGTTACAACAAGGTAGACGAAAATAGGTCTGAAGTAATGCATGTCTTCGTCAAAAACAGTACAGCATATTTTATGACAACCTGTCAAAACAGGTCTTAACCCAGACCATGATGTAGAAGGATCTACAGCCTTTTTCTTATTTCTGTAGCAAGGGTCCATGTTATTATTAAAAGCTGTCTATGTTTTAAGCAAAAGCATTGGAAACTGTCTGCAGAGACCTCCTTTTTATTAGCCTTTTGAAAAGCAGGTCACGCCTGGGACAGGCCTGAACATGTCCTAAGCCCTCCTGTCACATGTACGATCACATGTGTATACAGCACATGACCACATGCTAATCCCCTGGGACATGCCACAACAAGCCCTGTACCCTATTGCTGTAAATAAGCACGCACATAAGTACCACATTTTATTTTTATTTTTTACATATATCGACTGTATCCCACTCAGGAATCCTGTTTTCCAGCCTTTTACCCCCTATCCCTGACCCATTTCAGAAAAGCAATGTCTTCGTACAAAAAGGCCTTTTGCAAAATAGTATTTTTATTTTTATAAATCCCCTGTAATGTAGAAAAAACCTAGAACTAAGAAAAGGTGGTGTCCAAATTCCTTTTTTATTTATATTTTCCAGCTTTTTGACACCGTCCCTGACTCATTTCAGAAAAGCAAAGCATTCATACAAAATGGTTTTTTCTTCTTCTGCAAAATAGGTGACTGGAAGCTGACGTCGCGGTGACACGGATGGGAATTTCTGGGGCTCCAGAATTTCCACCAAAAACTCAGCTGCTGGATGGTCCACCTTGGACCCCACAGTCTAGTTTTAACTATGGTAGTGGAGAGCACATCCTGTGAATCCCAGGGACACCACAACGTCCCTGGTTGACCCAGGAAAGCTCTTTTTCCAGCGGTGGAGCAGCAGCCATTGCGGCTGCCGAGGCTGGGGCAGTTTCAGGAAGAGAGAAGGAAATGACAGTGAATCGGATCGGTGAGAGAGTTTTACTTTTTTAAATAATACAAAGAACACCCTAAAGGGGAAAAAATTTGAAAAAAGAGAGTAAGAGAGGAGAAGCGGCAAATTGAACTGGATAGGGTTTTTTTAACCCAATTATTCAATTTGAAAGACTTAAGTGTTTTACTTTCTTTATTGACCAGGACTGGACTGAAAGTGAGAAGATTAGCATTGTTAACTTTTTAAAACTTTGCCTTTTTAAAAGGAAATAGTTGAAGAAATTGGTTTGATTTTTTGATGGAAGCTTTATTCTCCCCCCCCCCTTTTTTTTTTGAAATTTTGTTTTAATTTTAAATGGAAAAGTTTTGGACTTTAAAATAGGGAAGACAGGAGAGTGTTTAATACTGCCACCTACTGGTAAAGATATTTTGTTTTTATTTTCTTTTTCAAGTAACAGCCTAGAGATACTTTGTAGCTATAAACAAGTGACTCTGTACTGGCATCCTGATAAGAGTGGAGAACATCTGAGAAACTGGATATGTATTGTTTATACAGGTGTCTCTTTTGTATTTGCGTGTAGTAGGAGCCTAGAAATTTTGTTGATGGCTTTGTTCTCTTTTGAGCTGTTACTTGCTTTTCTCTTATCCTTCTTTAACTTGTGGCTTTCAAAAAATCACTCTCTGAATGCTTCCCGGATATAAAAGTGCCTGAAGGATTTTCTTTTTCAAATTTTTCTTTACCTTTTTGTTGTTTCTATTTCTCTTTATATTTTGCACTTTTATTGTTTTTGGGATTTTTTACAACAGTATTGGATTAAGGTATTCTTTTTTTTTTGGTTTTAAAAACGAACTTTATTCAATATAAAAAAGTTAAAATACAGGAAAAAAACATTCTTAACTCTATATATATATAAAAAAATGAAAGAGAATTACATTCTTATCCTACTTGCACACAAAAGCTAATAAACCGAATTTTCTATATTTATGTTGTGTGAACATTTAAATATATACATTAGTCTTTATTTTATTTTATTTTATTTTATTTTATTTTATTTTATTTTATTT
>WNWU01000125.1:714215-756519 GCA_012654045.1 Ptyas mucosa | reverse complement strand
TTACTTCCTAAGCCAGCCCGGCTTGTTGGAAAAAGTAGGTTTTAAGGGCACGGCGGAAGGCACTGAGGTCTTGAGTTCTCCTTATCTCAGGGGGCAGCTGGTTCCAGAGAGTAGGTGCCCCCACAGAGAAGGGTCCCCCTGGGGGTCACCAGCCTACATTGTTTGGCTGATGGCACCCTGAGGAGGCCCTCTCTGTGGGAGCACACGGGTCGGTGGGAGGTCATCGGTAGCAGCAGGCGGTCTCGCAGATAACTAGGCCCTATACCATGGAGCACTTTAAAGGTGATAACGGACACCTTGAAGCGCACCCGGAAGACCACCGGGAGCCAGTGCAGCTCGCGCAGGACCGGTGTTATGTGGGAGCGCCATATTGCTCCCGTCACTACCCGCGCGGCCGCATTCTGGACCAGTTGGAGCCTCTGGGTGCTCCTCAAGGGGAGCCCCATGTAGAGAGCATTGCAGTAGTCAAGGCGAGAGGTGACAAGGGTGTGAGTGACTGTGCACAGGGAATCCCGATCAAGAAAGGGCCGCAACTGGCGAATCAGGCAAACCTGACAAAAGGTCCCCCTGGTCACAGCCATCAGATGATCCTCCAAGGGCAGCTGCCTATCCAGGAGGACTCCCAGATTGTGAGCCCTTTCCGTGGGGGCCAAAGACTCGCCCCCAATAGTCAGTGATGGAGTCAACTGACTATATCGGGATGCCGGGAGCCACAGCCACTCAGTCTTGGAAGGGTTGAGCTTGAGCCTGTTCTTCCCCATCCAGATCCGCACAGCCTCCAGGCACTGGGACATCACTTCAAGGGCATCGTTGGGGTGGTCTGGGGTGGAGATGTACAGCTGGGTGTCATCAGCGTACTGATGGTATCTCACCCCAAAACCACGGATGATCTCACCCAGCGGCTTCACAAAAATGTTGAACAAAAGGGGCGAGAGGACCGATCCCTGTGGCACTCCACAGATAAGAGGCCTCGAGGTCGACCTCTGCCCCCCTGCCAACACAAACTGCGACCGGTCAGAGAGGAAGGAGGAGAACCACCGTAATACGGTGCCTCCCACCCCCAACTCTTCCAACCGATGCAGCATGATACCATGGTCGATGGTATCAAAAGCCGCTGAGAGATCTAACAGGACCAGAACAGAGGAGCACCACCTGTCCCGAGCCCTCCAGAGATCATCAACCAACGCGACCAGTGCCATTTCCATGCTGTGCCCAGACCTGAAACCTGACTGGAACAGATCTAGATAAGATGTTTCCTCCAGGAATTGTGGAAACTGTTGCGCGACCACACTCTCAACAACCTTCGCAATAAAGCGAAGGTTGGAGACAGGACGATAGTTAGCCAATATTGCCGGATCCAGGGACGGCTTCTTGAGGAGGGGCCTCACCACCGCCTCTTTCAAGGCAGTGGGGAAGTGGCCCTCACTCAATGAAGCGTTGATAACGCCCTGGAGCCAGCCTCGTGTAACCTCCCAGGAAGCCAGTACCAACCAGGAGGGACACGGGTCCAGTAAACATGTGGCCGCACTAAGTCTCCCCAAAATCCTGTCCACATCATCAGGAGTCACAGAGTCAAACTCTTCCCAGGTAATATTCTCAAGACTATTCCTTGTCACCCTGCCTTGATCTACCCAGTCGGAGTCCAAATCCCCCCGGATCTGAGCGATTTTGTCATACAGGTATTGTCCAAAATCCTCCGCCCTGCCTTCCAAGGGATCCTCCCACACTCCCGGATGGAGCAGGGAGCAGGTCACCCTAAACAGGGCGGCTGGACGATTCCCTGATGACGCAATAGAGGTGGAAAAGTAATTAAACTTTGCCGCCTTTATCGCCACTAGGTAGGTCTTAATATGCGACCTTACCAGTGTTCGATCAGATTCAGTGAGACTGGCCCTCCAACCGCTTGACGGTGTATATTGTTTACCTTTAATTTCTTACTGTTTTTTGACTTTATCATTTTTCCAATGATTCACCCAATCATACCATCTGTCCCATATTTTGAAGTATTGTGAGTCTTCCTTTTCGTTTAGTTTTAAAGTTAGTCTGTCCATTTCTGCGCATGTAAATATTTTTTGAATTATTTGCTGATCTGATGGTAACTGCTCTAATTTCCAAGCTTGGGCTAAGGTTAATCTGGCTGCCGTAATTATGTGTAATGTGATATATTTTATTTCTTTTCTACTACTTTTTTAAAGTATCCCTAATAAAAAAATGTCAGGTTTTAAATCTATATCTTCTTTTGTTATTTCTATTATCCAAGTTCTAATTTTCATCCAGAATTTTTTAATTTTTGGGCAAAGCCACCATAGGTGATAAAAGGTTCCATTTGTTTGTTTGCATTTCCAGCATATTGGATTGAAGCTTGGGTACATTTTTGCCAACCTAGCCAGGTCTAGGTGCCACCTATACCGCATCTTGTAATGGTTCTCTTTATATGTTGTTGCTTTTGTTATTTTGTAGTTATTTTCCCATATTGTTTCTCATTCCTCCAGTTCTATACTTCTTCCGATATTCCTAGCCCAAGCTATCATTTGGCCTTTGACTATGTTTTCTGCCAAATCGTACTCTAATATGTATTTATATATTTTTGAAATTAATTTCCCTTCTTTGGTTTCTAGTAATTTATCTAATTGGTTAGGTTTTATTTCAACTCCTCCTTCTTCTCTCTCTTTTTTATATCTAGTTTGTATTATTACGTATGGCCACCAGTCCATTTATATGTCCTGATCCTTCAATTCTCGATGCGTTTTTAGCCTTCCATTTAAGTCCATGACTTCTTTGTACCGTATTATTCTTTGGGCGTCTAATGTATTGGGATGCATTGTTTCCTCTACCGTGGATATCCAGCCTGGGACTTTCATATAATGTTTGTGTTTAATTTCCAGCCAAGTGCTAATTAGTGAGTTTCTTATTATGTGGTTTTTAAAATGTTTGTATGTTTTATTTCCAATGTTCCACAGGTAAGCATGCCAGCTTTTTAATAAATCGTGACCTTCCAATTTCAGTATTCTTTGATTGTCCAAATTAACCCAATCCTTTATCCATATTAGACTTGCTGCTTTATAATATTTTTCCCAGGCTGGTAGGCCAAAGCCTCCTCTAGCTCTATCATCCTGTAGTGTCTTTATATTTATCCTCGGTTTTTTCCCTTCCCATATAAATTTTGAAATTATTTAGTTCAAATTTGTAAAAAAGTTTTTCTCTAGTTTTACCGGGATGGTTTGGAATAGGTAGAGGAGTCTTGGAAGTATATTTGTCTTTATTGCCGCAATTCTCCCTAGCAGTGATAATTTGAGTTTCCCCCATCTCTCTAGATCTTTCTTAATTTGTTGTACTAGTTCTCCATAGTTATTATCTTTAATGGCTATATTTTTGGTTATCAGATTTATACCTAGATATTTTATTTTTTAAACTGTTTGTAGTCCTGATTGTTGTTCCAATTCTTCTATTTGTTTTATTGTTAGGTTTTTGGTTAATATTTTGGTTTTGGCTTTGTTAATTTTTAACCCTGCTACTCTACTGAATTTTTCTATCTCCTCTGTCAATTTTAATTGTGTTTCTATTGGGTTTTCTATGAAGAATACAAGGTCGTTGGCAAAAGCTTGGACCTGGTATTCTTCTCCCTTTATTTTAAGTCCTTTTATATTTTTATTTAATCTAATTCTCCTAAGCAAATTCTCTAGTGTTAAAATAAAGAGCAAGGGTGAGAGTGGGCACCCTTGTCGTACTCCTCTACCTATTTCAAAGAAATCTGTTAATTCTCCATTTACCAATATTCTTGCCCTCTGATTTGTATATATTGTAGTTATTATATTTTCAAATTTCTCTCCAAATTTCATGTTTTTTATCTGTTGTCGCATGAATTTCCAATTGACCTGATCAAATGCTTTTTGTGCATCCAGAAAAATCAGGGCTGCCTGTTTTTCTGGATGCACTTCATAGTATTCTATTATATTAATCACCATTCTTAAATTATTTTTGATTTGTCTTGTCGGCAAAAATCCATTCTGATCTGGATGTATTTTATCATTTAGTATTATTTTTAATTTATTCGCCATCAAGTTCATAAAGACTTTATAATCGGTATTTAGTAGAGAAATTGGTCTATAATTACTGATTTGTGTTGTATCGGGCTCTTCTTTTGGGATTAATGAAATGTGTGCTTCCTTCAAAGATTCTGGTATCGTTGCTTCTCTTAATGCCTCATTATACACTTCTAATAATATGGGATTTAATAATGTTCCTAGCCCTTTATATAATTCTATTGGCAATCCGTCTGTTCCCGGGGTTTTGTTATTTTTTTTGTTTCCTGATTATTTCTTGTAGTTCCTCCATCGTGATCTCTCTATTTAATATCTTTTGTTCCTTATCTGTTATCGCAGGCATTTCCTCCTTTTTTAAATATTGGTTTATATCTTCTATATCTAATTTATCTTGTTTATATAAATTTTGAAAAAATTGAATTGCTATCTCTTTCTTTTTTCCTGGGTTCTGTTGTAATTTGCCTTCATTATCCTGTAATTGGTGTATTATTCGTTTTTCCCTTTCTTTTCTTAGTTTATAAGCCATCCACCTCCCCGGTTTATTTGCCTGCTCAAATTGATTTTGTCTTATAAATTTCAGTGAATTGATGTATTTTTCTTGTACCAGTATATTTAATTTGTGTTTGGCTGTCATCCAATTTACCCTTATTTGTTCATCCCCTGGTCTTTCCTGCAATTTCTCTTCCCAATTTTTAATCTCTCCATAAATTTTATTATATTCCTTTTCCCTTTCTTTCTTTCTTTTTTTTACTATTATAGGCTATTGTTATTCCTCTGATATATGCCTTCATTGTGTCCCATAAATTTTGTAAAGATGTCTGATTTTTATTATTATCCTTGAAGAACCATTTCAGTTCTTCTTCTATTTTCTTGGTATATTCTTTTTCTTTCATTACCTGTGTATTCATCATCCATCTGCTTTTCCCCTTTCTCCATCCTCTCCAGTTTATTGTTAATGGGTTGTGGTCAGCCCAGTCATTAGTCCCTATTTCTACTGATTCGATCCCTTGTGTTAAAGTCTTTGTGGCCCATATCATGTCTATCCGTGACCAAGATCTGTGCAGGTTTGAGTAATATGTATATTTTTCTTCTTATATCCATAGATATAATCTCCATATATCTACCAAATTTAGTTCTTCTGTGAGAGATAGAAAAGTTTTTGGCAAAAAATTCTTCTTATTGGTTTTTTTTATTCTGATCACTTCTATAATCCTTTTTCGGGTTTACGATAGCATTAACATACGTTTTCTATACCTTGTTTTATTATTTTCCCATGTAGGTTTTGATAGAATTCTTTTTGTTGGCTATTTGGTGCATATATCACGGCTAATAATACATTTTTATCTTTAAGGTTAACTTCGATCATCAAGGTTCTTCCTATTCCATCTACATATTTCAGTTTACTTTCTATCTCCTCTTTAACATAGACCACTATCCCTTTTTTCTTCTCATCTGTTAATGATACGTATAATTTCCCTAGCTTTTTGCATTGTAGATATTTTTCTTCTTGTATTTTTATGTGGATTTCTTGAAGGCATACTATGTCCGCTTTTTGTTTAATTAATTTCTTAAATGTTTGGTTTCTTTTGACTGGTCTTTTGACTGTTTATGTTTATTGATAAAATTTTCAGGTTTCTGTCCATTTTTGAAAGTTAGTCTTATTTCTTTTTGTTTCTTTACTTCTTATCTCTTTTTTTGGCTTGGTTTTGTGCTCTTGTTGTTACTCCTTCCTCTTCTTCTTGGATTTCCCCCTCTTCCTCTTTTTCTTTCTCCTTGCCGTTCTCCTCACGTGGAATTGTTTGGTCTTCTTGTCTCTGTATTATTTTGGCTCTCCTTCCCAGGTCTTCTCCTCTGCCCTCTGTTCCTTCTGATTCCATCACTTGATTGTATAAGTTTTGTGCCTTTTCTATAGTGTCCACTTTTATCTTTTTCCCCTTCCACGTGGCTAATATTCCTTCTGGCAATAACCATCGAAATAATATCTGTTTTCTGTTTAATAGTGCAGTGAGGAATCCATAATCTTTCCTCCACTCTCTAATTCTTTTGGGTATTTGTTTTAGTGTTATTATCTCTTTTTGTTTATAGTATATTGGTTCTTCCTTGGCTATTTTGAATACAATGTCTCTAATCTTTTTCCTTACAAAGCGGACATGGACTTCTCTTGGGAGCCTATGTTGTCTCGCATAGTTGGTATTCACTCTGAATACTTCATCGATTTCATTAATAATCTTCTCTTTGTCTCTTTGTAGAATTTCAGCTATTATTTCAGACATTACTAATGTCAAATCCTCATCTCTTTCTTCTCTAATATTTTGAAATAGCAAGTAAAATTCCGCTCTCTCCATTTCTAATTATGCTACTGTATTTTCAAGTTCTTTATTGAGACCTATCATTTTTGCATCTAGAAATTCCAATTTCTCTTCTGTTCGTTCCGTTTTTTTCCCTATAGACTTAATCCTTTGGTCATTTTTTGTGATTGTCTCCTGGATGGAGTCTATTTTTCCATCTAATTTTTGAATATCTTCTTTGACAGAGTTTTTAATTTCATCTAGGTCCCTCCTGGTTTCCTCATGATTTTTTGTCATGCACTCTTGCATTTTAGCATAGTCTCTTGTATTGTTGTTAAGGTAGTCTGGACAGACTGCATAGTCATGGTAGCAGTTTGTTTTTCAGTTGGGAAAATCCCTTCTATCGGTTTTTGTGTCGCTGGGGATGACATTAATCCAATTGGTGTTGAGATAATTTTCTTCCCTGTTTTTACTGTGGTTATTGTAGTAGATGTTATTTCCTCCAAAATTTTGTATTGTTTTTCTAAGATTTTATCAATTTTTTCCCAGATCAGCATCTGCTTCTTAATCAATTTTATATACTATTTGGTATTAAGGTTCTTATATAAGGTTAAATATCTTCTTTTCCTATTTGTCTTATATTAGATAAATTCCACAAAGAACAACAAAGAAAATTCTAGTACGTCTAGTTCAATTACGTAGTCACAATCTGTGTAGCCTTACTAATTTACTTGATCCACTATTTTTCTAATTAATTTTCTAATTAATTAATTTTCAATTCAACTGGTTATACTATACAATATTATGTAATTCTATATATTAATACCAACTTATACTAAGAATTATACTGTTCTATCTCTAAAATAATTAATTAGATATCTAATTGATGTTACAGTGAATACAATCTCTATCAAGGTGTCTATAACAAAATAGAAATAAAAATATATATAGACCATGCTAATATATAGACCATGCTAAGTTAATATATATAAAATAACTAATACTGTTTAGGTTGAGTTGATTTTCTAATAACTAATTAATAAATTCTTAAATACTTTGAAATAAATATGTTGTTATAATTAAACAGTAAGACTTAATATTTCTATATATAAAATATATAGAGAGTATAAATATATAAATATATAAAGGTTTTTCTTCTAAGGGTTAATTACTGTGAGATTCACTGTCCTTTGCACAAAACACGGTTTACAGTTCTCCAAAGTTCACTGATGTTAGTGCAGTCTTATAAAGTTGGGAAGTAAAGCGCACCCAGTCTCTCCTTACTGTCCAAAATGGCGATTCTTACTTCCCGGTTTCTCTTTGCCCTCAGTTAGTTGTTGTTTATATTATTTCTCTCTGTTGGTGCAGCTTTATCTAGAAAGAAAAAAATCAGCGACCTGCTTCCTATCATTCCTTTCTCCAAACTATACACTCTTTCAAATATTTAAATGTTTCTTCGGTAAACAAAACTATCGTGACAGGTTTCGCTGAGTCACTTTACTCCTTTACTCCCCTCGTTGGTTGCTGCTTGCACCTTTCTGAATCCCTCTGTCTTCTGCTGCTCCGCTGGATTCTCGAATTCGTCTCCTCCTCACAGCGATTGTCAATAGGATTTTTTAACTTTTTGTTCCTTTGCTCACATCGATTTTCATCCCGTGCTCACTCATTTCCTTCCTTTCTTTTAAACTTGAAATGTTGAGTCTCTGGTCTGGCCAAGACGGCCGTCTTCTTTTCACGTCCAGAATAAGGGCTCTTCTCGGTGCGGCGGGAGATCGCAACTCTCCACGCCGCCCTCCCGAAGTATCCCTCTTTCTGCCAGTCCTCCTCGGGACTTATCTCTCCCACAACAGGCACCAAAATGCTGAAAAAATCAACATGGAGTACAGAGTGCTATCCTTCTCTGTGTTGCCTCGACCCACGCCTCAACCGGAAGTTTTTTTCTTTACCTTTTTGTTGTTTCTATTTCTCTTTATATTTTGCACTTTTATTGTTTTTGGGATTTTTTACAACAGTATTGGATTAAGGTATTCAAGAGCCTAAAGATTTTGCTTTTTGTCATATTTTTTGTCATATTTTTTTGTTTTTTGTTTTTTGTTTGTTTTGTCCTTTTTTCTCTCTCTTTGGATTTATGTTTAAAGGATTAGGGTTTGAAAGAATCTAAAGAATTTGATTTTTTCTTTTTGATTTTTCCATCTTTTTTTGATTTTTCCTTATTATTTGTTTGGCTTTTTCTTTCTTTTTTAAAAAAAACTTTGGAAGTTGCCTTGGCTGGATATTTTACAAGATGAGTAGAAAAGTAGCAACAGTTGGAATTGCCATCACCACGCTGTCTTCATCACCATCTGTACAAAGATCTATCCAAGCAATGTTGCAGCAAGGGAAGGAGAAAGAGAAAGATAAGGATCCATCATTACAACAATTTTCCAAACAGTTTAAAGAATGGAACAACAACTACTTGAGACAGGACTTCCGGTGGGATCGCGACATTGCCGGACGCTTCTTTTTGAAGCACCAACCCAGGGCTCTGTAGAACCGCAAGAACAGCGACTATCAGCTGTCTTGCGGTTTGGAAACTTTCCTCCTGGTAAGAGGGGGGAAAGTGAGTAGACGGGTGGGGTAGAGCTCCCTGAGAGTGCCAGATTTTACCCATAATCTGGCGCTCGAAGATGAGAGCTCCCCGCTAAGCCTGTCAGTACTCCGGACCCTGGATGTCTCCGCTTTGCAGAGCTAGATGTCGAGACCATCCCAGCAACCAATTTTAAATAAATACTTTTTGAATTGAGCTGGCGGAGCATAAGCAGCAAGAAGAAAACAGCAAGTATTTTCTTTTTTTTAACTCCAAAGATTTACCTTCTTTAAAAAATTTTCTTTAAGCAGAGAAAGTGAAAGCAAGATGGGGTTTGAGTTTCAACGGGGCGTGAAGAAGTGAAAGTTAAAAGTAATTATTGACAAGCCCCTGTTTGAAATGTAAAACTCTTTTTTGAAAAGTGGATGAACCAAGAAAGGAAGTAATTATAATAATTGAAGCAGTAATATAAATTACAAATTGCAAAGGGTCTTTTTCTTCTTTTTTATACTTTTTCCCCCTGTCCTTTTGGAAGGGAAAGAAGAAGGGGGGCAAGATGGCTGGTCTTTTTGAAAGCAAAGAAAGCAAAGAAGGGTTAATTAACCCTCAGATATGGTCTGATTTTGAGGAAGCTTGGAGCTCAATTACCTCTGCTTTATTGGAAAAAATTGATACTATATTTCAAGCTTCTCAAGCTGGAAACAATGAAATACATGGAAATACTGAGTTGCAATCTAGCAGTGGGGGATTGATTGAAGAGCTGGGAGAAGGAAAAGAACAACAACAACAGCCTATAGTAGTTTTTTTGGAGAGAAAGATGGATGCTTTGCAGAATAAGGAGCAAGAAATTTTGGGAGCTGATGAGACTTTGGCTACACGAATTTTTTGTTACAAAGTCCAACCTGCACTTAAAGAGCTGTTTTCAGAAGAAGTTATACTTCTGCAAAAATTTTATAATATGCAATCCCAAAAAATGCAAGATTATATTGGAGTTAAAAAAGGCAGAGGAATCAAAATTAAGAAAAGAGTTCGTAAAAAGGAGAAGAAGAAAGACTGGAGACAAGGAAAATAACCCTGCTTGATGAGATGATGGTCCTTAAAAAGTATTGTTTAAGTGTTTAAAGATTTTGAACTTTTGGAAGAAAACATCCAACAGCTTAATGCCAGTTAACTAAGCAATGAGCGATGATGATGAGGTAACCTACAGCTGTATTGGAATATTTTGAGAAGAATAAACAGATCACTGCAATGCTGGTGTGTTGGGTTGTGAAATAAGCCTTGACTTGAATGATTTGGAGTATTTTATTAAGAACTGTAATAAATTTGGACTTAATTGCAATTGCAGAAGTTTTATTGAATATAGTAAATTGGAGTTTTCTGTTTGAAGGTAATAAATATAAGGCAAAAGGACTATGGCCCTAGGGCAATTGCAGTTGATCTGGTGGTTTCCCTAATATGTCTGATGAATTTATCAATCTAATTTTTGGCTGGATTTGATGGATATTATTTGAAATACAATTACAAAGTCACTCGGGTTTTTTTTTTATATATAAAGAAGCAATTTTTATTTAGGTGGGTAGACACAAATGAAGACATTCTACATGCTGTTGGAGGATGTGAAGATAAGAAGATTAACAACTGGTTTAATCTAGTATGAAGAATTTAAATGTTTGATATAGCTATTAAATGATGTTTTTAGTTGATTTGTTAATATGTACTGATAAATTAATAAGAGGTTTGATTATTATTTTTTAGTTAGAAAATGTTTTTTTAAGTGTTTTAACTATAATTGGACCTTGATGGTTTAAAAGTGGAGGACGGAAGAGTTTATATAGTATTTTATTTTAAATTTGGGGTTTTTGAATGAGGTTTTTTTTTTGTTTTCAATGAAAGAAGTTATAAAATATCTTGTTAAACTGTATAGATCTAATAATCTGTTAAGTGTGTATTAGTTAAATTGAGTAATGATAGGTTTGATTAGGTAATATTTAACTGTTTTATTAACTGCTGTAATTATAAATGGATACTAATTCTGTTAAATTAGATGGAATAAGAAGAAAGAAGACTTGCTTTCCTTTTATCCATTTGTTTAATGATTATGATAAGTGAGAGATGGAGTTGAATTTAGGGGATTTAAGCTGTATTTTATATTTTGTATTTGCTCTGGGAAGTCAGGGGGTGGCTGGGGAGGGGGGAGAAAATGTATGTAAAACTTTTAAAACTTTTTCAATAAAAAAACAACTACTTAAGACAGATGAGAAAGTTCAAAGAATGGAACAACAACTATTTAAGATGGATGAAAAAGTAGTTAGTATTCAGCAAACAATGTCAAAATATGAAGAAAGAATGTTAAAATTAGAGAAGAAAGATGATCAAAAAGAGGAAAAAATTAAAGGAATAGAGAATAGATTGGGAGAGGTTGAACAAGAAACAAGTGATTTTATTGGATGGGAGATGGACAAAGCAGAATTTTATTTATTTCAAAATGTGGAGGAAGAAAAAGGAGAAAATCTGGTGGATATCATGATTGGTATGCTGGCCAAGGCACTGGAAATTACTAAAGAGAAAATGATGGATGGGATCGATGAAATTTATCGAGTTTATACTAGATATGTTATGCGTAACAAACTGCCGAGAAGTACACATAAGATTTACCAAGAAATCGATAAAAGCACAAATACTTCAGGCAGCTAGAGAAAAAACCCTGAAGTATAAGGAGAAAGAAGTGGCTGTTTTGAAACAAATACCAAGGAAAATTAGAGAGTTGAGAAGAGAATATCAATTTTTGACAAAAATCTTGATTCAAAAAGGAATTAACTATAGATGGTTGGTCCCAGAAGGATTAATCTTTACATGGCAGCTCCAAAGATATAGGTTGAATACAATTGAGAAAGCAAGAGCTTTTTATGATGAATTCCTTAAAGAAAAAGAAGTAGTAATGGAAGTTGAAACACAAGCTGCAGTGGTTCCAATTAAATTTACAGAAGAAGAATTGGCTATGCTTGAATTAACAGAAGGTGCTGTCGGTGGGGCCGTGGAACAAAAGGAACAACGAGAAGTAAGATCAATAAAACCTACATATAAAGTATGAATATGAAAGAAAGGAAATTAATCTCAATAAATTTAAATGGATTAAATTCGGCTAACAAAAGAAGGAAAGTACTTCATAAATTAGAGAAATTAAAATTTGACATAATTTGCTTACAAGAAGTGCATATTAAAAAACAGTATGAACAACTACTGATACAACCAAAGCTTGGAAAAACTTTTTTATCATTATCATAAAGTAAAAAGAGTTCCTTTATATATTAAAAATGCAATATCGGCGGAGCAAAAATATGCAGACGAAGAAGGTAGAATTCTGATGGTGGAATTAATGGATAATAATATGAAAATTCTTTTAGTAGCAATTTATGCTCCAAACGACAATCAAAGGGACTTTTATAGAAAATTACATAATAAAATAATTGAAATGGAATATGATAATATATGTATGATGGGAAACTTTAATGGAATTGTGGATGAAAGTTTGGACTATAAAACACATAAAACAATAAGACATAATAGAAAGACATTACCAAAATCTTTCTTCAAGATGATAGAGGAAACAAATATGAAAGATGTATGAAGGGAGAGAAATGGAAAAAATAGGCAATATACTTTCTACTCTGATAAACATTCATCTTGGTCCAGATTAGATATGATATGGACAACAATGGATTTGATGTTGAATATAGAACATGTGGAAATAAAACCTAATTTATGGGCAGATCACAATCTGGTGATAGTTATATGGAAAGGGCGGAAAAGAAGATCTAGATGGACTTTAAACACTACAATATTAAAAAAGAAAGGCTTTGTACAGAAAATGGAAAGAGAGTTAGACTTCTTCTTTAAAGAAAACAAGAAGGAAGAAACATCGGCACAAAATCGTTGGGATACAATGAAGGCCTATGCTAGAGGATTAATTATAGACTATACAAGAAAAAGAAATGTCAAGAAAAGACAGAACTTTAAAATACTGACTGATGACTATAAAAGATTTGAAAAGGAACTCCAAAAAGGTCCATATAAGAAAGATATCAAAATTAAAATGGGCACAATAAAGCATAAAATGGACCTATTGGAGAAAGAAGAATGAGCCCCAAAAATAAGAAGCACAAAACAGAATTATTTTGAAAATGCGAATAAACCAGGAAGATGGCTAGCATATAAATTGAAAAAAGGAAGAGAATCAAGAAAAATAATTCAATTAGTTGATGATCAAGGGCAAAGTAAATTTGGAAATAAAGAAATGGGGAAAATAATACAAGAATATTATGGACAACTTTACAAGAAAAAGATGATAGAGGAAGAAAAAGTAGCAAGATATTTACAAGATGCAAAACTACCTAGGATTCCTAAAGATACTGAAGAGATGTTGGAGGGGAGCATAACAAAGATGGAATTAACAGAAGCAATCAAGAAACAGAAGAATGGAAAGGCACCAAGGCAGATGGTTTACCTGCTGAATATTACAGGATATTACAAAAATCTTTAAGTCTCCCATTATTGGATATTATGAATGAAGTAATGATAAAGAAGAAAATACCCAAATCATGGACTGAGGCGTATATTATTTTGATACATAAGGAAGATACAGACCCACAACAAATCAAAAATTACAGGCCTATTTCCCTGCTAAATTCAGATTCTAAAATTTTTGCTTCAATACTGGCAGAAAGACTCAAGATATATCTGAATAAGTTTATACATGCAGACCAGAATGGATTTCTCCCAAAAAGACAAATTAGAGATAATATAAGAATAATTCTGGACACATTAGAATATTATGAAGCACATCTGGAAAAGCAGATGGCTTTGATATTTTTAGATGCACAAAAAGCTTTTGACAATGTTAACTGGTGATTTATACTTCAAATGGAAGAGATGGGCTTTGGTAGGAAATTTATTCAGGCAATTGAAGCTATATATTTTAAACAGACAGCAAAAGTAATGATAAATGGTGATTTGACTGAAATAGACTGTACTAGACAAGGATGTCCGCTGTCCCCATTGTTGTTTATATTGACTTTAGAAGTTTTAAATAGAAATAACAGAGAAGAAAAAGAGATAAAAGGTATGAAAATACGAAAAGAAGAATATAAACTACAAGCTTCTGCAGATGACCTAGTCTTTATTATTGAAGAACCATTAATAACAATAAATAAATTGACAGAAACTATTGGAGAGTTTGGGAAAGTCGCTGGCTTGAAAATTAATAAAGACAAAACGAAGATAATGACTAAAAATATGTTGAAAAAGCAAAAAGAGGAATTGACAGAGATTTCAAAGATGCAGGTCACAAACAAGGTAAAATATTTGGGGATATATTTGACAGCAAGGTGTAGCGCACTTAAAGAAAATAATTATAATAAGCTCAAACAACAAATAGGGCAAGATTTGATGAAATGGGGAAATTTGCAGTTATCTTTGATTGGTAGGATCTCAACTATTAAGATGAATATTTTGCCTAGAATTTTGTATTTATTCCAGACAATTCCAATCAAGTTGGGGAAGGAATTCTTTGTAGATTTGAAACAAATGATATTTAAATATATTTGGCAGGGAAAGAAGGTGAGAATAAAGTTAAAGTTGTTACAAGATGCTTAAAATGAGGGGTGATTTTGGCCTGCCTAATTTTGAACAATATTATCAAGCAGCAAGTTTAATGTGGATTAAAGAATGGATAACTTTAAGAAATACTCAATTACTGAATTTGGAGGGACATGATTTGTTGTTGGGGTGGCATGCCTTTTTATGGTATAAAGGAACTAAAATACAAGGATATTTAAGACATCAGATACGTGAAGCTTTGTGGTTGAATTGGGAGAAGGTTAAAAAACATCATTATTTGAAGATTCCAGTCTGAGTATCTACAATTGAAGCTTTTTCATACCCAGTAATATTTAAAGGGGAACAAATTGTTAGATATAGTGAGTTATTAGATGAAAAGGTAAACTTAAATTAAAGCAAGATCTAGAAGATCAGGGATGTAAGATGGATTGGTTTTCATATATGCAAATATTTTCTAGATATCGAGAAGCTCTCAAACAAGAAGGTTTTTATAATGTTTTGACTAACTTAGATAAAATATTAACAGGTTCTGATGAATATGTAATTAAAAAGTTATATGGATATTTGGTTATGGTATTGATTTAGAGAAATGGCAAAAATTGTGGTCACATAATTATAAAATGACAATGTCTACAGCATATAAGGAGAATTTGTATAAGATGTTTTACAGGTGGCATCTACCCCCAACGAGGATAACCAGAATGTTCAAGAATAAATTGGAGAAATGTTGGAAGTGTCATCAGACCCCAGGATCATATTACCATATGTGGTGGACATGCATAGAAGCAAGGAGATATTGGATTAAGATACACATGTGGTTGGAAAAAATGATAAAAAGACACATTGATTTTAAACCAGAGACATTTTTATTAAGGATCTTACCAGAGACATTCAATAAAGAATTGCAATATTTAATTGTGAATATTCTAACAGAGGCTAGAATTGTATTTGCTAAAACCTGGAAAGGAGAGAAGATACTTACTGATGAAGAAATTATTAAGAAAATGTTGGACTATGCTGAAATGAGTAAACTGACATTTGAAATAAAGAGAACAGGAAGATAAACAATATAATTTGATATGGGAGTTATTTTATCAATGGATAGACAATGAAATAGAGATAGAGATGAAATATGATATATGAAATGAAATTAAGATATTATGAAATTATTATGATATTATGAAATTATGAAATATATGAAATTAAGAAATTAAGATAAAATGTGTAAACACTTGTTTTCTTTTAGGGGAAAAGAACATGTGTCATATATTGATATTTTGAAGATTTTGGGAGCACGAAAGGATTTTAACCAACCGAAACACAGTCTGTAATTGTTTGAAAGGATGATGTTTTTATGTTATTTTTGTTTGAAAATAATTTTTTTTTAAAAATGTGGTTTTTTTGCAAAATAGTGTTTTATTTTTACAAACCTGCAATGTAAACACCCCTAGAAAAAATACAGGATGTTGCTCAAATTCCTTGCATTACAATAGGATCCTGGCTCAGGAATTGAGCTATAGTATGCTTTTATTTACATTGATAAGTCCTTTCCACCATGCTGTGTGTGTAAACAGGCTTTTTAAATTAATTTTTTGGACCCCCCCCCGCTGTTCAAACCGGCAGCCATCCACATGCTCCAGATGGACTTCTTTTGATTCGACCAATGGGAAGTCGTTCTGAGACAAAGCTGCAACGTCATAGGCAGTTGCAACCAATCGCTGTCTCTGTAAACAAGGGCCAATGAGAAAACTCTCTGTTGAATAATTATTATAGTACAGTATTTCCGGGTGCTAGGTTCACTACTTCCTGTAAAAGGGACTGAGGGTTTATGATATCACAGTCCTCCGAGGGAGGGAGGGCCCCCCCCGGAAGTGATGTTGTGGTACTTCCTGTAAAAGGGGTTGAGGGACAGACAAGGGAGGTGAGGGGTTATAATGTCACAGTCCTCCACAGGTGGGGTGTCAGCCTCCGCCTTTATATTACTTGCTTGCTCGGCTGCCATTGTAACGGGGGGAGGGGGGAGCTGTCTGGATATTTGGGAGGGGGGAAGTGAGCTGGTGGAGTAAATTGGAGAAAGTTTTCCTCAGTGTTTCTCTGCAGCTGGGAGGCGCACTGATAACCAGGCAAGATCAACTGTCGTGGCATACGAGAAGGATGGAGTCATCGGAAGCTGCACCCCACATGACCCCTTGGGGGGATGTGGATTGGATAATCTTGACTGGACCATTGGGGGGGGGTTTAAGGATGTTTTCTATATGTGATTTTCGTGCCTTATTGCCTCAGACCTTGCTTTTCTTTGGTTGCATTCAGTTCATACTCAGTAAAAGTACTTTTCTCTATGAAAATGGAGTCGGGGTTTTTCTTTCTTTAGTACTGAAAGAAGGCATACCTGACATTAAGCAAGGTCTGCAATTAACAGCCATCCTGGAAAATTACAATGGGGGCTGAGCAAAGAATGTCTGACCAAGACAGCAACCAGAGGATATGGGAGCTGCTGGTTCCACAACCTCCCTGTCACACCCCGGCTGGGATGCTTCAGAGTGGATGCCTGATTTACAGCTTGAGGAAAAGCCAGAGAGAGTCAAATAGTCGCTGGGCGTGGTTACCAGAGCTGGAGAAGACCCCCAAGGAATAACAACTACCAGACGCCGACACAAAGATGCTGCCTGACTGGAAGAGCAAAAAGAAAATCTCCTGATGACCCAGGCTTTGCAACTACTGAGAGAGGCTTGTGAGAGTCGAAGAGCCCATGAAAGGTATGGATTGCCTGCCCATGGGTTGTCTGCCGGGGGGGGGGGGGGCTGAATGCCCGGGGGTGACACTGAGGCTGCTGCTTGCGTAGAAGAGAGAGTCCAAGCCCGGGAAGAGACAGGTCAGGCCTCTGGAACTCAAGCAGCTGCTGCGATCCAGGGCCCCCTGCTGGGCAGGCATTGCCACAGAGGCAAAAAAAACCCTAAACTTCCCTTGCTATCAGTAAGATACAGGGGAGATCCAAAAGGACTGGGATTCTTTTTAACCCAAGTGTGGAAACACATGCAATACTGTGGGGAGGATTTCTCCTCAGATCAGGGGTGGAGATTGGTGGCGGAGTACACCCAGGAGTTCCACGAGCTGGTGCCCTACATGAGAGGCTGGTCAGAAGTAGCCCTGCTGGAAAGCTATAAGGATGGCCTTAATGAGGATGTCTACAAGGATTGCTGCTCCTGAGGGGCCCCTAGGGATCTGCAAGTTGGTATGTGCTGGCTGCTGATGTGGAGATCGACTTGGTCAAAGATTGCTTCCACAGTGGGCGCACCTGGAGCCAACCACCCTCCTCATCCCACAAGGGGGCTCCAAAGGCCGCAGTGGGACTTGCAGACTCCAAGCCGAATTCCACCGCGTGCTTCAGATGTGGAAGTGGCTGAGTGTTTCTCTAAGCCTGGACCCAAGGTGACTCCAAATGGAGGGAAGAGAGCTGACAAACTGCCCACAAAACCCTGCAAAACCACCCTAAAAGGGGTAGAAGTCATTGAGTTTGCTCCTCTAAAACAGGGTGAGTTGGGAACTCCAACCCCCGCCGATGACAGCAAAACCGAAACCGATTTTGACGAGAACCTCCTGGTAAGTCAGAATGGGGGAGCCATGACCATCTCAGTGGAACTAAAGGTACCATCCACCGGGGCCCACGGGCAGATGCTAGCCCTTCTAGATTTGGGATGCACAAGGTATGTCATCAGTCCTGAGATTGTGGAAAAGATGGGTCTAAGACTAAAATGATGAAAAGGCCATTGCATTCTGTCAGCTAGACAAGTCGGTAGTGGGGAGGGGTAGCCCATTTTGTAACCAATTGAGATGAGGATAGGGGATCACCTAGAAACTCTGAGCTTTATTGTGGCCCCTGGCATGGAACGACCCCTCCTACTTGGGCTGCCCTGGCTCTGAAAATGGAACCTGCACAAAAATTGGAAGACGGGCGTGTTGCGCATCCACTCTAACCAGCAAGGAAAGAGAGGGGAGGACCCCTATTGCATGGCCAAAGTGGCGAGTGAGGGGGCGGCAACTGCAACAGAACATATTGTGTGGGAAGAAAAGATCCCAAAAGAGTCCAGGGATCTCCAGGAGGTGTTTAGTGAGAAGACATCAGATGTGCTGCCCCCTCACCGGCCTACAGACTGTAGTATAGAAATCCTTCCTGGGGTAAAGCTCCCTAAACCAAAGATCTACCCCATGACCCCCCAGGAGTTGGGGGAACTACAAGACTTTATTGATAAAAACCTAAAACGCAGCTTCATCCAACCGGCTAGGCCGCGTATAGCCACCCTGGTGTTATTCCCGGGGCACCCTTTCTCTTTAACCTATATATCAGTGACTGGAGAAAGGCTTTTTTGGATCATATGATCTACATCCATGCCCCTAGATTAGCTGATTATAGATGTCCGCTCCTGCTCTACGCTGACGATGCTGCAATACTTTCATTTTCCCGGGTGGGCCTACTTAGAGCCTTAAAAATCCTTTCTGCCTATTGCTCTGCTAACCAACTGCATATAACCCACTCTAAATCTAAAATCATGATTTTTGCAAGAAGCAGGAAAATCTACCGATGGAACCTTGATGGCATTCCAGTGGAACAGGTCCACAGATTTCAATATCTAGCTATCCTCTTTCAATCTAATACCAAGTGGCCTGCGCAGGTTAAGTCTCTCTGTAATAAGGCTAAGATTTCCACCCATGCCCTCCTGCACTTTTTTCATACTGAGGGAGCTCATCACATCCCCTCAGCACTAAAAGTCTACAGGACAAAGGTGATAGCTGCTATCACCTATGGCGCCTCCCTCTGGGTCCAATCCAACATTTCTTCTCTTGAGTCTGTCCACAGCCAGTTCCTACGCCGTCTGATGGGAGTCCCCCCCTGCGTAAGTAATGCCACAATTTGTTTGGAATTGGGTATATCCTCACTTGCTACAATCTTGTGGAAACGTGCAATTGGCTATTGGTTGTCCCTGTGGACCAGACTCCCAGACTATTACCTAGGCCAATGCCTATGGCGGGACCCTTTTCTTAGTTCCTGGGCCCGTAATATCCATACAAAACTTTTGAAGATCGGGATCTCCCCCATTGAAGCTTTTATCTTAGGCCCTGATGCTGCCAAATCATTGATCTTTCAATGGCTAGATGACATTGATAGACAACTAAATCTGGCACACGGATCGGGAACATACTCACCGTTTTCCCTTGGTATTGTTCCCTTGTCTCACCCTCCGCCTTACCTCTCCGCGTTACGCTCTATCAAACACAGGCTCGCATTTATGAAGGCATGATTTAATGTGATCCCCTCAAATGTCCTCGACAGTAGGCTCTTGGGGGGGGGGGAATCCATCTATTGTACATGTGACGGCCAATCCCCGGAATTCCTGTTCCATATTACATTCGTATGTCCCCACTACCGGGATACAAGATCAAGATTCATTTCTCCTATTTCCCAGAGATTCCCTGGTTCACCTGATATATACAGCCTTTATTTCCTACTCCAAGACGCAGACCCCAACATAACCTTAAAGGTGGCAAAACATTTTGCTGCAGTTGTGGCTGAAAAAAAAATGGGGGAAGAGACGGGTAAGCCCTACGGCAGAGGATCACTAGTATTGACAGTACAGATTGTATTTGAGGCAGTAGATGGTGCACTGCCACATGATCTATCTATATTTGTAAAATATACTTCCTTTCTATGTGTATTTTAATTTGGTCTCCGACAGCAATAAAAGCTTACTACTTACTAATATTCCGGGAGAAGAAGGATGGGAGAACCACTGCCTGGTGGTTGATTATAAGAATTTAAACACTATTTGCATGGAAAATGTCTACCCACTACCCCTCATGAAGGACATGCTAGCCCACCTGGCCAAAGGAAAATTTTTTACTAAACTGGACTTGTGGGGGGCGTATTATAGAGTTCGAATTAAGGAAGGTGATGAATGGAAAACTGCTTTCAACTGCCCGCTGGGATGTTTCCAGTTTAGGGTGCTCCCTTTCGGACTATAAGGAGCCCCTGCAGTGTTTATGCAACTGATCAACGAAGTACTGCATGAACACCTTTAAAAGGGGTTTCTGGTCTACCTTGATAACATTCTTATTTACACCGAGACCATGGATGACCACATAAAACTGGTGAGAGTGGTCCTGAAAAAACTTAGAGCTGCTGAGCTGTATGCTGTCAAAATGCGAATTCCACCAGACTAAAATTGACTATCTGGGGTACCGCATTTCACATGAGGGGATAGAAAAGGTCTATCCAGAAAAGGTCCGGTCAGTGTTGGAATGGGCTCCCCCATGTATAAACAACTACAAAGCTTCCTGAGTTTTGCTAACTTCTATCGACAGTTCATCCCCTTATTTGCAAAAATTGCCTTACCGATTACTAACCTCCTGAAAACAAAAGGAGAGGCAAGGCCAAAACCCTCCCAGCCTCTCGAGTGGACTATGGAATGTCAGGCAGCTTTTGAGAAACTGAAACGACTGTTTGCCGCTGAACCGGTCCTTAAATATCCTGACATGGAGGCCCCATTGGTTGTTCAGGCCGACGCCAGCAATGTGGCCGTTGGGGTGGTGTTGCTTCAAGCCAATGCCGAGGGGAATTTGCAACCCTGCGCCTATACCTCTCAGAAATTATCTGAGACCTAGAGGAGATGGGCCATCTGGGAGAAGGAGGCTTTTGCTGTTCGTTGGGCTCTGTTAATGTGGAGGCATTTCCTGGAAGGGTCAAAACACCCCTTTGAGGTGTGGACTGATCACAAAAACTTAGAGGCCTTAAAAACGCCCCAAAAATTGTCACCTCAGGAAGTCCGCTGGGCCCAACACTTTAACCGATTTAATTTCTCTCTGCGCTACCTTCCCGGAGGGAAGGACTTTATGGCAGATGCCCTCTCGAGACTGCCTCAATACAATAGTGTTCAAGAGGAAGTGATTCGTCCGGTTATCCCCTCAAAACAGCTGGTGGCACCAGTGGTTACCAGAACCCAGGCGAAAGGGGACCTAACCTTGTCTGGCAACTTGAGCGAGCAGTTAAAAGAAGCACTAAAAACTGACAAGTGGTTTTTAGCCCATTCCAATGAGTGTACACTTCAGGAGGGTCTCACCTGGGTGGGAGCAAAACTGTATGTCCCCGCCAGCCTGAGGGGGGCAGTATTACAATGCGCCCATGATGCTAAAATAGCTGGGCATTTTGGTTTCGTGAAGACATTACATTTAGTTAAATGAAAATTCTGGTGGCCAGCACTGAAGAAAAACATAGAAACCTACATGACGAGCTGCCCCATATGTGCATCAGCGAAGAAGCCTCCTGGGAAACCCCCTGGGTTACTTCAGAATGTAGCCAGGCCGGGAGCCCCATGGAAGGAGATATTCATGGATTTTATTGTTGAGTTGCCCGAAAGTGGAGGAAATACAGTCATTTGGGTGGTCAGTGATTTGTTTTCTAAACAAGTGCATTTTGTCCCATGTCCCAAAATCCCTACAGCTAAAACGCTGGCTAAATTGTTTGTCCAGCATGTGTATAGATTACATGGGGCTCCAGAGCAAATAATCTCAGACAGAGGGGTTCAGTTCACCTCCCACTTTTGGAAGGCGTTCCTGGGGTTGTTAGGCTCCGCCCAGAGTTTAAGCTCTGCCCACCACCCTCAGACCAATCGGGCTTGTGAAAGAACTAACTCGGTGTTGGAACAATACCTTAGATGTTACATAAATTATCAGCAAGATAACTGGGTGGACTTGTTGCTGTTTGCAGAGAACGCCTATAATAACTCCATACACAGCAGTACTGGTTTTACCCCATTTAAGGTAGCCTCCGGCCAAGACTTTGTGCCCATCCCAGAGTTGCCTCAGGAAAACCCACAGATACCTTCTTTAGCTAACTGGATTGCACAGCTATGTGGTACCTGGTCTGTAACACATAAGGCCCTGGACGAGGCTCACCAAGCTCATAAAATCCAAGCTGATAAGAAAAGAATTCAGGGTAGGGATTATAAAGTAGGAGATAGGGTTTTCCTTTCCACCGAGTACTTGCAAACTATCCAATAGTTGAAAAAATCTGGGCCCAAATACATGGGTCCTTTCCTTATCGTATGCATAGTTAACCCAGTTACGGTGCCTAAAACCTTGCGGAGGATTCATCTGGTATTTCATGTTACTTTGCTGAAACCTGAGCATACGTCCCCTTGTGTCTAGACCAAGAACCTCCTCCTGTCCCCATACTCATTGAAAGGGAACCGCATTTTGAGGTCAAAGAAATATTGGATTCAAGGAAACATCGTGGTAAGGTGCAATACTTGATGGTCTGGGAACGTTTCCCTTTAGCTCAGTCTGAATGGGTAAATGAGTGAGATGTTAGGGCTCCAAAGCAACTGCAATTGTTTTATTCCAAATATCCTGATAAACCTTAGTTCTGGAGCTGTACATATGTTCCTGTTTATGTAATTTTCTATTTTCCCGTATTCTGTTCTTCTTCTAGGATTAAAATCTCTTCTGCAGGAGGGCTGAATGTCAGCCTCCGCCTTTATATTACTTGCTTGCTCGGCTGCCATTGTAACGGGGGGGGGGGAGCTGTCTGAATATTTGGGAGGGGGGAAGTGAGCTAGTGGAGTAAATTGGAGAAAGTTTTCCTCATCGTTTCTCTGTAGCTGGGAGGCGTGCTGATAACCAGGCAAAGTCAACCTTCGTGGCATACCAGAAGGATGGAGCCATTGGAAGCTGCACCCCCATGATCTCTTGGGGGGATGTGGATTGGATAATCCTGACTGGACCATTGGGGGGAGGGTTTTAAGGATGCTTTCTAAACGTGATTTTCGCGCCTATTGCCTCAGACCTTGCTTTTCTTTGGTTGCATTCAGTTCATATTCAGTAAAAGTACCTTTCTCTATGAAAATGGAGTCGGGGATCCGGGCCTGAGGGATTGGGGCCAGAGTCAGGCATTCGGAAGCTCCATGCTGGCTACACTAGTAGCACTTGATGGTCCTGGACGGTTTGGGCTGCAGCATTTCGGGTGGTTTAGCTGGGGTTCAGTGACTGAGGGGGTCTTCTTGTTGCTTTCTCTGCTGTTGGCTTTCTATGGGAGTGGATCTCCAGATCCATGGCCACTGCTATGCTATACCATGCTTGTACATGTTCCAGGACTCCCCTGATGCCACTAGCTTGTCAGAAGTCTGGGTCAAAGACCTCCTCAAAGTCAAGGAGGTGCTCCGGCCAGTCTCTCAGCTTCCCGGCCAGTTTTTGGAAATCCCACACTAACTCTTTGGGAGGTTGGCCCGCTTACTTCAGCACTTTGATCTGGGCTTCGGCTTCCACTCGGTGAGCCATATCCTCGAACTGTCCTTGGAGCAGTTCGACAAATTTGTTCGCATCGTCTAGTTCGGGGGCTTCTTCATCATGTAGCTCCGCTATCCACTCCACTGTCTCTCCTTCATTCATACCCTCAGCAATCACTGAAAGCAAGACTCGATCAGTTGGGTTATTGGTCCCCATAGCAATCAATGTGGGCCCAGACTCAATTGAGGAAGTAGGCTAACTTTCCTGGGGTCCCATCAAAAGTCATTCTGAATCGTGGAGGAGGAACGGCTGGTGGGGCTGGCTGCGGAGCCGGCTGTGGGGCTGGCATGGGTTGTGAAGGCGGTGCAGGCTGCTGGGCTGGTACCAGCAGCGGAGCCATGGCTGGCGGCTGGAGCTGCACTGGTTGCTGGGCCAGCTCAGGCTTTATAGCTGGAGAGGGCATCTATTGGTATTGCATCAATGCCTGGCCGGGGTAGAAGGCCCAGCCAGGGGGGATCTAGTCATCCAGAGGCAATCTGAGGGCTGGTTGCTGGGGTGGAGTATTTGGCCCTAACAGCCCCAGTTGTGGTCCTTGTATCACCGGACTGGGCTGGCTCAACAGGCTCTGATACTGCACCATCCCAATCCCAGTAAGGGCTGTCATCTCAGTAGATCAGGCCCGATATGTGAGATTGTGGTATGGTCCACTTCGTGCTGAGTAGAAGAAGGTAGATGTTTCACTCAGAGCTGCTGTGGCTTCATGGCTCGGAAAGGTGAATGTGGGAGTCTGAGCAACACTGTCCAAGCTGAGCTGGCTGAACTGCTCCAGGAGGCCCACTAATGACTGGCTGTATGATAATGGCTGGAAGCCCCACTCTCAGGAATGCCTGAGTTCCATTGGTCCAATGCCTTCCATTCAAGGGCTTGGGTCTGCTCTGTTCCATTCAGTCCCATCTGCTGGCTCGGCAGCATTGCCCCAGTCGTCATCTCCTAGGGTGGCACAACCCCCATGGCTTCACCCCACAGGGAAATATCTGCTTGAGAGGCTTGCTCAGGTGCCAGCTCTTTGGACCGGGCACCCAGCTGGCACCCCACTTCCGCTGCCCTCTTAGCCTCCACCACGGCTTCATCGAACCAGCTCCTGTGGTTCCCTCTGTGACTGCTTTGTCTTCCTCCATCTTCCCTGAGTCTTCACACCACCAAGTGTTGGGTCGACGTTTGGGACTCAGAACCTTGGACAGCACCCCGAAGTTCGGGGAGCTGGTTGAAGTTTAAAGCAGATTTGGGTTAATGTTAGAGTTCCAAGTAACACCCCAAATGAAAGAAAACTCCAAGGCTCGAAGTTCCTCAAAGTTCCATTTTATTAGAGATGTCATATTGGCACATCTGGGAAAACCCGAATCTGAAAGCTTCCAGGTTTTCCCCACCCATAGAAAAGTCCCTGCCCAGCACCCACATGTCCATCACATGGCCCAATCAATGCACTATCCCAACTGGAGATGCCTCCCAGTCACACCCTTCCAGGTGCAGGGCAAGATGTCCTTGACTCTCAGAGAAAGTAATGTTACTATAACTATATATATCTCCCCTGCTCCATACAATCCCTCCTCCCAGTTTCCCACAGCACTAAATGTGGCAGGCCTGAAGATCCATTGCAAAGATGGCTTCCAGGCCTGACAATATGATTGGCTTTAGTTTGAAGGATTTTTTTCTGTGAAGCTTCCTGAACTTGTTTATGACCATGTCAACGAATTATGCAATAGTATGGTTTGATGGAGTCAATCAAAATAGTCAGTATTTTTCTTACCTCATGTAGTGTCCGAATTTTTTCCCCCAGGGTCTCACAGACATGCTTATTCTTTGGTAGATGACAGATCTCAGCTTCATCTTTATTGCTCTGATTCTCTGCTTCTGTCCTGAAATTCATAGTTTCAGATGATGGTCAAAGAATGAAAAATATGCTTTTTTTCTAATCTAGTAAACTATAGTATTCTGGAAGTTTGGCCAAACTGTTTGGATCAGCATTGGTCCAACAACAACAAAGTCTGACAAGTTTGGTTGTTCTATGTTTTAGTAGAAATAAAATATTTGTGAACTCTGTGTGATTTCATAGGATAAGTAGGGCATGATTAGTGCACATCATACTCTATTCTTTCTCCTGCATTGTCTCTATACAAGGCTGCCTCTTCTTTGCCACTGCCATTGCCACTGTTCCACTACCCATATGTCACTCTTCTGCCCACCCCATCTTGCTACTTGCTTCTGGAGGTTCTGAAGGCCCTGGCTGAATCCCTGCCTCTGGCACCACCTCTCCAGCCTCCTCACTGTCCAACTTGAGTGCCAGCTGCACAGGCTGCTGGCGCAGCAGCATACCAGCCTCCTCGTTGTCGGAATCAGCTACAAGCTGCACAAGCTGCTGACTCAGCCATTGCCTCCATAGATGTATCGGCCTGTATATTTGTTCCTTACTGTGATTATTTCAGCAGTAAAAAATAGTCTTCAAGCATGGGCTATGGCTTCAGATTTTCAAGCCAAGTTTGGCTTCAGATTTTCCTAGGACCTTCCCTTCTCTCCCCCATTTCCCCTCAGTTGCTTTTGTTGATGTCCACATACACTATAGCCAAGGAATCCCATTGGAAAGGAAATAACTATTCAAGAAGTATTGGTAGAATTCTGAACATGTCCTCCAGTCCGTAGAGTCTATGTATTGTCAGTCAGACAACAGGTGAGGTAACAATCAATAAGTCATGTCAGAAAATGACAGAAAGTGGCTGTGATTCACCCAACACTCTTTGGTACTGCTGTAACCTGTAACTCAAGCTAAAAAGGAGAAACAAGGGCAAGAATTCTTATCAATTTCGCCTTGACTCTTATATACCTGGTTGATGTCCTTACAGGTATGCCTGTGAGATGGGAGGCGATTTTGCAGGTTACTGAGACAAGGAAGAATACACTGGTAGAGGTAACAGAATAGGATTCCCAGGGTGGTTATGGTGATGGTTCCCAGAAGAAGGGCTTTCAGCCAATGAAACTCTGGCAGCTAGGACAAAAGTTCTGTTAAGTCAAAAGGAAATTTATTATATCCGATGTTTTGTGCCAATTTTTTTAGACAGTTGATCACTTTCTATGAGCTGTGAGGTTTTGGTCAGGTTGAAGCAGCACATGCTTCAAAATTCTTTGTAGCAGGGGTGAAATGCTTCCGGTTCAGACCGGATCGCCTGATCCAGTAGCAATGGAGGCGGGTGATTCGGAGAACCGGTAGCAAAAATCCCTGCCCGCCCCCCCCCCCCCCATGCCCAGCTAATGCTTTTAAAAGTTAAAAAAAGCCTCTGATGATCGCGCGGCTCAGCTGAGATCATCAAAGGCTTTTAAAAGAAAAAAACCCTTTTTTTCTTTTAAATGCCTCTGATGATCCAAGCTGAGTTGCCTGATTGGCAGAGACTTTTTTTCTTTTAAATGCCTTTGCCGATCAGGCAACTCAGCTTGGATCGTCAGAGCCTTTTGAAAGCATTTTTTTACAACCTCTTCGCCAAAAAGGTTGTAGAAAAAATGGTTTTAAAAGTAAAAAAAAAAATTGGCCATGCCCACCCAGTCACATTACCCCACCCCCCACCAAGCCACTCCCACAGAACTGGTAATAACAAATTTTAGATTTCACCACTGCTTTGTAGCCATGATTGTGTCTCGATAACAAGTAATTAATAGCTGTCCTATTTTTTAGGATCACTTCCTGAATCTGCCTCAGCACTCTGGTTAGTGCATCTAGGACTTGGGAAGTCAAATTGAGTTTTTTAGCCAGTGTGCAAGCTAAATTGTTGATATTTCTGGAGTTAAACACAGTGAGCCCTGGGACTCAAACTAATGAAACTGCCAGTGCAACATATTCTGCCATACTGGGAAACAGTTCATGAGTCACAATCAGGTGTTAAGAGTTGGAGAGTTCTTTTCTGCCACCTCTTCAGTGAGGGCATGAGGATAGTTAGTCATCCAAGGTTGCATAGTCCCTCTGTTGAATTGGCTCGGAGATGTGAATAGGCTTTAGTGCCACAGAGCAAGAATCATCCTAAGGAGAACTTTACATGGCAAGGAGGTGAAAGGAATAGCCTCACTGTGATTGCAAGTTAAGATGGTGTTAGTGAGGTTGTGGCAAAACGGCACCTTGTGGACAGAGCAGTTTTCCATTACAAAGTATGCAGCTGCACAAGTTACAATTGCTGTGTGTAATGTGAACATGGTTTTGTCTCTATTATCAGTGCTGGGTCCCCCAATCAAAAATGGTGGAATAGGTAGTAACAAGGTGGAAATCCCTAAATATGGTATGGTTTTGGATGGAGTGTGGGTGCCCAGCTACCCCTATAAGGCAAATGGTTAAAATATCTTAACAGAATTCCCTCCTGCCAGATAGAAGTCTGAGGTATTTAGGACTTTTCTCACCAGATATTCCCAGATATTTCCCTTGCCTGGGAGCAGGCTAAATTCCACAAACTCTAATTGGCTAATTACAGAGAGGATAAGATTCACTATGAGTTTCCACCCTTCCCCCATAGTCTTCCCTGTTGTCTTCCATGGCTTCAAAGAAAGTCTCTAATCTTTAATCTCCACTCATCCATTTCAGAGTCTCTCTTAAGTTTGATGGGCAGAACCTTTGACATTGGACTTGGTTTGGTGCTGTGGTTGATTACAGCTGGTTTGATATCAGACCAATGGATCTAGGAGTCCCTTTCATCTACTTTCATGGCTAGTCAACAGGACTTGGAAGGGTCTGTTCCACTTTGATTGTAGCAGTGACTTTCAAGTAAATGACCAGATCCAAATCCTATCTCCTGGCTTGAATGGATGGAATGTCTAGAGACAGTGCCTGATTCTGCATACTTCACTTCCACAAGTCACAAAGTTGTCTATGTGGGGCTGAAAGATGTAAGGATAAGACCACCTCCCCCCCTTCTAAGTTGAGAGAATGTGGATCTAAACCTTTGAGGGTGTCTGGTGACCAGCCAAAGAGCAACTCAAATGGGGAGCTAACCTAAATCTTGTTGGGATCTAGTTCTGAGGTGGAATAGGGCAATGGGCAGGACTTGGGCCCTGGCAAACATATCTCCTGCCAGAGTTTACCTAGTAGGTTCTTGAGTTCTCTATTAGCACATTCTACCCCCCTCCCCCCACCCCACCCCAAAGATGCTGGGTGATACAGGGCATGAAGTTTCTGGGTGATTCCTATTGCTTGTAATACATGAGTGATAACTTGGGGCACAATTTTTTTCCATGATCCATATTTAGGGTGCTGGGGATTCCAACCTGGACACTATATCCTTTAAGAGATGTCAGGCTGCTTTGAGTGCTGTGGCATGGGAACAGGAAAAAGCCTCCACACAGTGGATAAACTGATACAAGCACTCCAGGGCATACCGGTAGCTGCTAGTTCTGGGTAGTTGGATAAAATCCACCTGTAGCTTTTCTTTTCTTTTCTTTTTGAAAAAAGTTTTTTTATTTTATTTCTTATAAACATATTGTAAATGTACATTCTCTTATTCATAATTAGTCACAAATATATATATATTTTCTAAAGAAAAAAAGATTTTTTAATTATATTTGGGGTTGCTCTTCTACCCTTTCTTCTCCCGTATTTAACAACAATCCTTCTCCTTCTTCTCTCTTTCCCTTCCCTGCCTTCTTCTATCCTTTTCTACTTTCTTCTTTCCTCCTCTCCTTCCTCTTTTCTCCTTCCCCTTCCTTTCCCCTTCCCCCTTCTCCCTTCTTCCCCTCTTTTTAACCTTCTCTCCTACTCTTTTTTCCCTCCCTTTCTTCCTCTCCTTTTCCCTTTCTTCTGTTCCTCTCTCTCCTTCCCCCCTCCTATCTTACCCTATACTCCTCTCTCCATTCTCTCTCCTTTGTTGTCCAATATTTCCCCTATTGGTATCTGAGCAGCCCTGATTTTCTATTAATATATGCTTTATTTTCAATTTCTTTTCTATTTTACCAATTACACATATATCATCATGATTGTACATTTATATAGTAACATTTTTTCCTTTCCCTCCTCCCCCTTTTCCACTTATATAAGTGTCATCTGGGTTTCTATTTCTTTTTGTCTTCTCTTTCATTTCATTGTCTAATTTATTCATCTGTCATCTTTTAGTCATATTTCTTTTCTAACCATACATAAAATCATCCCCATGTCTTGAAATACGCCGATTCCTCTTTATCTTTTATTCTTAGTGTTAATCTGTTCATTTCTGCGCAATCTAAAATCTTCTTTATTACTTCACTTTCTGACGGGATTTTTTCTACCTTCCAATTTTGTGCAAATACAATTCCTGCTGCTGTTATTATGTTATAATTAAATATGTATCTTCTTTACTATATCTCTCTGGTAAAATACCCAATAGAAAAATCTCTGGTTTTAATTCTATACGCTGGTGTAACATTTCCTCTAACCATGTATTCTAATCCAATAATTTTTTGTTTCTATACATGTCCACCATATGATCTCAGCAAATGCAAACATTTCCAACATTTAGCTGATTTATCCTTAAACATTTTTGCTAACCTTTCTGGTGTCATATGCCATCTATAAAACATTTTATATAGGTTTTCTTTATATGCAGTTGCCATTGTTAATTTATAATTCCTTTCTCATAATTGTTGCCATCTCTCTTATTGTGTAACCAAATTTTTTTGCCCATGTTATCATTGTCTCTTTTATTTCTTCGTCTTCTAATCTAATTTGCAATAAATAATTATACAATTTCTTAAACATTTTTTCATCTGTTCCAGTCATTATCTCGTCCAGTTCTGATTTTCCCAAATTAAAACCATACTGTTTCAAGTGTTTATCGTATTTATTTATTTATTTATTATTGCAATTTATATGCCGCCTTTCTCCCTAGGGACTCAAGGTGGCTTACAAAATGACAATTTCCAATACAAATCACAATGAAATAAAAATTAAAAGCAGCAACCCTATTAAAACAATTTAAAATTATAACAGTATACCCCCAAACAGATCAGTTGAGTTGATGGAAGAGCCACGTCTTCAGCTCGCGATGGAAGGAAAGAAGGTCGGGGGCTGTCCTGAGCTCGGTGGGCAATCCATTCCAGAGGGTCAGGGCTCCCACAGAGAATGCTCTCCTCCTGGGGGCCATCAGCTGACATTGTTTGGCTGATGACACCCTGAGGTGGCCCACTCTGTGAGAGCACACAGGACGATGGGAGAGCAGCTGGAGATGGTCCTGCAAGTACTCCGGGCCTAAGCCATGAAGGGCTTTATAGGTAAGCACCAGCACCTTGAAATGAATCCGGAACACCACCGGCAGCCAGTGCAGTTCATGCAGGAGAGATGTTACACAGGATTATCTAAATGCCCCCGTAACTACCCGCGCAGCTGCATTCTGGACTAGCTGGAGCCTCCGGACGCATCCCAAGGGCAGCCCCATGTAGAGGGTGTTACAGTAGAGGTAACGAGGGCGTGAGTGACCATGGCAAGGATGTCCCAGTCTAGAAAAGGGCGCAACTGGTACACAAGATGCACCTGTGCGAAGGCCCCTCTGGTTACGGCCGTCAAATGGTCATCCAAGGACAGCCGAGAATCCAGGAGGACACCAAAGTTGCAGACCCTATTGGAGGGAGCAAGAGTCTCTCCTCCGATCACTAAAGATGGAACCTCCAGATCTGGGGGTGCCAGCATCCACAGCCACTCAGTCTTGGAAGGGTTGAGTCTAAGTCTGTTCCTCCCCATCCAAACCCGCACCGCTTCCAGGCAGTGGGACATCACTGAAAGGGCATCCCTAGGGTAGTCAGGGGTGGAGATGTAAAGCTGGGTATCATCAGCATATTGATGATATCTCACCCCAAAACCACGAATGATCTCACCCAGCGGTTTCATGTAGATGTTAAAGAGCAGAGGGGAGAGAACCAATCCCTGAGGCACCCCACAAGTGAGAGGCCTCTGGGAGGATCCCTGACCCCTCACCCAGACAGACTGCATGCAACCAGAGAGATAGGAAGAGAACCATTGTAAAACAGTGCCTCCTAACCCCATCCCCTGAGCCGCTGCAGCAGGATACCATGGTTGATGGTATCGAAAGCCGCTGAGAGATCAAGAAGGACCAGGATGGAGGAGCAACACCCATCCCTGGCCTGCCAGAGATCATTTACTAAGGCGACCAATGCCGTTTCCGTGTTGTGACCATGCCTGAAACCAGATTGGTAAGGATCAAGGTGGTCTGTTTCTTGATTATATCTTGATTGTATTTGTAATTGTGTATACCAGTCTGTCTCAATCCCTTGTTTTTCTATTTCTTGTTTCTGTTTTAATTCTCCCTTCTCTGTTAAAATGTCCTTATATCTCACAATATTTTCCATGTTAATCATATTTGGATGTATCAATGTTTCTATTGTTGAAAGCCACATTGGTATTTTCATATAATGTTTTTCTTTCACTCTTTCCCATACAATTAACAAGCCATTCCTTACGCAATGTCTCTGGAAGTATCCATGTATCCTATTTTTCCCATACCATAGGAAAGTGTGCCAACCTAATTGCAAATCATGTCCTTCCAAAGTCAATAATCTTGTATTTCTCAATAAAATCCATTCTTTAATCCAAGTTAACATCGTTGCTTGGTGATAAGAGTTCCCAGTTTGGTAGGCCAAATCCTCCTCTGATTCTAGAATCTTGGAACAGTTTAAGATTAATTCTTGCTTTTTTTCCTTGCCATATGTATTTCCACATCATTTTATTCAAATTTTCAGAATATTTTTCTCCAACTTTATTGGAATCGTTTGAAAGAGAAACAAAATTCTTGGTAATATATTCATCTTAATTAATGCTATTCTTCCCATTAGTGATAATTCCAAATTTTTCCATTTTTCCAAATCTATCTCAATTTGATTTCTCAATTTATAGTAATTGTCTTCCTTCACCGTAATACACCTTGAAGTTAATTGGGTACCTAAATATTTTATTTTCTTCACTTCTTGAATATCTAACTTCTCTATTAGCTGCTTCTTTTGTTTTTCTCTCATATTTTAAACTATAATTTTTGTCTTATCTTTATTAATTTTCAGTCCTGCTACTTCTCCATATTCCTCTATTTGCTCAATTAACTTTGGACCTGTTTCTGTTGGTTTTTCCATAATGAATTCTAGATCATCCACAAATGCTTGTAGTTTATATTCTTCTTTTTTGATTTTCATTCCTTTTATTTCTTTATCTTGTCTTATTTTTCTATTTAAGATTTCTAAAGTCAAAATAAATAATAATGGAGATAGAGGACATCCTTGTCTGGTTCCTTTTTTAATGTCCACTTTTTCTGTCATTTCACCATTTACTATTACCTTTGCCGATTGATCTTTATATATAGTTTTAACCATATTAATAAACCTATTCCCAAAGTCCATCTTTTGTAGTTGTGTGGTCATAAATTGCCAATTCACATTATCAAATGCTTTCTGTGCATCTAAAAATAAAAATGCCATTTGTTTCTCTGAATGTGCTTTGCAATATTCCAATGTATCCAATATGATTTGTATATTATCTCTGACCTGTCTTTTAGGTAAAAAGCCATTCTGATCTGAATGTATAAACTCATTTAACAACCTCTTCAGTCTTTCCGTCATAATTGATGCAAATATTTTATAGTCTATATTTAATAATGATATTAGTCTATAATTCTTTATTTTTTGTAAATCTGATTCTTCTTTTGGTATAAGAGTTATATATGCCTCCATCCATGAATTCAGGACCTTGGCTTCTATTAGTAAGTCATTAAATATTTATAACATTGTATTACTTAATACATCTTGCAACCTTTTATATAGTTCTGCTGGTAATCCATTTGGTCCTGGGGCTTTGCCATTCTTCTGTTTTTTAATTCCCTCCATCAATTCCATCATCGATATTCTTTCTTCTAATGCCTTTTAATTTTTTTCTGCAATTTTAGGAATCATTGCCTTTTCTTGGTATTGTTCTATTTTCCCTTCGGGCACTTTCTCTTTCTGATATAAGCTCTTATAATATTTCTCAATTATTTTTTCCCCCTCATTTTAATAACATATCTTTACATCTTGGTCTAGTAATTGGCTTATCAGTTTCTTTTCTTTTTCCTTCTTCATTTTATATGCCAACCATCTTCCTGGCTTATTCGTGTTTTCAAAGAAATTTTGCTTTGTTGATTTTATTTTATTTGGCAGTTCTTCATTTTCTATTAAATTCAATTTATGTTTTTACAAGTCCATCAAATTTTTAATTTTTTTGTCCTGTGGATTGTTTTGTAGATCTTTCTCTAATTTTTTATACTCCTCCAACTTCTTTTGAGTTTGTCTATTCTGTTTGTTCCTTTTTCCTATGTATGTCATTGCCAATCCTCTTAT
The DNA here is from genome assembly GCA_012654045.1 of Ptyas mucosa. Taxonomy (NCBI): domain Eukaryota; kingdom Metazoa; phylum Chordata; class Lepidosauria; order Squamata; family Colubridae; genus Ptyas; species Ptyas mucosa. Next base: position 722,359 of record WNWU01000125.1, on the reverse strand, counting down.
ATATGCCTTACTAGTATCCCATATGTTTTGAAGTGATGTATCTTCTTTTCTGTTTTCTTGTCTACTTGCAAAGGTGACACTTTGAAACAGAGCTAATTGCTCCGTTTCAAACCATCCCCTTTGCAAGCACACAAAACTTTGAGCCTCCATCATTTCTCCGTCTGGGTGAAAAATGTTTGGTCGCCTATGGGGCGCTTGGGAATGGAGCAAATCACAAATCCTTTGCAAAGCAGACAAAGCTTCGTCTCCCGCAGGTGAAAAGTGTTTGGGCAGCTATCACTGGTCCTGCCCTCTTCGTTCCACTGCCTGCTTTCCTGTGGCCTCAGTTGGGGCCAAGCTCTTAGCACACCCCTGCCTCCACCCACCCTGCCAGGCACAAGGTGCCATGGCCAAGAAGTGTCCCAGCTGCAGCTGGGCCAGCAGGCAGGGTGAGTGGAAGCCAGGGCATGCTGAGAGCTTGGTCCATTGCAGCTGTGGGCAAGCAGTGGTATGGAGAGAGGCGGGATCAGCAGTAGCTGTGCTCCTACTCCCATTGACCCCCGTGCTTGCCGCCTCCTGCACTTAAAAAAAATAAGACCTCCCCGAAAATAAGCCTGAGTGCTTATTTTCAAGCCCCAAAAGACAGGGTCTTATTTTTGGAGAAACACAGTACATTCATGATAGCTTATCTGGCATTAAATAACAATGATACATCATTTTATAATTTTTTTCTTTTAAATTCTAATTTAGTATAAATTTTAAACCTTTCATCCACATATTCTCTCACTGTTCAAGCTTTACATTATATCCAAAATTCCTTGTCCATTGAATCATACAATGTTTTACATATTTAATTTCCAAATTCAAATTCAATAACATTTATTAAATTTAGGAATAATATGTTCATTACTACCACACAGTACGATTTCCAATTCACTTTTAATAAAGTCAAACCCATAACTGTTTTTGTCTAATTTAAATCTTTCTTTCAATTGTAAATACATAAACCAATGGCAGACATGCTCTTCTGATTCTAGCTATTCCTTGCGCTTGAGGATAGGATCACCAAGATTAAATGATATTATTTTACCATAGGTCTATCAGTCTGGCTTCAATACTATTTCTTTTCTGAAAAAAGCTTCCTGAGGAAACACCCAAAAACATGCATCTCCATAGCATGTTCTTGGGGGCAGCTGGCAAATTGGATTGGTGAGTGTGTGGGGTTTTTTATATGTTTTGGGTTCTTTTTTATTGATGTGTTGGTATCTGTATGAAAATGTGTTCCCTCTTTGTTCTTTAGACTGGAAATAATAATTTAATTGTTATGAGTTTTTCCTTCGTAGTGTCTGAGTTTGCAACTGGCCCTAAGGGTAAAGGGAAAAGTAATCTTAAGTGTTTTCCTGATTTGGTCTTGCCTGCATAGTCAGTTTCCTTGCCTAGTCTGTGTCTATTCAGAGATTACTTTAGCCATGCCGTGTTTATGAATAGAAGTCCAGTTTTATGAACAGATACAAAGCCTTAACAAAGGCTTTCTGCCTTTGTTAAGGAGATTTTTATCCTCTATTCTTTTTTCTTCTAACTCTGAGGAATATTCTATTTCAGGGAAGGGATTCTCTTTGCACTACTAAAACTCCAGAGACTCCCACACTAAACACTGAGTTTCATGGTAAACATGCTGAACATGGCAAACCCGTATTAACATCAGAAGCAGGGGTGAAATGATCCTGGTTCAGACCGGATCGCCCGATCTGGTAGCGATGGAGGCGGGTGGTTTGGAGAACTGGTAGTAAAAATCCCTCCCCCCCCCATTGCCCAGCTGAGCTGCACAATCATCAGAGGCTTTTTTTATTTTTAAAAGCATTTTTTCTACAACCTCTTCAGCCGAAAAGGTTATAGAAAAAATGTTTTTAAAAGGAAAAAAAGCCTCTGCTGATCAGGCAAGTCAGCTGGGATCGTCAGAGGCTTTTAAAAGCATTTTAAGAGGTTGTAGAAAAAATGGTTTTAAAAGTAAAAAAAAAAAGTTGGCCACGCCCACTCAGTCATATTACCCCACCACCACCAAGCCATGCCCACAGAACCAGTAGTAACTAATTTTACATTTCACCACTGATCAGAAGCCTCTATCCAAACAGACCATACCAAGAAGATGAAGAGGACAAGCAAGGACAATGACAGCATGTCACATAAAGAACAAAAAAATTGTGGACATAGTATATTTAGACTTCAGCCAGGCATTTGACAAAGTAAACCACAACCTACTTCTTGGTAAGCTAGAAAAATGTGGAATACGCAGCATCATCACCAAATGGATTTGCTGACAAACATTACTCAACAAGTAGTCCTTAATGGTACTAGATCTACATGGAGGGAAGTAAGCAGTGGGGTACCAAAAGGTTCCATCTTAGGCCCAGTACTCTTCAATATCTTCATAAATGACTTAGATGAGGGAATAGAAGAGGACCTCATCAATTTTGCAAATCATGCTAAGCTGACAGGAATAGCCAACACCCTAGATCAGGGGTGTCAAACACAAGGCCCGTGGGCCGGATTCGGCCTATGGAGCCATCTTGGAAAATGCAAGGTGCCGGCCCGTGTCACTTCGGCCCAGTGTACCCAGTGCAAAGAGGAAACATCGGGCCAGCGTGGCTTCAGCCTGGTCTACCCAGTGTGAAGAGGAAACATCGGTCCAGCATGGCTTTGGCCCAGTCTACCCAGTGCAAAGAGGAAACATTGGGCCAGCATGGCTTCAGCCTGGTCTACCCAGTGCGAAAAGGAAACATCGGTCCAGCATGGCTTTGGCCCAGTCTACCCAGTGCAAAGAGGAAACATTGGGCCAGTGTAAACATTGGATCCTATCTAATAAAATGAAATTCAACATAGAGAAAAGTAAAGTCTTAGACATAGGCAAGAAAAATCAAAAGTGTCCATACATATTAAGTAGAACCAGGCTTAATAGCAGTAACTGTGAGAGGGATCTTGGAGATCTAGTGGACAATCAATTAAATATGAGTCAGTAATGTGTGGCAGCAGCCAAAAAAGCCAATGCAATCATAAGTTGCATTAAGAGGGATTGAATCAAGATCACATGAGGTACTAGAACCACTCTATAAAGCCTTAGTAAGGCCACACTAGAATATTGCATCTGGTTTTGGTCATCACACTATAAAAAAAGATGTTGAGACTCTAGAAAAAGTGCAGAGAAGAGCAACAAAGGTGATTAGGGGCCTGGAGGCTAAAACATGAAAAACAGTTACAAGAACTGGGCATGGCTAGTCTAGTGAAGAGAAGGACTAGTGTTCCAATATTTGACGAGCTGCCACAGAGAAGAGGGGGACAACCTATTTTCCAAAACACCGAAGGCCAGACAAGGAACAATAGATGGAAACTGATCAAGGAGAGATTTAACCTAGAAAAAAGGAGAAATTTTCTGACAGTGAGAACAATCAACCAATGGAACAGCTTGCCTTCAGAAGTTGTGGGTGCTTCATCACTGAGGAAGGGACTGGACAGCCAGAAATGGTATAAGGTTTCCTGCTTGATCAGGGGTTGGAGTAGATGACCTACAACGCTGTTATTTTAAATCTAAGTGCTCCTGTCAGGTCCCATATATTTCTATTGGGACGTTGGCATTCTAGTGGGAAGGTGGGGGATTGGAGGGATCTCTATATGAAGTTTCTGTTTATAATTCCTGCTTGGAGAGATCTCTATATGAAGTTTCTGTTTCCTGCACTGCTGTGTTGTGCTGTGAGTTTCTGTTTCCTGCATTGCTGTACTGTGGGAGGCATTTTGTTTGCACTGTTTTAAATTGCTGTTTTTAAGTGGGAAAATTTAGTTCCTGCATAGACCTCTTGCTATCACAAGCCTTTCAATAAAAGCTCCTTTTGGAACAAGTTCAGTTTCAAGAGTCCTGCTTTCTTGGAAAGATTGGAGAGACAAGACCTTACATTAGATAGGAACTGCAAACTGATCAGCCCAGAGAGGTGACTACCCTGACTGTGCACACCATGTCTGACAAGAGCAGTGACCACAAAGAGGCTGAATGCTGGGGGAGAACCCCCCTCCAAAGCCAAGTAGAGGAGGCCCTCAATGCCTGGATTGAGGAGAACATTGCCTCAAGCACTGCTGCCAAGCCGAGGTTGTCTATCGGCATTGGAAAGAAGGAAGGCTGGGGTGGCAGGACCCTCACCCTCACCCATGGGAACCACCGACTTGGGTGGAAGTAGGAGATGGAAGACCTCTACAATAACAAACCATGTGCATACACCTCTAGGAAATTAATTGAAACTGAGTCAGGTGGGCTGACACAGCCCAGTAAGCGCAGTAAGACATTTCTTAGAAGGAAGCAAAATACCTTTTCAAGTATGGACAACCATAAGAACTTGGAAGTGCTCAAAACCCCACGGAAAATGTCCCCAAAACAGGTCCAATGGGCACAGTACTTCCAATGTTTTAGTTTCACTTTGAAATATTTACCAGGTGGGAAAACCTTTTTGCCAGATGCCTTGTCCAGACTACCGCAATACAACAGTGTCAAGGTGGAAGTAATTAAGCCCATGCTCCCAGCCTCCCAATTAGCAGCTAAGGTTGTCACACGCTCTCAGACAAAGAATGACCCCTCCACGTAAGACAATGGAACCACCACAGAATTCAAAAAGGCCTTAGAAACAGATGTGTTTAATGCCCATAGACATACTTGCATAATAAAATATGGGTTAACTTGGGTGGGAAATAAGCTGTATGTTCCAGGTAGAGAAAGGCTGAAAGCTATGTAAGTTTGTCATGAATCCAAATTAGCTGGTCACTTTGGTTTTGTAAAAATGTTACATTTAGTGAAATGGCAATTCTGATAGCCCTCATTAAAAAAAGACATAGAAAGCTATGTAGCAAGCTGTTTGTGCTGCTGCTAAACGCAGACAGGGGAAAAACCCTGGTCTACTGCAGCCGGTGGCCTATCCTTCAGCACCACAGAGAGAGATCTCCATGGATTTCATTATAGAATTGCCTGAGAGTTCTGGAAACACAGTGATCTGAGTTGTCCCAGACCTTTTCTCAAAGCAGGTTCACTTCATCCCATGCCAAAAGCCTTGACTAAGCTGTTTTTGGCCACATATACCTCTTGCCTGGAGCTCCACAATGTATTATTTTGGATAGAGAGGTCTACATCCAAGTTCTGGAAAGCCTTTTTGGACCTACTCGGAACCAAACAGGGACTTAGTTCTAGTCATCATCCGCAAACAAAAGGGACCATGGAACAAATGAACTCAGTTCTGGAACAGTACCTGCGTTGTTTTATTAACTATCAGCAGGACAACTGAGCAGAGCTATTGCCTTTTACAGAAGTGGCCTAGTTCATGCTAGCACAGGTTTTACCCCATTCAGAGTGGCCACAGGGCAAGAATTTAATGCTATGCCTGAGTTACCGTCACATGAACCAGAAATCCCCTCCTTGAAACAATGGATCAGTCATTTGCAAACCATTTGGCTGGTGGTCTGCAAAGCTTTGGATGAAGCCAGAGCTGCCTATAAAGCACAAACAGACAAGAAACGAATAGAATCCAGACCTTACAAAGTGGAGGACAAAGTTTACCTTTCCACCAAGTTTCTAAAATCTTTACAACAGTCTAAAAAACTGGGCCCTAAATACATTGGATCTTTCCCCATCGTTCGTATTATTAACCATATCATGGTGGAATTGCAACTCCCTAAGTCATTATGGAAAGTCCACCCCATTTTCCTTTGTAGCTTGCTGAAGCCTGAAGTCACCTTTGGGGGAACAGCACAATGAAGGTGGTTGATTGCCCACCTCCCCAACTCTACCCGCACTCCCCCCATGTGTCCTTGGTTTTAATGTTTGATTTTAACTTTTTATGTTTTAACTGTATATGTAACTGTAAGCTTCCCAGAGAATCAGAATAGAGTAGAGCAGGAAGAAAACTTGAAGGTCTTCTAGTCCAGCCCCCTGCTCAAACACGAGATCCTATACCTGTGGCGAACCTATGGCACGGGTGCCACAGGTGGCACGGGTAGCCATATCAGTGGGCACGCGAGCTCAGCTCCGGCACGCATGCATGCGCCAGCCAGTTGATTTTCGGGCCTTCTGGGTCCACCAGAAGTCAGGAAACACACTGTTTCCAGCCTCTGGAGAGCCTCGGGGGGGGAGGACATTTTTGCCCTCCCCAGGCTCCTAGAAAGGCTCTGGAGCCTGGGGAGAGCAAAAAACGGGCCTACCAGGCCCACCGTGCCATCACGTGCAAAAAGCGGGGGAAGCACGGGGGGGGCGGGGGGCATAGAATTATGGATGTGGGCACGCATGCGTGTGACCCCACCATGCTCCCCCCACTTTTGGCATGCGATGGCAAAAAGGTTAGCCATCACTGTCCTATACCATTTCAGACAAGTAGCTGCCTAGTCTCTTCTGGAAAGTCTCCAGTGATGAAGCACCCACAATGTCTGAAGGCAAGCCACTGGTTAATTGTCCTCACTGTTAGGAAGTTTATCCTCAATATACTGAGTGGGCGTGGCCAACTTTTTTTTTTTACTTTTAAAACAATTTTTTCTACAACCTCTTCAGCTGAAGAGGTTGTAAAAAAAATACTTTTAAAGCCTCTGATGATCCCTGCTGACTTGCCTGATTGGCAGAAGCTTTCTTTCTTTTTTTACAGCCTCTGATGATCCTAGCTGATTTGCCTGATCGGCAGAAGCTTTTTTTTAAAGCCTCTGACGATCCCAGCTGACTTGCCTGATCAGCAGAGGCTTTTTTCCCTTTAAAAACATTTTTTCTACAACCTCTTCGGCCGAAGAGGTTGTAGAAAAAATGCTTTTAAAAATAAAAAACCCTCTGATGATTGCGCGGCTCAGCTGGGCAATGGGGGGGCAGGGATTTTTACTATCGAATCGAGAGCATTTCAACCCTGGTTCAAAGTTTTGGCAGGCCTTGCTAAAACTGTCCATAAGTTGTTGAAGGTCTTCAGCAGAGTGAGCAGTGACGGCAGCATCATCAGCAAAGAGGAAATCCCGTAAGTATTTCAGCTGGACTTTAGACTTTGCTGTCAATCTAGAGAGATTAAAGAGTTTTCCGTCTGATCTGGTCTGGAGGTAAATACCCTCTGTTGCAGTTCCAAAAGCAGGTTTCAGCATGACAGCAAAAAAGATCCCGAATAAAGTTGGCACGAGGACACAGCCCTGCTTCACTTCACTTTGAATATCAAAGGAATCTGAAGTTAAGCCATCAAAAACTACAGTGCCCTTCATTTCCTCATGAAAGGACCTGATGATGTTGAGGAGCTGAGGTGGACATCCAATCTTGGGGAGAATTTTATAAAGGCCGTCCCTGCTAACCAAGTCAAAAGCCTTCGTAAGATTTATGAAGGCTATGAAAAGTGGCTGTCTTTGTTCCCTGTATTTCTCCTGCAACTTTCTAAGGAAAAATACCATGTCCGTAGTGGACCTATTGGCTCAAAATCCACCCTGTGATTCTAGATAGACTCTCTCTGCAAGCACCTGGAGCCTCTTCAGTATGACACTGGCAAGCAGCTTCCCTACAACACTAAGAAGAGAGATGCAACGGTAGTTGTTACAGTCACCCCTGTCACCTTTGTTCTTGTACAGTGTGACGATATTTGCATCCTTCATGTCCTGTGGTACTCCACCTTCCCTCCAACAAAGACAGAAGATTTCATGCAGTTCAGTGGAGAAGTTCGCTTTGCAGCACTTCAGAACTTTGGTAGGAATGTTATCTTTCCTGGGTGCCTTGCAAGGGAGTCCAGGGCCATATTTACTTCTTCTAAAATTGGTTCACTGTCAAGCTCCTCCAAGACAGGCAGGCACTCAATGTTATTTAATGCTTCTTCAGTTACCACATTTTCTCTGGAATATAACTCAGAATAGTCCTGCACCCAGCGTGCCATCTGCGGTGCTCGGTCCTGGATAACCTCACCTGTAGCAGACTTCAGAGGGGCAGATTTCTTCTTGTGTTGGACCTAAGCAGGGGTGAAATCTAAAATTTTTTGCTACTGGTTCTGTGGGTGTGGCTTAATTAGTGGGCGGAGCTTGGTGATAAGGTGACTGGGTGGGCGTGGCCTTTGCCCTTTTTTAACCTACAAAACACAACATAACACAACTGGCTCACCCACAATGTAAAAGCAGCTGTGCTAGACCCAAAATGG
>WNWU01000125.1:610382-714205 GCA_012654045.1 Ptyas mucosa | reverse complement strand
ACTGGCTCACCCACAATGTAAAAGCAGCTGTGCTAGACCCAAAATGGCCCCTGCAAACACAGCCACAAAAGCCCAAAAAATCAACTTTCACACTTTACACACACACACAACACAACACAACTGGCTCACCCACAATGTAAAAGCAGTTGTGCTAGACCCAAAATGGCCCCTGCAACAAGCAGGAACCTCACACAGCCACAAAAAGCCCAAAAAACCAACTTTCACACTTTACACACACAAAATTCCACATACAGCTTTGTGAGATTTTGTGTGTTTGTGTAGTTAGAGTGAAACACTACAGAAACATACTAAATCTCAGAAAGCTGCACAAATATTATTTTATTTTATTTTATTTTTATTTTTATATAAAAGCAGCTAAATTTAAAAGTTCCTAAACTTTAAATGGCTAGGTCTAAAAAAAAAAAACAACTAAAAAAACCCCCAATTAACTTTTTTTTAAGCCCCCAAAAGGGGGGGGGGGACCTTACCCCATAGAACAGAGGTCTCCAATCTTGGCAACTTTAAGACTTGTGGACTTCAACTCCCAGAATTCCTCAGCCAGCTTTGCTGGGAGTTGAAGTCCACAAGTCTTAAAGTTGCCAAGGTTGGAGACCCCTGCAGGAAGGAATGCAGGCAGGCAGATAGAGCTGCTCACCGATGAACTTGATTGCAGACAGGGAGATTCAATGGATTGCAGATATTACAGCAAGCGAAGCAAGGCAGGCCTGCAAAGGTAAGCAACCTGGAGGCTGGGGGTGGGGGAGAGGGATTTTTGCTAGCTAGTTAACCGCAGGCAACTCAGCTGGGATTGCCAGAGCCATTTAAAAGAAAAGAAAGGCTCTGATGATCGCACGGCTCAGCTGGGCATGGGGGTCGGGGGCAGGGATTTTTGCTCCGAACTGCCCACTGCCATCGCTATCTACTCGCCCGAGCCGGTCCGAACCGGGAGCATTTCACCCCTGGACTTAAGGCCTGCTGGATGCCATCATACATCCCCTTGATGTTTGTTGCCTGTGTCAGCTGCTATCTGGATCAGAGAGCAAAGCTGCAGCCAATAATCATTAGCACATCTCCTGGCACTCTGTTGGACTTTGCTATGAGCTGCAAAATCTGTAGGTTGCGCTCACTGGAACAGGCTTTATATGCAATTAGAGCTCTCCTTTTTTCCTCGATGGCTGGCATCAACTCCTCCAAATGGGCTTCAAACCAATCTGCTGTCTTTCTTATCTCCTTACCAAACACTGACAAGGCGGTGTTATAAACAATATTCTTGAAATATTCCCATTGTTCAGATGCATTTACTTCAGCTGGGCCTGGGAGAGTTTCCTTGAGTGCTTGTACAAATTCCTCCATTTTGCCCTGATTGCGGGTCTTGTTGATGTCAATTTGTCGTCTTCCTTTCTTCGAGTGATGCAATCTCTTTGTTTGCAGTTTTATTTTGTTGTACACCAAGGAGTGGTCTGTATTGCAATCAACACCTTGATAGCTGTGTGTGATTTTGGAGCGCCTGGTAAGAATCCAGTCGAGCTGGTACCAATGCTTCGATCTTGGATGTCTCCAAGAAACTCTGTGTTGAGGCTTTGTTTTAAAGTATGTATTGCTAACGCAAAGACCATAGTAGCAGAAAAACTCCAGCAGTCGTTGGCCATTTTCATTCATCTTTCTGATGCCGAACTGACCTAAACAAGTGGGCCAAGAACTATAATCAGCATTCTGCATTAAAATTGCCAAGGATAAACAGTGGTTCTTTCTCAGGGGTTTTCTTGATAGTAGCAATCAGATTGTCGTAGAATTTGTCTTTGGATTCTACTGAAGATGATAATGTTGGAGCATATGCGCTAATAAGAGTAACCAGCCCTGCTGATGAGTGGAGCTGCAAGGACAGAATTCTTTCACTTCCTGCAGCAGGTGGAGTAATGGATCCTAGTAGGGTGTTTCTGACCGTGAAGCCAATGCCATATTCCCTAGAATCGTTTGATGGTTTTCCCTGCCAGAAGAACAAGAAGTTTTTCTCCTTAATAGATCCTGAGACTAACAGTCTTGTCTCTTGAAGGGCAATGATGTTTATCTGCAATCTGCTCAACTCCATGTCAATGGCAGCTGTCTTATGTACATCATCTATCTCTTGTAAATCATCAGAAAAGCCAGGGGTCATTGTCCAAACATTCCAGGTGCCCAACTTTAGGGCTAAAGTTTTCTTATGTTTGTTGCATGGTGCAAAGTTATCAATCTGCTTGTTGGCTTTGACCCTAAACCCCACACACCCTGTGAGGTTAACAGACTGTGGCGGGGCAGCACCTTACTGGCTGGGGGCTGCCCAGCTTAAGGCAGATGGTAGCTGCCCAATGAGGTACAATGACCTTTCCCACCGACGAAAGTGGCCCCTGGCATCATGCTCTACGTCAATCAAGCAAAGACTTATAACTGGTAACTGCCACTTCCCGTGTTGTTTCAATGCTATATGCAAAGCTGGAGTGTCTTCTCCAGAGCACGAGGCCTGGGTAGATTAATATGGAGGATAGACTGTTACCCAAGCAGCAGATCCCCCCTCTCCACGTCACTGAAATAGTCCAATGGAACAGCAAAGCCGATATGATTAGTTCCAGCTGCATTGCAGGAGTTACCAGAACATGATTGTACACAGTCACGAACTGCTTCTGGGACTCCAGCTCTGGATTTTGCCTCGAGGTTGACTCCTGAAGCCTTTTCCAGTAGTAGATATAGCCACAAGGCAGTGAAGGTTTGTAATCAGAGTTTCCCTTCTCCTAGAAGATGGTTTTGCTGTTTAATCTGCCATTGGGGCATAAAGCCCTCTTCCGCCTTCAAAACAGTTGACCATCTTCTCCTGTAACCCTGGATAGGGGCCTTTATGAGGTGCTACCAGCTGGGCCAGCTGGACCAAGGTTTTTTTTAGAGTGGTATTACACCTCTAGCACTCCTCCTCACTCCAGGACTCCTGCTCCAGGTTTTGCCTTGAGGTTGATTCCTGAAGACTTTCCCATAGATGAGTATAGCCACAAGGCAGTGGAGGTTTGAGATCGGAGTTTTTCTTCTCCTACCAGTCGATCTGGTAGCGATGGAGGCGGGTGGTTTGGAGAACTGGTAGCAAACCCCCCCCCCCATGCCCAGCTGAGCCGCACAATCATCAGAGGCTTTCTTTTAACTTTTAAAAGCATTTTTTCTACAACCTCTTTGGCCGAAAAAATGCTTTTAAAAGTTAAAAAAAAAAGCCTCTGATGATCACGCCACTCAGCTGGGATCATCAAAGGCTTTTAAAAGAAAAAAACCTCTTTTTTTATTTTAAATGCCTCTGATGATCCAATCTGAGTTGCCTGATTGGCAGAGGCTTTTTTTCTTTTAAATGCCTCTAACGATCAGGCAACTCAGCTTGGATCATCAGAGCCTTTTGAAAGCATTTTTTACAACCTCTTTGCCGAAAAAATGGTTTTAAATGTTAAAAAAAAAATTGGCCACGCCCACCCAGTCACATTACCCACCACCACCAAGCCACGCACACAGAACCAGTAGTAACAATTTTAGATTTCACCACTGCTTCCAAGGCTAGCGGACACCATCTAACCGTTTTTTCCCACGCACACAGCTAACAAGACTTCCCACTTACACTCAATCAAACAGCACTCTCCCCTCCCCCTAGAAACAAGCAGATTCATTCATGAAATGAACTGGAGCACCTTCCTCCCTGCAGTCACATGATTCACTCACTCACTCAGACATCCCATTTCCCCTTAAAACAAGTAGATTTACCCATGAGGAGAGCTGGAGGACTTTCCTCCCTGCACTCATATGATTCACTCACTCAAACAGACACTCCCCTTCCCCCTAAAAACAAGCAGGTTTACCCATGAGGAGAGCAACTGCCTTCCTTAGCAATGGAAATTCTGGTCCTAGTTATGGTCATAGGTTGAGGAGCTGTTGAAATTTTCACATATCTAGAGCAAAAGACACCTCCATGTAAGACACATTAGAGTAACGCAAGTGGGATCATCAGCTTCCATGGCCTCCTTGCTGGCAGACTAGTGCCATTCAATGACTGCCAAACTCCTTGGTCTTCAGACATTCAGTGTCACAGAGGTGGAGGAGAGGCAGGATTTGATACTTTATAGAAAAAGTTTGGTACTCCTTGATGAAACATATTACATTTATGACTCCTATTGATCAGGCTCAATGTTCATGAATTGTTAATCTACATGATATACTTTGCTTACCATGCTTTTTCTAAACTTTGCTGCTTCTCCTGGAGTTCTTGCTTCAGGCTCTCCACTTCCACTTTTAGCTCAATGTTCTAAAAAAGAACAGTGAAGAATCAACATAATCTATTGTACTGTACTGCTGGTTTTTCTGCTCTAGAAATTCAAATTCCAAAGTGAGTTGCTTTTTATTTCAAACATATTTAGAAAGAAATCATCCAAACCCATACTGGTGCAATAGCATTGGAAAGGTATTTTTAATTACACAGTAAACTATAATTACTGTGTAATTAAAAATACCTTTCCAATGCTATTCATCAAAGCATTACTAACACAGAGAGAGATGCTTCCTAAATGCAAATATTCATTTATTGACAAGCTACAGAAAGCCTTCCTCTGATTTTTTTTTGGCAAGATGGAAATAGACAATACAAAAGTACATTGCAAAAATTACAAGTGTTTTCTCTTGTTCATGGTAGCCAATCAGAAACATTCAAACAAACAGGCAAAAACAATATACAAATCTTTGGTTGAAAGGAGATGCAGGAGTGTCATAAATTTTATGGATTTATTTTATTTTGTTTAAAATATTTATTTATTCTATTTATTTATGTATTTATTTTAAAAGTGGGATACAAATATATATTTTTTAATTTATATTTATATGCCGCCCTTCTCCGGAGACTCAGGGCGGCTTACAATGTGTTAAGCAATAGCCCTCATACTTTTGTATATTTATACAAAGTCAGCTTATTGCTCCCACAAACCGGGTCCTTTTTTTTTTACGTTACGTTTTTACGTTTTTTACATTTTTTTACATTTTTTACGTTTATGTTAACATGCAAATATATTTTTCTATGTATTCTAAAATATCTAAGAGGGGTTAGAATCAACACTACAGTGGTGAAGTGCAGACTACCGAGCCATACTTGGCTGTAGACAGAGAGATGGAGTTGGATTGATCTGATAATAGTATTTTAAGATAAAACAAATTAGAATGCCCAGAGTATTTAATAAAAGATAGTAAAATAAAGCTAGTGTTCCTGGTCCAAATTTCAGTAGATATTATGTGCATTTACCTAGCAATTAGGAATAGACAGTGGGAGGGAGGGAAGACAATTACAAATAAACATTCCTTATGCCAGCTAAATGCATGCTATAATGACTTACTTACAACTAGGTGCTTTTCCTGCAGGCACCGATGAGATTTCCCCAGGAGTTTCGATCATGATTGGGGTCACAATCAGGTGACCAGATATCTTAGCTTTGCAAAGATAGCATAGGATTTGAGGGAGGCATTCTGGGCACTGGCTATTCATTTATTTATTTATTTATTTCATGTATTTATATGCCACCTTTCTCCCGAAGAACTCAGGGCGGCGTACACAAGTTAAAAACATGCAACAATAAAACTCCCTTTTAAAATCAAATTAAATAATAAATAATAAAACCTAGAATCATAGTCAGCCCATTTGCTTGAACAGCCAAGTCTTCAGGTCATGATGGAAGGAGTGGAGATCAGGAGCCGTATGGAGCTCAGTAGGTAACTCATTCCAGAGGGTGGATGCGCTCACAGAGAATGCCCTCCCTCTGGGCGTCGACAGATGACATTGGCTCGCTGATGGTACCCTAAGGAGAGCAGCCCTATGTGAACGATCAGGATGGTGGGAGGCAGGTAGGAGAAGGTCCTGCAAATAACTCGGACCTAAGTCATTTAGGGCCTTATAGGTGAGAATCAGCACTTTGAAGCAGATCCGGAGGACTACTGCTAACCAGTGTAGCTCGCGTAGGAGAGGTGTTATACAGGAGTAACGAGGGGCTCCCGTAATAACCCGCGCAGCCGCATTTTGGATCAGCTGGAGCCTCCGGGTGCACCTCAAGGGCAACCCCATGTAGAGGGAATTGCGGTAATCCAAGCGGGAAGTAACCAGGGCATGAATGACAGTGCTAAGGTCATCTCGGTTCAGAAAAGGGCGTAATTGGTGCACCAGGCAATTGGCACACCAGGCAAACCTGTGCAAAGGCCCCCCTGGTCATGGTCATCAGGTGGTCTTCAAGGGACAGCCGAGCATCCAGGAAGACACCCAAGTTGCGAGCCCTATCCACAGGGGTAAGTTTTTCCTTACCCATCAGAAGTGATGGGACATCTGAGATCTGAGATGCCGGCATCCACAGCCACTCAGTCTTGGAGGGTTTGAATCTGAGTCTGTTCCTATCCATCCAGGCCGCACCGCCTCTAGGCAACAAGACATCACGGAAAGGACATCTCGGGGGTGGTCTGGGGTATCATCAGCATATTGATAATATCTCACCCCAAAGCCACGAATGATCTCACCCAGCGGCTTCATATAGATATTAAAGAGCAGGGAGGAGAGAACCGACCTCTGAGGCACCCCACAAGTTAGGGGCCTCGGGATGGACCTCTGCCCTCCCACCCATACAAACTGCAAGCGACCTGAGAGGTAGGAAGAGAACCACTGCAAGACAGTACCTCCCACCCCCAACCCCACAAGTTGCTGCAGTAGGATACCATGGTCAATGGTATCAAAAGCCGCTGAGAGGTCAAGTAGGACCAGGATGGAGGAACAACCTCCATCTCAAGCCCACCAGAGATCATTCACCAGAGCGACCAATACCGTTTCCATGCTGTGCCCGTGCTGGAAGCCCGATTGGTACGGGTCAAGGTACTCTGTTTCCTCCAGGAACTGTGGGAGCTGTTGCACCACCACAGTCTCAACAACCTTTGCAATGAAGCGAAGATTGGAGACGGGACGATAATTATTAAGTGAGTTTGGATCCAGGGAAGGCTTCTTGAGGAGAGGTCAAACCACTGCCTCCTTAAGAGAGGTGGGGAAGACCCCCTCCCTCAAAGAAGCATTGATAATTGCCTGGATCCAAACTCCAGTCACCTCTCTGGTGGCTGAAACCAACCAGGAGGGACAAAGATCCAACAAACAAGTGGAGGCACCTAGTCTACCCATAATCCTGTCCACTTCCTTGACAGAAACAGGGTCAAACTCAACCCAGATATTACTCTCAAGACCTACCCCAGTCTCCCCAGTGGATTCTGCCCAGTCAGAGTCCAATCCAATCCGGATCTGAGTGATTTTATCGTGCAGAAACGGTACAAAATCCTCAGCTCTGCCCTGTAAAGGGTCTTCCCTCACTCCCAGATTGAGGAGGGAGCAGGTCACAAGAAACAGGGCCGCTGGGCGATTTTCTGCAGATGCAATGAGGGCAACGAAGTAAACCTGTTTCGCTGCTTCCATCACCACTAGATAAGACCTAATATGGGTTCTTAACTGTGTTCGATCAGATTCAGAACGGGAGGACCTCCAACTCTCCTTTAGGCATCTTTTCCGACGCTTCATTTCCCGGAGCTCCATGGAAAACCAAGGAGCCACCCAGGATCTGCATCGAGTCAGAGGCTGCAAAGGTACAATTTGGTCCAAGGCATTGGTAGCCGCCCATTCCCAGGATGCCGCCAGAGCCTTGGCTGAATCATGAGATTGAGAAGCGGTGAATGTCCCAAGCTCCTTCAAGAACCTCTCAGGGTCCATCAGGCTCCTGGGGCGGAACCATTTTGTAGGTTCCGCCTCCCAGCGGCGAGGGTTGGCAGATTGAAAGTCTAGTCTAAGGAGGGCCTTATTCACCACAGATCTTGCATTCACATACACCAGACGGAGACCAGGGTCCCTCACTCTCGCATCCCCAGGAAAGCATTGAAACAAGTTACCACCTGAATAAATCTGGTGTGATGTCCCCGCCTCCCACTTCCATTTCCTCTGCCCTGCCCCACCATCACAGGTATAGAATGTCCCACCCCTCTCCGAGCTTTCTCTATGACTCCCAACCCCCCTAACCTGCCCTGACCGTCCAACTGGCATGGCAGTTTATCCTTAAGAGGCTCTCCAGCCTCATTTTTGTTGTTAAAAACCACCCTCCTCCCGGATCCCTTTAGAGTTGAATTTAAAAATCTGTTTAAAAAACCCCAGAGCCTCCGTTTCTTAGCGTACCACCTCTCGGGGTTCCAAAACCCGTCATCAAGGGCGGCCCTTGATAGGTGAGAGGGCCAAATCTGTGAGAGGGGGAGTCTCACAAAGCAAGGAGTTTCGCAGCTGAGTGCACCGTAAGCAGAGAGAAAAGGCTAGAGGGATGAGAGACAATCTTCAGAGGATGTTGGAGATGGTCATAATCGAGGGGAAGAAGATGTTATGTAGAACACCAACATACTGGAACAACAATCGCCCTCTCATAGTGATGAGAAATCTGAAAATTACAATTCTGTCCAGGGGGAAATAAAGGTCTTAATGGCCGCCTTCTCATGATGATCAGTCCAGAGTCCAAAAGGATTTAAGAGGAGATGGTCCGTTCCCCTACAAAATAAACAAGGGGCAAATAAGGATTCACAGTGTCAATGTTTTCATTCCCTTCGATATCTGTGGAAGCCGGGATGGAATTAAAGGGGTTGGATGGTATATCAAAGAGCAGAGTAAGTGCTGATGGAACAACAGCTGATGGGATACCACAGCAAGGGAGAGATATTCTACAGAGAGATTGCTACAGAGCCTGTAGTACAGTGGTTTAAAGCACCCTGTTATTAACATCTGCTGCTTGCAATTACTGCAAGTTCAAATCCCACCAGGCTCAAGGTTGACTCAGCCTTCCAGCCTTTCTAAGGTGGGTAAAATGAGGACCCAGATTGTGGGGGCAATAAGCTGACTTTGTATAAATATAGAAAAGTATGAAGGCTATTGCTTAATGCACTGTAAGCCGCCCTGAGTCTCCGGAGAAGGGCGGCATATAAATCAAATAAAAAATATAAATAAATAAATAAATAAAAAATATTCAGGTGGGGGTGTCAAAGCAGGTAATAATTAAATTGAGCTGAGAGGCCATACTAGGCCTAGGCCTGATATGGGGGGGGAGAGGTTTATCGAAGGGGGAAATCAATCAACATCCCCTTCTTGTAGTCTTCTGCCCACTCAACCGTACTCCTCCAGACTTCTTTTTAAAAGGCCCCTCAGCCTTAGATGACTACTAGTCCCCCTGAAGATCAGAAAAAGGGGGTATCCAGATTGCCCTAAACTTAGAGCAAATCCTGAGCCTCCTGCATCGCTGACTTCTTCTATGGCAGCCTCCAGATGTCTCCACTGTCCTCACTGCCACCATCATCATCGTTATCCTTACAGACGTTGAAAATGCTGCCGTAGCTGCTGCCACCTCCCAAGTCACCAACCAGCTTCAGAGCGGCTTTCCCCAGCGATTCGAGCACCACAGCTGTTGTAACTGTCAATTAGAATGGGAGTCTTTAAATCCGTTAGGCAGCAGCAATCAGGCAATCAGCACCATCACTGGCGTCCTCCGTACCCCCTCCGTCCATAGATCGGACGGGCAATGTTTCGCTTTCCAGGAAAGGGGCCATTAGATGTTCTGCGGGTCCCCCAACATCTCAAAAGTGACTATCATATGCCTCCGCATTTCGGTATTTAGCACAGAGCCGCCATTTTGGTCAGCTACCCGGAAGTAGGAAATTCATCCCAAACTGATCCCATTTCCCAAAAGGGGAGCATCATAATGGAGGTGGTTGATCAATTAACACAGATCCCCATCCCCGCCCCTGCCCTCCCTATCTGTAATTGGAACATAGCAGTTGCTATTAATTTGTTTTGTATATACTTCTCTCCTCAATCTGCTGATTTTCTGAAAAGTGTTCTCACCTACCCACCGACCCCCTGATTTTTGATTTTTTAAAGCATCTCAGATTGGAAAGACTTTCTCTCCTCCCCCCGCTGCCAAAAAATGGAGGGAACCTGGCCCCAAGATTAATTCAGGGTGATTTATTTCCTTTTTTTGTGAAATTTTGCCAAGAAAGATTCCAAGTGCGAGGGAAACCAAGCTAACTGTTGCGGCTAATTTTATTCTATTTATTTTCAAAGGGAACAACTGGCTCAATTTATCAGAATGGCTTGAAACTAAAATTGAGGGGGGAGAGTGACCAATCTTTAGGATCTAATCCCAAGCATAAATCCCAAAACAACCAATCAAACAAGGAGGTAGGGAAGGAAAGGAAGGAAGAAAAACTCAGATACAAAATAAAACACATAGGAAGCATAAGGACTCAGATACCTATACACCAATGCTCAAAGTTTGGGGAACAAAGTTTGTGTACTAGTACACAAGGGCAGTTATGATTTGGTTGCCATTACTGAAACTTGGGGGGGGGATGAAACTCATGACTTGAATGTGCTGATAGAAGGATACAAACTGTTCAAACAGATACAAACTGATTCTCATTTAAGCCCCAATCAGCACAGAAAATTTTAACATTTGACATTTTAAATGAACTGCTAGGATGAACTACACATTTTCCCCTAAATTATAAAATTTTGAAATGATCTATTAGAACAGGGGTGTCAAGGCCCGTGGGCCAAATCTGGCCCATGAGTTGGTTAGATCTGGCCTGCGGGGCCACCCAAGAAACAGAAAAGGACCGGCCCATGGGGCCTCAGGCCAGCCCAGGCTGATCAGCCGCTGATTTGCAACCTAATGGCAGCCAGGAGGCAGTGAGTGTGTGGGGCCTGGTGTCCCTGTGGACTGCATTCTGAGCGCTTCCCTTTCACCCAGGATGCCAGCCCTCGCACGCTCTGTGCATGCCCAGGGGGCAGAGCCAAGGCAGCAGCATGGATCTAAGGCTGGCTGCGGTCTGGCCAGGATGGCCACCACCAAGTTGCAGATCAGCTCCACATCCACACAAGGATCTCCATGCCCTGCTCACCAGCCTTTCACTGGGACTGCCCCACCCCTATGTTGGAAAGCCATGCTGCCAATCTCTCCCCCTCCCCTTATCCCTTCCTGGTCATGGAGGAAGGAAGAATATGGGAAGAAGGCAGAATGGGAACTTTAGGTCATGAGGCTTCTGCCTGCCAGCATGTGATGGGTGATAGGCAATTGCAGGGGCTGTGGGGGGACATGGCAGATGAGCGGCAGTGGCATGTGGCTTCTGGCATTACAGGGGATAGGGGGCAGAAGCAGAACTGCCCTCTCAACACCAGGCATAGAGTCAGTCCAGGCGCGAACACAATGGTGGGGAGGGTGGACAAAAAGGGAAGCTGCTGCTCTGCAGGTTTTTTTTTAACCTGCCAATGGCTCTGGACAGAGGCTTCCTATTTTGTTCCCTTCCCCATCATTACCTCTGCATGGCCCAGCAGGTAAAAGGCACCCAACACAAGCAGGGAAAGCCAGATCCCCATCAGCAACATGGCCGCCCCTGTGGATCTGGCTTTCCTCACTCACAGTGGCTGTCTTTTACCTGCTGGGTCTGGGCATGTTCTACCATCTCTACTTGGGCTTTCTAGCTGGCTGCTTCACCTCCTGTGGGCTGGCTGGGTTTACCAAGCAGCGGTGGTACAGCCCTCAGTGGGGCCGAGGTGCATTGTCTACATGAGGGGAACATGCTCCATCTGCAGGCCAATGGCAAGAGCCGCAAGGGGGCTGGGAAGATGACCAGCGGTGACTTGCTCTCCAACCACAAGCAAAAACAGACAGTGGGATAAGTACGTCCAGCGTAAGTGCATCCAGCGATCCACATCACGTGCCTCCCCCCGCCTCCACCTGCTGCTGATACTGCTACAATGCCTGCTGCTTAGGTGCCCACCCAGTGGAGGCAGTAGGCTCCGGAGCCACAGAGTGCACCAGATGAGGGGCCGGCAGGATGTGGCTGCTGCTGGAAGCTATCGGCCCAAAGGGCGGCGAGTGTGCAGTGGCCGACAGTTTCTGGCAGCAGCTGCTCCACCCTCTGTGTCACCTCACAGCAGCAGCACCCCCACCCTGCCCCCTGCTTCATCTCATCCCATGGGGTTACCAAGCACAACCAAGCTACCACCCAAACAGAACACACCCCCAGCCAATCAGAGCACAGCCAAGCCCCCATCCAATCAGAGCACAGCCAAGCCCCCAACCAATCAGAACACACCTCCACCCAATCAGAACACAGCCAAGCTCCCACCCAATCAGTTCACCCCCCCACTAGCAGTTAAAAGGAAGAAACAGCTGAGATCACACATTGCTCCTAGAAGCACGAAGCTGAAAACACCAGCCTGAAGATGATGAATGAGACTTCATTGAAACGTTGCCAAGACACTTCCAATTTTACACGGGAGAAAACCCAAATAACCAAAAACCTACATACAAACACCCGCGAAAACCTCAGAAAACATATCTATATAACAATACTACAAACCAGGATTTTTAAGAATGGGGAAAAGAGGAAAGAGACCGCACTCAGCAGCAGAGAGTTCATCCAAGCCATTGAAGCAGCAGAAAATGGAAGATTATACTGCAAACAGTCTGTTCCAGTAAGTAATTCATCTGCAGTTGCCTTATCAGATAAATTTAATTTATGTGAGTCATTGGAATGGGACTTACAAACCAAATTTGAAAGCAAACAGCATATAGAACTATCTTCCTCTCTCTCAGAAAATGGTTCCCCTCCTTGGAACTCAGCAGCAGCTTTCCTTGCACAGGAGGGAGATTAATAAATTTAAAGGGGAAAAATGGACAGATTTCCTCTCTAGACAATGTTTGCTTACAGCTCAAACTGTAATTACAAATAAACCACAAGTGGATTACAAAATACCAAAATGAAGAAATGCACAGCCCTCTTGCATCCTTCATCAAGTCCTTCAGCGGCAGAAACACAGAAAACATCAGAGATGATGGAATTAAGAAATTTCATGCAATCGCTTCATGATGATATAAAACAAGAATTAAAAGAAATGAAAGAGATGATGTGGAAAAATGAAGAGAGAATCCAAAAAGTAGAAGAAAAAGCAGAAATTACAGAGAAGAAAGTTGGGGAATTAGAAGGGAAATTAGTGTTAACAGACAAAACACAAGAAAAAACAATTATTTCACTTGAAATGGAACGCTCTGAATTTTATTTAAGATTTCAAAATATTGAGGAAGAAAAACGAGAAAATTTACCTGAGGTGATTGCTGAAATTTTGTCAGAAGCTTTGGATCAGCCCAAGGTAAAAAATTTAAATGAGATTGACGAAGCATTTAGAGCAGTGGTTTGGCCCCGTTCTGCCGAGCCGGTAGCAGTGACAATATGATGTCACTGAACCGGTTCTGCCCCCCACCCCCCACGTTATTCTTACCTTTTATTTGGCCCAACCCCCAATTTATTGCTGCCTCCTGAATCCCAGCTGATCGCCTAGAAGGAAAAAAACTGTTTAAACTCTTGCCGCGGGGCTTCAAAGGGCCACCCTACAGCTGATCACTGGTAAAAGGCAGTTTGGTGGTAGACCGGTGCCTCCAAAAACAAATGGGTAGACCGGTACAGCTCTGCAAGCAGTTAAAAACCTGGTAGACCAGTACCTCTGCTAAATCCTAAAGAATTGCTACATGACCATCAAACCACACCCACAAAATAAGCCACACCCAGAGAAACAGTAGTAAAAGAATTTAGAACCCACCTCTGGTTTAGAGTATATACAAAATATGGAATGAGAAATAAATTACCAAGGGAAGTACATGTGAGATTTACAAAGAAGGTGGTGAAAGGAGAAATCCTACAAGCAGCAAGAATTACACCATTGAAACATAAGGATAAAGAACTGGTGGTCCTACGACAAATACCCAGAAGAGTTAGGGATCTGAGAAGAGAATATCAATTCTTTAAAAAAATATATTTAAAGGAGTGAATTTTAGATGGTTAATACCTGAAGGGATTATGGTGACATGGCAAGAACAAAGACACAGACTCAATTCTATGGAAAAAGCAAAACTGTTTTATCAACAATTCTGTGGACCTTTAGAGGAAGATCAAGGAGCAATAGGTGAGACAAAACAGAAAGAAGAAGAGAAAGACAAAGAGGAAAAAACAAAAGAGGAAAGAGTGCTAAGAGAAGGGGCAAGATCTAAAGATCCAATTGAACAAAGAGAGACAAGGGTGATAAAATTAAAAACTAGTAATAAGTAAACCATGGAAGAAGAAATCAAAGTAATATCATTAAATGTAAATGGATTTAGTGTGGTGATAAAAAGAAACAGAACTTTAAGCAAATTGAACAGTTTGAAAATGGACATTATATGCTTACAAGTACATATTAGAAAACAACATGTAAAATTATTACAATATCCAAAGCTAGGAGTTTTATTTACATCACTTGAAACAAGAGAGTAAAAGAGGTGTGGCATTGTACATTAAAGAAAAATTAGAACCTAAATTATGTTTAAGCTCTGGTGGCTCAGCAGATTAAAGCAGTGTCATTAACTGTTATTAAGATCAGCTGCCTGCAATTACTGCAAGTTCAAATCCCACCAGGCTCAAGGTTGACTCAGCCTTCCATCCTTTCTAAGGTAGGTAAAATGAGGACCCAGATTGTGGGGGCAATAAGCTGACTTTGTATAAAATATACAAAAGTATGAAGGCTATTGGTTAATGCATTGTAAGCCGCCTGAGTCTCTGGAGAAGGGCGGCATATAAATCAAATTTTAAAAAAAATGTTTTGAAGATGATGAAGGTAGGATTTTGATGGTGGAAATAAAGATGAACTTAAAATAAATATTATTGATTGCAGTATATGCACCAAATGAAAAGCAAGAAGAATTTTATCGAAAACTACACAATTTTTTTTTAGAATTGGATTATGAAAATGTATGTATAACAGGTGATTTTAATGCTATAGTAGATGTGAAGTTGGACTATAAATCAATGAAGATAAATAAAAAGTCTAGGAGAGCATTGCCGAGATCCTTTTTTACAATGATGGAAGAATTGAGTATACAAGATGCTTGGAGACAAAAACATTTGAAAGAAGAGCAATATACTTTTTATTCAAATAGATACCTATCATGGTCAAGGATAGATATGATATGGATGTCAACAGAACTTATGGACAATATACAAGAAGTAAATATGACTCAAATATTTGGTTGGATCACAACCCAATGATAATGACATGGAAAGGCCAAAAGAAAAGGACAAGATGGACTTTAAATGCAACAATATTAAATGAAAAAGAATTCCAACAGTCTATGAAAAAATAATTAGAATATTTCTTTAAAATAAACAAAAAAGAGGATATATCACTTCAGATTGTATGGGACACTATGAAAACTTATATTAGAGGTTTGGCAATAACTTATTTGGGGAAAAAGAATAAAAAAAAGACAAAAACAGATAAGATTGGAAGAAGAGTATAAGAAATTAGAAAAAGAATTCCAAAAAGATAGTCAAAACAAAAAAATTAAGAAATTGATGGAAATGAAAAAACACGAAATAAATCTAAACGAACAGGAACAACTAGCAAATAAATTAAGAATAACTAAACAAAGTTTTTTCAAAAATGCAAATAAACCAGAAAGATGGCTGGTGTATAAATTGAAAAAAGAGAAAGAAGTTTGAAGTTTGAAGGTTATTAGATTTCTATACCGCCCTTCTCCCAAAGGACTCAGGGCACTGTACAGCCATATTAAAACACATAGATTTATAAAATTTAAAACCAATTAAAATAGAATATATAAAATTTGGCCCGTGAATTAAAACACACATACACCCATTATAAAATTTGTATTAGGCCAGTCTGGCTTGCTGGAACAGAAGGGTCTTAAGGGCGGGCGAAAAGTACGCAGGTTGGGGCTAAGACAAAGCTCTAGGGGCAGCTCATTCCAGAGGGCAGGTGCCCCCACAGAGAAGGCTCTCCCCCTGGGTGTCACCAGTCAGCATTGTTTGGCTGACAGCACCCTGAGGAGCCCCTCTCTGTGGGAGCGTATTGGCCAGTGGGAGGTTGTTATGGCAGAAGGTGGTCTTGAACATATCTTGGTCCTAAGCCATGGAGCGTTTTGAAGATGGTAACCAACACCTTGAATCGCACCCAGAAGACCACCAGGAGCCAGTGCAGCTCGCGCAGGAGGGGTGTTGCGTGGGTGCACCGGGTTGCACCCATAACCACCCGCGCGGCCGCATTCTGGACCAGTTGGAGCCTCCAAGTGCTCTTCAAGGGGAGCCCCATGTAGAGAGCATTGCAGTAGTCCAGACGGGATGTGACGAGAGCATGAGTGACCGTGCGCAAGGCTTCTCGGTCCAGAAAGGGATGCAACTGGTGCATCAGGCGAACCCGATAGAAAGCTCCCCTGGCCACAGCCGTCATATGATCTTCCAAAGACAGCCGTGCATCCAGGAGAACACCCAAGTTGCGAGCCCTCTCTGAGGAGGCCAGGGTCTTGCCCCCAATAGTCAGCGATTGAGCGATTGAAGAGAAGAAGACAATAAAATATCTACAAAATGAAGAGGGGAAATTATATTATAGAAATGAGGAAAAGAAGAGGATAATTCAAAAATATTATAAAAAGCTTTACTCTCAAGAGAAAATCCCAGAGGAAGATATATCAAAATATTTGGAAAATTCAGATTTACCTAAAATAGCAAATCAATACAAAGGAATGCTAGAAGAAAGAATAACAATGATGAAACTAACAGAAGCAATAAAAAGACAAAAAAAATGGGAAAGCACCTGGGCCAGACGGTCTACCAGCAGAATTATATAAAACATTACAAGAAGCGATGAGCAATGTAATGCTAGAACTATTCGATGAACTTTAATGAAGATCAAAATGCCAGACTCATGGAGGGAGGCCTATGTAATACTTATTCCTAAAGAAGATACAGATTTACAACTAATAAAAAACTATAGACCTATTTCACTATTAAATGTGTATTGTAAGATTTTTGCTTCAATAATGGCAAACAGACTAAAAAGATCATTAAATGAATTTATTCATATGGATCAAAATGGATTTTTACCCAAAAGCCAAATCAGAGACAATATGAGGGTAATTTTGGATACTTTGGAGTACTATGAAACCCACTCAGAAAAACAAATGGTGATGATGTTTTTAGATGCTCAAAAAGCCTTTGATAATGTGAACTGGCAGTTTGATAGAACAATTGCAGAGAATGGACTTTGGGGAGAGATTTATAAACACAATAAAAACGATTTATGACAACCAATCTGCTAAGATAATGATGAATGGAGAAATGACAGAAAGTGTTAGCATCATGAAGGGTACAAGAAAAGAATGCCCCCTATCACCATTATTGTTTATTCTGATTTTAGAAGTGTTAAATAGAAATATTAGGCAAGATAAAGAGGTAAAGGGAATGAAAATTTTAAAAAGAGGAATACAAATTGCAAGCATTTGCTGAAAATTTAGTATTTATTTTGGAGGAACAAGTTACAGGACCAAAATTATTAACTCAAATAGAGAACTATGGAAAAGTGTCTGGATTGAAAATAAACAAAGAAAAAACAAAAATTTTGGTGAAAAATATTACAGAAAAACAAAAAAGAGAAATAGAGGAGAAATTAGACATACAAGTGGTGAGAAAAGTTAAATACTTAGGAATATACTTGACTTCAAGGTGCACAACGATTAAAAAACATAATTATTATAAACTTAAAGAACAAATTGAGAGAGACTTAGAGAAATGGAAGAACCTTCAATTGTCACTTATGGGAAGAATAGCAATAATAAAGATGAATATATTACCAAGATTATTATTTCTATTTCAGACAATACTGATAAAAATTGAAAAGACTAATTTTCAATATTTAGATAAGATAATAAGGAAATTTATATGGCAAGACAAAAAAGCAAGAATAAGCTTAAAAATGCTCCAGGATATGAAACTACGAGGAGGATTTGGACTTCCGAATTGGGAATTATATTATCAAGCAGCAGCATTGACATGGCTGAAAGAATGGGTCGAACTAAGAAACACAAGACTATTACCTTTAGAAGGACATGATTTACAACTGAGTTGGCATGCCTTTTTATGGTATGGGAGAAATAAGATAGATAGGTACTTTCATAGACACTATATAAGAAATGCATTGTTATTGGTATGGGAAAAAGTTAGAGATAAATACTATGTGAAAATACCAACATGGCTATCAACAACGGAAGCCTTAATTCACCCAATTATGAGCTTGCGAGCCCTTCTCCAGTACTGTAATTACAATAAACTGGACATAAATCAGATTCGGGGGGATTTGGACTCCGACTGGGTAGATCTGGGCGGGGTGACAGGGAATAGTCTTGAGAATGTTATCTGGGAAGAGTTTGACCTTGTGACTCCTGATGATGTGGACAGGATTTTGGGGAGACTTAGTGCGGCCACATGTTTACTGGACCCGTGTCCCTCCTGGTTGGTACTGGCCTCCCGGGAGGTTACACGAGGCTGGCTCCAGGGCATTATCAACGCGTCCTTGAGTGAGGGTCACTTCCCTGCCGCCTTGAAAGAGGCGGTGGTGAGGCCCCTCCTCAAGAAGCCTTCCCTGGACCCGGCAGTATTAGCTAACTATCGTCCTGTCTCCAACCTCCGCTTTATTGCGAAGGTTGTTGAGAGTGTGGTTGCGCAACAGTTTCCACAATTCCTGGAGGAAACATCTTATCTGGATCCGTTCCAGTCGGGTTTCAGGTCTGGGCACAGCACAGAGACGGCATTGGTCGCGTTGGTTGATGATCTCTGGAGGGCTCGGGACAGGGGATGTTCCTCTGTCCTAGCCCTATTAGATCTCTCAGCGGCTTTTGATACCATCGACCATGGTATCATGCTGCACCGGCTGGAAGAGTTGGGGGTGGGGGGCACTGTATTACAGTGGTTCTCCTCCTTTCTCTCCGACCGGTCGCAGTTTGTGTTGACAGGGGGGCAGAGGTCGACCTCGAGGCCTCTCGTTTGTGGAGTGCCGCAGGGGTCGGTCCTCTCGCCCCTTTTGTTCAACATTTATGTGAAGCCGCTGGGTGAGATCATCCGTGGCTTTGGGGTGAGATACCATCAGTACGCTGATGACACCCAGCTGTACATCTCCACCCCAGGCCACCCCAATGATGCCCTCGAAGTGATGTCCCAGTGCCTGGAAGCCATGCGGATCTGGATGGGGAGAAACAAACTCAAGCTCAACCCGTCCAAGACGGAGTGGCTGTGGTTCCCGGCATCCCGATATAGTCAGTTGACTCCATCACTGACTATCAGGGGCGAGTCTTTGGCCCCTGCGGAAAGGGCTCGCAATCTGGGAGTCCTCCTGGATAGGCAGCTGTCTTTGGAGGAACATCTGACAGCTGTAGCCAGGGGGACCTTTTGTCAGGTTCGCCTGATTCGCCAGTTGCGGCCCTTTCTTGATCGGGATTCCCTGTGCACAGTCACTCACGCCCTTGTCACTTCCCGCCTAGACTACTGTAATGCTCTCTACATGGGGCTCCCCTTGAAGAGCACCCGGAGGCTCCAACTGGTCCAAAATGCGGCCGCGCGGGTAGTGACGGGAGCAGCGTGGCGCTCCCACATAACACCGCTCCTGCGCGAGCTGCACTGGCTCCCGGTGGTCTTCCGGGTGCGCTTCAAGGTGTTGGTGATCACCTTTAAAGCGCTCCATGGCATAGGGCCTAGTTATCTCCGAGACCGCCTGCTGTCACCGATGACCTCCCATCGACCCGTGCGCTCCCACAGAGAGGGCCTCCTCAGGGTGCCATCAGCCAAACAATGTAGGCTGGTGACCCCCAGGGGGAGAGCCTTCTCTGTGGGGGCACCCACCCTCTGGAACCAGTTGCCCCCGAGATTAGGAGAATTCATGACCTCAGTGCCTTCCGCCGTGCCCTAAAAACACATTTTTTCCAACAAGCCGGGCTGGCTTAAGAAGAAATTTTAAATATTTTTAATATTTTAATTGGTCTGTGAGTTTTAAATTTTGTAGCCAAATTATATATATTTTAAATGTCTTAATATTTATATTTTATGTTTTTTATGTCTGGCTGTACACCGCCCTGAGTCCTCAGGGAGAAGGGCGGTATATAAATTGGAAATAAATAAATAAATAAATAAATTATGAGAAAACAAAGATCATGGCCTTTGCAAAAAGGCCAAAACTTTATTCATGGTATCTAAATGGCCACAAAATAGAGCAGGTAACCACTTTCAAATACCTGGGGGTGGTCATTCAGGTCAATGGTTCAAGAAAAG
Organism: Ptyas mucosa; assembly: GCA_012654045.1. Classification (NCBI taxonomy): domain Eukaryota; kingdom Metazoa; phylum Chordata; class Lepidosauria; order Squamata; family Colubridae; genus Ptyas; species Ptyas mucosa. The sequence continues at coordinate 693,973 of WNWU01000125.1, read as the reverse complement.
CACATGGAGAATATGCAGCTGCCTTGGGCCAAAGATCAGCGAGCACCATTCTTAATTTTTTCTGCACAAAGGGAGGATACTATGTCCCTGCTGCTATTAAGCTTTTTGTGGCCAAGTCGCTTGCACAGCTCCTTTATGGGACCTTGCTCGGACCGTCAGCTTCATGTTTTACATTATTAGAAATAGTTCAATCCAAATTCATTAGATCAATTCTCCAGATGCCACGTTGTGCCTCAAATGCACTTCTGCCTGGAGACAGGATTGATAAAAGTCAAAGCAAGAATCTGTATAGTGTCCTTAAATCTCTGGCTAAAGCTTAACTTCCTTCCTCAAGATCTTGCTCCATTAATCCTCCATGGCAAATTCTTTTCATCATGGATCAAGGCTGTTGAGTCCAACCTTGCCAAATTAGGCTTCTCCCCAGCTTTAATATTCAAGATGGACTATGATCTAGCAAGACAAACCTTGCGACAAAGGATGGAGGACATTGAGAGGCAGATGGACTTAGGGAAAGCTCCGCTGTTTCTGGCTCCAGAGGCTGTTAGATGTGTTGTTGCTCCTGGCAACTATCTTAGTCAGTTGGAATCAGCAAACCACTGGAAAGCATTTGCACTTTCACGGTGCCATGCGCTTCCATCAGCCGTTCTGTATGGCAAGTATAAAAGGATACAATTCATGGAAAGATTCTGTCCCTGCAGCTCAGGAGAGGTGGAGACACATGCTCTTTAGATGTTCTTTTATACGGAGATTAGAAAAAACCATATTCTGCCAATAACTGCTAAATATCCTGACCTATCCTGACACTACCTATCTTCAGTGGCTGCTTAAGGATGAAGAGTCCATAACTACAGCACAGGTGGCCAAAAATATAACTGTAAAATACAGACTAGAAATAAAAGTTAAAATAAGCAAGGAAATGGTAAGAGAACATCTGTCTGATCTTGATGAGTATAAATCACCAAGGCCTGATGGATTACATTCCAGAGTTCTAAAGGAGCCACTGTACCACATCTTTTAAAAATCCTGGAGCGCTGGGGAACTACCAGAGGACTGGAAAAGAGCTTCCTCTAAAAAGGGAAAACCAGACCCAGGAAACTACAGACCAATCAGCCTAACATCAATCCCTGGGAAGATAATAAAAGGAAAGGAAAGGAAAGGAAAGGAAAGGAAAGGAAAGGAAAGGAAAAAACCGATCTGCCAACACTTTGAAACAGGTAAAGTAATAACCAGAAACATTAGACAAGACCCAGAAATAAAAGGAATGGAAATCAAAAAGGAAAAATATAAATTACAAGCATTGGCTGATGATTTAGTTTTTTTATTAGAAGAACCATTAGAAACTGGTCCCAAACTGACAGGGAAAAGGTGGCAGGGATGAAAATAAACAAAGAAAAAACCAAAATAATAGTCAAAAATCTTACAGTTAAACAAAAAAAAGGAATTGACGGAGAAAATAGATTTGCACATAGTAAAGAAGGTTAAATATTTAGGCATCTATTTACCAGCAAGGTGTGTGGCAATCAAAGATGACAAGTATATAAAACTAATGCAACAAATTAAGTTGGACCTGGAAAGGTGGAAGAATTTACAATGGGTGGCCTGAGTGGCGTAGGAGGTTAATGCCTCCTACTAAGGCAGCATTTAACATCCAGCTGTCTGCAATTACTGCGAGTTCAATTCTCACCAGGCTCAAGGTTGACTCAGCCTTCCATCTTTTCTAAGGTGGGTAAAATGAGGACCCGGTTTGTGGGGGCAATAAACTGACTTTGTATAAAATATACAAAAGTATGAAGGCTATTGCTTAACGCATTGTAAGCTGCCCTGAGTCTCTGGAGAAGGGCAGCATATAAATAATTTTTTTTAAAAAAATTATCTACGATAGGGAAAATAGCCTCCATAAAAATGAATATACTACCAACATTATTTTTTCTATTCGAAATAATACCGATAAAATTAGAGAAGAAATTTTTTGATGAACTAAATAGAATAATCTTGAAGTACATATGGCAAGGCAAAAAAGTGAGAATAAAATTGAAAATGTTGCAGGTATCTAAAAGTAATGTGGGTTTTGGACTTCCATACTGGAAACTATATTATCAAGTGTCAGTTCTTACATGGATAAAAGAATGGATAAATTTGAAACATAGAAGGTTACTACTATTAGAGGGATTTATCTCAACTAGGTTGTCATGCTTTCCCTTGGTACGGTAGGAGTACAGTGCATAGATACTTTCAAAGGTACTACATGAGGAATGTGTTGCTTCATATATGGGAAAAGATTAACAATAAAACAATAAAATCCATGGAGATCTCCTTCCACGGGGCTCCCGGCCTAGCTACTCTCTGAAGTAACTCAGGGGTTTTCCCAGGAGGCTTCTTTGCTGATGCACATATTGGGCAACTCGCCACGTAGGCTTCTATGTCTTTCTTCAGCGCTGGTCTTCAGAATTGTCATTTAACTAAATGTAATGTCTTCATGAAACCAAAATGCCCTGAGATTTTAGCATCAAGGGCGTATTGTAATACTGCCTCCCTCAGGCTGGTGGGTTTCGCTCCCACCCAGATGAGACCCTCCCGAAGTGTACACTCACTGGAGTGGGCTAAAAACCACTTGTCAGTTTTTAGTGCTTCTTTTAACTGCTTGCTCATGTCGCCGGACAAGGTTAGGTCCCCTTTCACCTGGGCTCTGGTAACCACCAGGAGGAAGGATTTCTATACTACAGTCTGTAGGCCAGTGAGGAGGCAGCACATCTGACACCTTCTCACTAAACACCTCCCAGAGGTCATGGTACTCTTGGGATCTTTTCTTCCCCTACAATGTGTTCTGTTGCAGTTGCCACCCCCTCGCTCGCCACTTTGGCCATGCAATAGGGGTTCTCCCCTTTCTTCCCTTGCTGGTTAGAGCAGATGCGCAACATGCCCGTCTTCCAATTTATGTGTAGGTTCCATTTTCAGAGCCAGGGCAGCCCAAGTAGGAGGGGTCGTTCCATGCTAGGGGCCACAATAAAGCTCAGAGTTTCTAGGTGATTGTCAGCCTCCGCTCTTACTTGCTTACTTGCTCGGCTGCCATGAAATGGGAGGAGGGGGGAGCTATTGGAATTCTTGGGAGGAGGGAAGTGAGCTGGAGGAGAAAGAAGAACTTTGCTGTAGTGTTTTCTTTGAAGCTGATAACATCTCAATGTCAACGATCGTGGCATAGCAAGAGGATGACAGTGCCAGACATTTGCACCCACATGACCCCTGGAGAACTTGTGGATTGGATGATTTACGTTAGACAGTTGGGGGGGGATGCTTTCTATATGTGATTTTTGTGCCTTTGCTTCAGACCTTCCTTTTCTTTGGTTGCATTCAGTTCTCACTCAGTAAAAGTACCTTTCTCTATGAAAATGGAGTCGGGGTTGTTCTTTCTTGAGTGTTGAAAGGAGGCATGCCTGACAATAAGCAAGGTCTTTTTTACCAGCCATCCTGGGAAAACTACCAAGGGGGCTGAACAAAAAATGTCTGATCAAGACAGCGACCAGGACCAGATGGGAGCTGCCGGCTCAGCAGCTTCGTCATCCCACCCGGGCGGGGAAGCATCAGACTGGATGGCTAATTTATGGCTGGAAGAAGATTCGGAGAAAGCCAGATGGTCCCTGGGAGTGGGGAGGCTACCAGAGCTGGAGAAGACCCCCCATGGAGTAACAAGCACCAGATGGCAACAGACCACATAGTGGGGGAGGAAAAGATCCCAAAAGAGTACTGGGACCTCCGGGAGGTGTTCAGCGAGAAGGCGTCAGATGTGTTGCCCCTCCACCAGCCAACTGACTGTACCATTGAAATCCTTCCTTGAGTAAAACTCCCTGAGCCAAAAATCTACCCCATGACCACCCGGGAGCTGGGGGAACTATGAGAGTTTATTGACAAGAACTTAAAACGCAGTTTTATCCAACTGGCTAGGCCACGGGTGGCAGCACCAGTACTGTTCTGGGAGAAGAAGGATGGGTCCTTTCATTTGGTGGTCAACTATAGAAACCTGAATGCAATTTGCGTAGAGAATGTCTACCCCCTGCCACTCATGAAGGACATGTTAGCCCACCTAGGCAAAGGAAACATTTTTACAAAGCTGGATTTACGGGAGGCATATTATAGAGTTCGGATTAAGGAAGGGGATGAATGGAAAACGGCTTTCAACTGCCCATTAGGATGTTTCCAGTTTCAGGTGCTCCCTTTTGGACTGCAAGGAGCTCCTGCCGTGCTCATGCAACTAATTAATACGGTGCTACATGAACACCTGTACAAGGGGGTGCTGGTCTACTTCGATGACATTCTTATCTACACCAAGACCATGGAGGACCACGTAAAGTTGATGAGGACTATCCTGAAAAAACTGAGGGCCGCTGAACTGTATGCCAAACTATCAAAATGCAAATTCCACCAAATCAAAATTGACTATCTGGGGTACCGCATCTCACATGAGGGAATAGAGATGGATCTGGAAAAGGTCCGAGCAGTGTTGGAATGGGCCCCACCATGCACCCGCAAACAACTACAGAGCTTCCTGGGATTTGCTAACTTCTATAGACAGTTCATCCCCTCGTTCACAAAAATTGCACTATCAATTACAAATCTTCTGAAGATGAAAGGAGAAAAGAGACCAAAGCCCTCTCAGACTCTCGAATGGACTATGGACTGTCAGGCGGCGTTTGAGAAACTAAAACGGTTGTTTGCTGCTGAACCAGTCCTTAAACATCCTGACAGGGAAGCCCCTTTTGTTGTACAGGCTGACACCAGTGATGTAGCTATCAGGGCAATGTTACTTCAAGCGAATGCAGATGGAAAGCTGCAATCCTATGACTATACCTCTCATAAATTATCAGAGACCAAGAGGAGATGGGCCATATGGGAGAAGGAGGCTTTTGCAGTTCGTTGGGCACTGTTAATGTGGAGGCAATTCCTTGAAGGAGCTAAGCACCCATTTGAGGTGTGGACTGACCACAAAAACTTAGAAGCTTTGAAAACGCCACAAAAAATGTCCCCAAAACAAGTCTGCTGGGCTCAACACTTCAAACGATTTAATTTCTCCCTGCACTACCTTCCTGGAGGGAAGAACTTCATGGCAGATGCCCTTTCGAGACTGCTGCAATACAATAGTGTTAGAGAAGAGGTGATTCAGCCAATTATCCCCTCAAAACAACTGACGGCACCAGTAGTTGCTAGAGCCCAGGCAAAAGCAGATCCAGCTTTGTCTGGCAACTTGACTAAGCAGCTACGAGAAGCTCTAAAGACTGACGAGTGGTTTCTGAGCCATTCAAATGAGTGTACACTTCGGGAAGGACTTGCTTCGGTGGGAGCCAAGCTGTATGTTCCCGTCAGTCTGAGAGTGACAATATTACAGCACGCCCATGATGCCAAAGTTGCCAGGCATTTTGGGTTCGTGAAGACATTACATCTAGTTAAATGGCAGTTCTGGTGGCCTGCACTAAAAAAGGACATAAAGGCATATGTGGCCAGCTGTCCCGTATGTGCTTCGGCCAAGAGACCTCCTGGGAAGCCACCTGGGTTGCTTCAGAGTGTTGCCAGACCGGGAGCCCCATGGAAGGAAATTTCCATGGATTTTATTGTAGAATTGCCTGAAAGTGGGGGGACACAGTTATTTGGGTGGTTACTGATTTGTTTTCTAAACAAGTGCATTTCATCCCATGTCCCAAGATCCCTTCTGCAAAAATGCTTGCAAAGTTGTTTGTCCAACACGTATACAGGTTACATGGAGCTCCAGAGCGGATAATTTTGGATAGAGGAGTTCAGTTTACCTCCCATTTTTGGAAAGAGTTCCTAGGGTTCTTAGGCTCCGCCCAATGATTAAGCAACACCCACCACCCTCAGACTAATGGGGCTTGTGAGAGAACCAATTCCATGTTAGAACAATACCTGAGATGTTACATAAATTATCAACAAGATAACTGGGCAGATTTACTGCCATTTGCAGAGGTGGCCTATAATAACTCTATACATAGTAGCTCTGGATTTACCCCTTTCAAGGTGGCCTCTGGCCAAAATTTTATGCCCATTCCAGAGTTGCCTCAGGAAAATCCACAAATCCCCTCTTTGGTTGATTGGATCAAACAGTTACGTGGCACTTGGTCAGTAACGTGCAAGGCACTGGATGAAGCACATTGGGCTCATAAAGCCCAGGCCGATAAGAAGAGGGTTCAAGAGTGGACTTATAAAGTTGGTGATATGGTTTACCTTTCCACCAAATACTTGCAAACTACCCAAAAGTCAAGAAAGCTTGGACCCAAGTATGTGGGTCCTTTTCCGATAGTTCGGATCATTAACCCAGTCACAGTACAATTGGAGTTATCAAAAAATTTGCGGCGAATTCATCTGGTGTTTCATGTCAGTTTGCTGAAACCAGAGCATTTGTCCCCTTTACGTCCAGACCAAGGGGAACAGCATTTTGAGGTCAAGGAAATATTAGACTCTAGAAAGTATCATGGTAAGGTGCAATATTTGGTGGCCTGGAAACATTTTCCATTATCTAAGGCTGAATGGGTGAATAAGCGAGATGTTCAAGCTCCAAGGAAAGTACAATTGTTTCACTCCAAATATCCTGATAAATCTTAATCTGTTTTTTTTATGTCATTTTGATTTCTTGTAGGAATAATGTGTCTTCTGCAGGAGGGCCGAATATCAACCTCCTCTCTTACTTGCTTACTTGCTTGGCTGCCATGAAACGGGGGGAGGAGGGAGCTATTGGAATTCTTGGGAGGGGGAAGTGAGCTGGAGGAGAAGGAAGAACTTTGCTGCAGCATTTTCTTTGAAGCTGATAACATCTCAAGGTCAACGGTTGTGGCGTAGCAAGATCACCTCCCCTATTGATGGTCTTGATTCAGGTTGTGGCTTTTCTGTCTGTGAGCAGGTCTTCTCAAACCACTTTCTCAGGGCAGCCATGAATCTGTCAAAGTTGCACAGCTCCACAGCATTGTCATTGTGGAGGGCTACCATCCACTCAGCTACTTGAGGCCATGGTGATACTTCGCACCCTGGCTCAGTCATCTGGCAGGTGAGCCCCATATTCCTGCATGTAGTTCCATACTTGAGCAAGGAACAGAACAGAACAGAACAGAAAAGAATAGAATAGAAAAGAATAGTTGGAAGAAACTTGGAGGCTTTCTAGTCCAACCCCCTGCTTAGGCAGGAAACCCTATACCAGTGATGGCGAACCTTTTCATCACCGAGTGCCGAAAAGATCGTGCGGAAACATCATGCACGTTTGTCAGGGCCACACTCTGGAAAAGCCAAACTTCCGGGTTCTAGCATTCATGCATGCCCGACAATCAGCTGGCCAGTGTGCATGCGCAGACCAGTTTTTGACACTGCCACATGAAGGGATCGTGTTCCAGAAACACCAAACCTCCGTATTCTAGTGCGCATGCATGCCTGATGATCAGTTGGCCGGCGTGTATGCGCAGACCACTTTTTGGCACTGCTGCACATGCAAAGGACAGCTGATCATCACATGCACATTCATGCCAGAAACCTGGAAGACAAACAGGCAAGGCCGTGCGTGCCGGGCAACATGGTTCGTGTGCCACTTTGGGCACACATGCCATAGATTCGCCATCACAGCCTTATACCATTTCAAACAAATGGTTAGCCAATCTCTTATTAAAAACTTCTAGTGTTGGAGCACTTACAACTTCTGGAGGCAAGTTGTTCCACTTATTAATTGTTCTAACTGTCAGAAAATTTCTCCTTAGTTCTCTCCTTGATTAGTTTCCACCTATTGCTTCTTGTCCTGCCCTCAGTGCTTTGGAGAACAGTTTGACTCCCTCTTCTTTGTGGCAGGGAAAAATGCCTTTAAAAGCCTCTGGCAATCCCAGCTGAGTTGCCTGATCATTAGAGGCTTCCAAAAGCATTTTTTTCTGCAACCTCTTAAGGTTGTAGAAAAAATGCTTTTAAAAGTAAAAAAAAAAGTTGGCCATGCCCACCTAATCACATTACCCCCCCCCCACACACACACACACACCAAGCCACGTCCACAGAACCAGTAGGGTCGCAGCATTAGGAAGGTTGAGAACCACTGCCCTAATGGTATTGTGCTATACTGGGCTTTTATAATCAGTGGTTCTTATGAACCGGTCTGAACTGGGGGCAACCCACCACTGTGTATAATCATCTCTTCAGAGTTTTCCAAACTGATTAAATTGTTTTCCTCTTTAAGATTTTCATCCATGGAATCCTTCCCAAGGTCTCTCTAAGTCTATTGAAATTAGTTCATTTAAAATATAAGACACTAATTTTATTTGGTTCTATTGCTTGTGCAGGAGTGACATTTAAATTTTTTCCCTACCAGCTTGGTGGGGGTGTCATGTGACTGAGGGGGCATGGCCAACTTGATGTCACTCATGGCAAGGTGGGGCAGCACCACCCCACCAAGCCATGCCCATCAAGCCACGCCCATCAAGCCACGCCCACAGAACCAACAAAAAAGTTCAGCGAAGTCTTCCAGCATTCAACTGGCTGCTTCTCGTCTCCTTCTCATGTTTGCTCTGTATATATGAGCCCGAGAAGGAGGAGAGAACAGCCATGTTGAATGCTGTAGCAGAGAGAAGCTGAACTTTTCTCCTTCCCTTCACAATGGAGCTGCTTCCTTTATGGTCCCCCCCAGCCCCCTCCCTCCTGGGAACAACCTTAAAGGGACAGGCTGCAGCAGCTCTGCTGTGAATGCAGGGAGAAAAGTTTGGATTCTCTCTGCTGCAGCATTTAACTTGGCTGCTTCTCACCTCCTTCTCATGTTTGCTCTGTGTGTATGAGCCCAAGAAGGAGGCGAGAAGCAGCCACGTTGAATGCTGTGGCAGAGAGAAGCTTAAATTTTCTCCGTCCCTTCACAGTGGAGCTTCTCCCTTTATGGTCCCTCCCTGGCACCCTCCCTCCTGGGGGTTGAAGTATCTTAAAGAGACAGGCAGGCTGCTGCAGCTCCCTTGCAAGCAGGCTCCCTTCCCTCCACAGTGAAGGGAAGAAGAAAAGTTCGGCCAGGTCTTCTCCTTCTTGGGCATATACACAGGGCGGAAGGGGTGAGTGGCGAGCAGGCAAGCAAGTGGGCGAGTGGTGGTGGGAGGTGCCAACCACGGTGGTTTTTACCAGTTCGGTGAACCACTTCAAATCGCCACTACCAGTACGTGCGATCCAGTCCAAACCAGTTGAATTCCACCCTTGTGCTTGTGTCTTCATTATATTGAATGTAATGTGACATGGATACTCTCCCCCAAAATTCCTGCAACTTCAGCCCCATCTATCAGTTCATCTCTGTTAGTAAGAATTAAGTCCAGTATAGCTGTCTCTCTGTTCCCTCCACTACCTTTTGGGAGACCAAGTTGTTTGCTAGGTTAGTCAGGAACCTGTTTGATATCACAGTTGCTGCAGAGTTTGTCTTCCAGTAGATGTCAGTGTAAATAAAATCCCCCATTACTACAGTGCTGTGTTTCCTGTGTACTTTAGCTAACTGATTAGCAAAACATTCATCATATATACTGTATGTGTGTGTGTGTGTGTGTGTGCACCTATGCAAACACATGCACTTGTGTAAAAAGTGCTGCACCTGCAAAAAAAAAGCCAAGCCAATCCTAAACTGCATCTACAGATGAATAGCATAAAGATCATGAGAAGTGATAGTACCACTGTACACACACTAGTGAGCCCACAATTAGAATATTCCTTCCAGTTCTGGTCACAATGATACAAAAAATAAATAAATGCTGAGACATAGAAAGTTGCAGAGAAGAACAACAATAATAAGAGGCCAAACCAGATGTTGAACTGTTAAGAGAATTAGGTATGTCTACTTTAAAAAGAGAATGATTAGGGATGACCTCATAGCAGTCCTCCAATAATTGAGGGGCTGTCATAGCGAGGAGGGGGTTGACTTATTGTCCAAAGTACCTGAGGGCAGGACAACAAACAATAGGTGGAAGATGGTCAAATAGAGATCCAATCTATAACTAAGGGAAAACTTTTCTTTTAAATTTAACAATTGTCTTGAGAGGTAGTGATTTTCTGTAGATTACAGAGAATGAAGAAGGATTATAAGCCCTTTCTTCATTTGCATCCCTTTAATTAATCACCTGGTATTTAAGTGTAATATCAAGTTTTTTATTGGTACCAATGAAAACATTTTAAAAGAAGACGTATACAGAAACTTAAGACATCTCTGCATATAAATCACTGCAGCTAAGTAAGAAGAAAATAACTGACTTTCTATATGGGGTAATGGCATAAGATCACAGATATGTGAAAATATCCTCAGGTTATTGGATCTAATCCGGTTCACTATCACTTTCAAGTACTGGTATGGAATATCTGCAGTCTTGTCTAAATTTAAGAAACTTAGGAGGACAAAGGTGGAGAGAGAAATCTGATATAATGTAACATTGATGACAAATATCACATTTCTAGCCAACTTTAATGGTATCATGGAGATGCTAAACAGCACATTTGCCTGACAACAAAATAGAACTACTACTTAGGAGATCAAGCGACATCTTAGCACTGCTTTCTGAAATCATTGAAAAATTGTTTGTCCAATATCCAAATAGCCCTTCCAAAAAGATATTTTGGTTTATGCTCTCAAAAGCTGATGAGAAATCAGAAAGAAGAGAATCAGAAAGTCCATCTCCTCCATTTTCTTCTGTTTTTCCCCTTTTCTTTGAGCTTTCTATGTATCCATAATGTGTTAGAGCTCTTAGTAAATAATTAGCAAATATTGCTAAAACAGCAGTGTCACTTTTTTTCCTGAGACAAAGCCACTATATGGATACTACTTTTCCTAAAGACTGATAAATCCCATGCCTCCATCATAAACATCTGCTTAAGTAATCCAGCTATTTATAATTTCTCTATCTGAGAACAACAAGCCTTTGGCTGGCAGCTCAGTACCATATCAGCTGCTCTTGCTTTGTCAACAGCAACTGTCAACATCATGGTAACCTTTCTCTAGCAGAAGATGATTACAAACTCTTGATACAAGCTCTTATTATGAAGATGTGAAGCTGTATTATACCTAGTTAATACTGATCTATTGAATCAACAAGAGTCTATTTTGATGGGTGGTGGCTGTCTATGATTTTGAGTCTTTCCTATTCTTGGATAGTAAAACATTTTTCATCCTTTCCCATTGGTATTAATTTCCATACTGTAAAAATAGTCCATATATTGTTCCCTGCTATGTCCTAATTTATCACTTATCCTTGATAAACACTTTCTCAGAAAATTTTAATGGAGAATTTTATCCAAACTTTTTAGTAATTCATATATTATATGACCTTGACCTTGAACTTTTTCTAAATTTGATGCCTTCCTAGTGTGTCCAATTATAACTTCTGCTGTTCTCCAATTACCATTAGTCAATATCAAGGAGACCAGGGATTACAAAAGTTACATTTAAATATATTATGAAGACACCAGGTTGAGAAGGTTGATCATGTTAGACCACTCGTTTCTATAGCTGTTGATAATTTTTAAAAATTCAAAAATATATAGTATTGTCCTAGTTGATGCTCCAAATTTTATTCCTCTATAAAAGGGGTACACAACTGTGTTTGCCACAGGGTCACATTCACCAACTGTATCAAAAACATCTGATGAGATAGGTAAAGCAGCAACAATAGTAACATTCTTTGTGCCATGCTCCCAAAGTGAAGAAAGTGAAGCATTGCTACTTTTTCTCCCAAGATCAAACTGTAACTCAGACTAAATGCACTGAAATAACCTCCTCCTAGAATGCCTGCAAGTACACAAATACTACTTTCTGAACCACCATGCCCCCCAAAAGTATTCCAGAAGTCAATACATTCTTGACTATTCTTAAAAGTTTGTTTGCATAATGAATTGAGGGTGTAGTAGAAACCACCCATTTCAAAGCAATAAATTTGAAAGCAATCTTTCACCATTTGTATTCAAGCCTCCTTTTCTGTCTAGATTTCCTCAGAAAAACAGTAAATCCAGTTCATGTTAACCACTTGTTTTGTTTCTGCACTCCATAATCAGATTGGTCATTGGTCATAAAAATGTCTGAAAAATGGTCATGTACTAGGAACACTGTTGCATATCTGGGGAACCCCTTTTCTCTTTTGAAAAAGAACATTTATCACTCCAGGAACTTTTATATCTCAGAGGACAGAGCATTGACTAAATGTTATATTTGGACTATTTTATTAATAATCTGGGGAAACAACCTTTTAAGGAGGTGAAATGCTACTGGTTTGGACCAGTTTGGATGAACCAGTAGCAATGACAGCAGGTGGTTTGGAGAACTGGTAGCAACGGCAGTGTGAGGCTCTGCCCACCCGCCCACTCATCATTACTTCCTGGTTTTAACCAGGAAGTAACCTGTTTTTTACCCTCTGTGCATGCACAGAAGGGTTTGTGCATGCGCAGAGGATATGCACGCATGGGCCCCATGCATTTCCGAACCAGTAGGGAAGGTAAGTAGATTTCACCCCTGCTTTTAAGGTCTGAAAAGGATAAAGATAATATAGTTTGCTGCAAAATTCTGTGGAGGAAATGGAAATGATGCTATGTGGAAGTGCCCAAAACCTAATACCCTATTAGTAACAGGCAATACTAAGGAGGGGGAAAAAGGAAAGAACGTTTTCCCTATTTTCTTTTTAAAAACTACCCCACCATGTCATTTAAGCTTGGAGAAATACTTTCACTGCTAATGTGAACATTTTAAGAGCATCTTTGAGTAAAGATATTACTGTGCATCATTCTCCTGGTAGATATATCTCCTGGTAGATTTCTTTGTAATTTGAAGTAGGTCTCCAACAGTTTTTGATTCCTGATATTTTAAGAGTAGGTTAACTGATCTTGAGGCAATGTGTGTTCCTCATTTGTAAAATAAGTATTAATTGTACATTTTAGACTTTTTTCAGCTTTGTATATAGTTTGAATGTTTGCATTTCATGGCATATTGAATCCCAGATGAGCCAACTTTGTTTTAGCTCAGTGTTTGGTGAGAATGCACCTCTGTGTTGGGTTTGTGGTTAACTGTTACATCATGGTTGACAATGGGTACCTGTATTGTGCAAATTGAGTCCGACAGCTACATTAGGCTACATTAGTCTTTCAGAAAAAGAGGTGTGTCTGTGTGTGTGTGTGTCATATATGTCAGTGTGTGGTTTATTGCATGCCACAGATTTCTGAGCCTTTATCTGTATTTAGCTCTAGTTGGCAGAGTCAGTATTCTAGTAAACAATCAAAATAGGCCACACAAACTTGAAGTCTGTCTGTCCTTCATTCTACCACTGAATGAATAGAGAATGTGCCCCCGAACAAGACTGATTTCTTGTAACAGCTGCACATTGCCAAGAAAATCAACAGTGATTGGCAAGCTATCTTTCAAGAAAGCTTTTCTACCATTTCTGACCTTTATGTGGAAACTCTCAGATAATCATCTAAGGAACATCAGGATTTTTTACCACAGCTTAAAAGTTATTATTTCAGCATTTGAAATACTGAGTGGTCTCTCCAGTATTTTAAGCAGTAGAGTGTTTTTATGCATCCTTTTATAGTTAATTTGTTGAAAAAGGTAGAAGAGCAGAAATGTTATGAAATCTATTAATGCAGAAATATTGGTTAGCCCACGTCTGCCAAGTAATACATCTAAACAACATAACAGTTTCTTTTGGTGAACACCCAGGTGTATTCATCAGCTGTACTTTAAAGCCTTACTTTCCATCAGTAAACTGGTAATTAAGAAGTCATCTTCAAAAATGTTTTATTTGCCCAAATATGCTATTGTATTTTATATTTTACTGTTGACACACTATTAAATGATATCACTTTCCAGGTTCAAAGTTAACATAAATTACTAATGTTGTTTGATTTAATTACCAGATAGGCAGATTATACTGATGATTTTCATGCTATAGGTGAAAGTAGTTATAGGCATATTTAATACTGAGAGGGTTTGTATCTTTAGCCACATGCCATTACATTTATATATTAAAATTATGTCCCACTTTTATTTTTTACAACTAAAACCCATACATAGCAGCAAGTGTAGCATCATCACCCCCATCCTCCAGTCCCAATAGGACCTGGGTGTACTCATTAGAATTTATATTCTAAAATTCATTGTAACAGCATTGCTAAAAAAAGCACTAAAACTTGTGAATTTAATTCTACAAAGGTTTTTTTTTTCTGGAAACACTGTATTGCTCACTAGAACTTACAAAAAATATGTTAGGCCAATTGTAGAATATTATTTAACTGTTTGGAATCCTTACCACATATCAGATGTTAATACCGCCCTGAGTCTCCGGAGAAGGGCAGCATATAAATCGAACCAATAAATAAATAAATACAATCGAGCAAGCGAGTTCAGAAGTACTTTACAAGAAAAGTCTTGCACTCTTCTGCCCATAATACAATACCTTAATGCTACTAGGCTTAAATTCTTCTTTTGCATAGTTTAGAACTGCGATGATTGCAATCAGATTTAGATATTGCATACAAAATTGTACATAGTAACATCTTACAATTTTATTTTTAAATGATTTTTTTAGTTTTAATCATAATGTAATGCATGCGAACAATCACTTTAAACTTAATGTAAACCACTTTAAACTTAATTGTAAAAAAATATATATTTGTAACAGAGTTGTCAAAGTCTGAAATATCTTACCCTATTCTGTTGTCTCAGCTATTAACTTTCACACTTTTAATTCCAACTTAACTCCTGTGGACCTCATCCCATATTTAAGAGGTCCGTAAGGGGGCATGAGACCTGCACTAGCATGCCTACCCTCTGTCACATTTTAGTTCTTTCCTTTTGTTTATTCAAATTTGTAATTTTTGATGAATAAATAAACAAACAAACAAACTGCCAACTCACCTGCCTGTAGATGTCCTCCCTATTGTCTTCATACTTTTGCTGTATGCGCTCCTCCAAAAAGTAGATGCGCAACTTAAGGCTGAAGTTCTCCTTCTTCAAGTCATTGAGGTGCTGAGACAGTGTACGATATCCATTAGACATGTTTGGGAATCCATGGGGTGAAAGTCTTTTCACATTCCTTTCACTCCAATAATATTGTGAAGCAAAAAACGCCAGGGAAATGGCTATTCTTGTGCAGGGGAGGTTTATCACAAAAGTGAACTCAACCTTTCAATATCAGCCGCACTGTGGAACTAAAAGCCCTGCTCAGTGCACAAGGAGTCTAAGAATCACTTGCTTTTTTTATCTCAGGGAGGTATTTAAGAAATTTCTGGCAGAGACTCTCATGGATAAACAGACACATGTTCAAGTGGCGTAATTTGAGATAAGGACTGCTCTGTAACTCTGCTGATGCTTCACAGCCATTCCACACCAACTGCAGGAGATTAATAAATCTGAGAGAAAAGCTAATTTGGCAACTAATCTTTCTCTTTAGGACTATAGGCAGATAATGACTGCAGCAGGTGTTAGGAAGGTAAGACAAAGTACAGCATCATGACAGAGGACAAGAAGAAAAGTCCTCAAATTCCATTTCTGTGGACTAACTAACAAGCATTAAAAAAAAAACAGAAGAAACTCAAGTGAATCTCCAAATAAGCCTGTGATTTGGGTTGGCAACCCTGTAAGTGGTGGTCAACAAATAATAGAAACGAAACCCAGAATATTATGGGGCTCTGAGGTGCCATTCTCTCTTCTGAATTGGATTGCTTGGTGTGTATTAACAACAATATCTCACAGCTCCTTAGCCTTCAGGAAACAGTCCAGCTTTGCAGCCCAAATTATATAATTCTTCTGTCCCAAACAAGGCAGAGAGCTCTCCTTAAATTCAACAGCAGCCATCCTGCAAGCCTTCTCTGCCTTGTTTCTCTTTTTAAACAAAGGCAGTCTTGCTGTTTAATTAGAGAGTTTGTTGCAAAATTCAAATCCAGAAAGCACACACAGGCAGACTGATGCAGCAGGATTCATTAACTTCTTTATATACATAATAACACATGAAGTAAATTTAAAATACCAACAGCAGATTTCTTCCAATGTGGTAGCTGTTACAAGCATAACACAAGAGAGTACAGCAGACTAATTTCAGTTCTCAGCACACACACAGAGCTGAGCCATGCCCAGCCTCCTTCCAGTTTCAGTTTCCAATTTTGCACAGACTCAGAGCTGAGTCACACCCAGACTCCAAACTGTTTCATCTCCCATTGGCTGATCTGTTACCATGTCTTCTGAATATTCTAATACTCCTCCCTTCATGACTGGAATAGACATAAATCCAACCAACTAAATATTTTTCCCATGGTCCACTCCACCCAATGGCTTGGTCACTATGTCTGCGAAACTGTCCTCTGAAGAACAATGAAGCAAGCTAATCAATTTACATTTGATGGCTTCCCTGATATTACAATATTTAATGTCCACATGATTTCATCTATTCTTTACTCTGTCACCTGCTGCCATTTTAATGCAGGGGAATATTATCCTCATATACTGTTACAGCTTCATTTACCTTTACATTTAAATCCTGTAACAGCTGTACATATCAGGTTACCTCTGAACAGAGTTCAGACAAAGCAATAAATTCTGCCTCCACAGTTGAACTTGCTACAGTTGTTTGCTTCCTGGACTTCCAAGCAATTAAAGCCCCTCCAAACAGTACCACAACTCCAGAATTGGACTTTCTGGTTTTTTACATCATTTGCATAATCACTATCAACATAGCATTTCAATTTTAATTCTTCAGAGACCTGTATCTGAAGACCCAAATTCACAGTTCCCTTCAAATACCTGAGAACCCTTTTTACACCCAACCAATGCAATTGCATTGGTGCAACAGTAAAGCGACTCAAAATGTTTACTGCACAAGCTATGTCTGGTCTGGACCACTGTGACAGATATACAGATATATATATATATATATATATATATATATATATATATATATAGAGAGAGAGAGAGAGAGAGAGAGAGAGAGAGAGAGAGAGAGAGAGAGAGAGAGATGTATGTATGTATGTATGTATATAAAACAGGCTCCCTATTGCTGATTGATATATCTCTTGATTACAGCAGTGGTGGGTTGCTCCCAGTCCGCACCGGTTCACAAGAACCAGTAGTAAAAAAATTTAATAGTTCGGAGAACCGGTAATAAGACTGGCTGGCCACGCCCCTGAACCGGTTCCCGGCCCGGTCGCCGTTTGCTTACCCCGCCCACTCCCAATCTATTGCTGCTTCCTGAGTCCCAGCTGATGGCTAGAGGGAAAAAAACTGTTTAAACTCTTGCCGCAGGGCTTCAAAGGGCTGCCCTACAGCTAATCAGTGTTAAAAGAAATCAAATGAGTAGACTGGTGCCTGCAAAAATAGAAAAAACAGCCCCTTACAGCTTCAGCATAGGTTAATTAGCACAAGTTGATTAGATCGGCCTCCCGACTCTCAGCTGATTTGCTCTCAGCTGTTTTGTGCAGGGCTCTGTCTGTTGCTAGCTGCAGAGTACTGGAGCAGATTCCCCCCCCCCCCAGCTATGCTGAAAAAATGAAACTGAAAGTAAAGCAGGGTCTTTGCTGCAACATGACAAAATGAGGCAGAGAGAGATTTCTTTTTCTTTTTCCTCATCAAAAAAGATAGATGCAAAACTGCAAACAATGGGAAATTTAGGGCAAAAGAGAAGAGTTCAAGATTTTAAAACACAAAAGAAAAAGCTCTATTTAACTAGGGAATTGTAATAATTGAGATACTATTAATTGTATATTATGTTGAAAGCAGAAATGGTTAAGTTGTGGTTTGGACGAATATATGGGGGAAATTATTTGGTTTATTATTATTGGTAAATATAATTAATTGATTTGTAAGAAATTGGACTGCATGGAAATAATTGGAATATTCATGTTCATATTGATTAATATACAAAAAAGATAGGTATATAACTAATTGATTTATATTAAAATGATGAATTTGTATTAAACAACTGTATTACATAATTACATAATTAACCAATGTGAGGATGGATATAAAAATAAATGACAATGGGAAGGGATATAATATAGAATAGAAGGGAAAAATTGAATTTGATTAAGATTAGAGATAAGGATGAAGAGTAATATTGGTCTTTTAAAAAAATAGATGAGGAATAAATATGGCAAAAAGGAAATATAGAAATTGTAAATTTAATTGAAATGACTAAACACTGTTTAAATTTGTGAACCGACCAAATACTCTGTTCAAAGAAAATACATTGTATGTTTGTATGTGTGTTTCTAATTATTGCTATTTATTCATATTTGTTCTTTTTTATTCTTTAAAGTTTAACAATGCATTCTTTATCTTAATATCTTTATATTTGTTTGGGGTTGGCTTTCTTCCCTTCATTTTTTTTATTGTACAGCAATCTTTCTCCTCAAACCTACCAC
Source organism: Ptyas mucosa (assembly GCA_012654045.1). Lineage (NCBI taxonomy): Eukaryota > Metazoa > Chordata > Lepidosauria > Squamata > Colubridae > Ptyas > Ptyas mucosa. Next base: position 675,598 of record WNWU01000125.1, on the reverse strand, counting down.
CTCTCTCTTTTCTTTCCTTCTTACTTTCTCTTCTCCCCCTTCTCCTCCCTACTTTGTCTTCCTTTCTCCTTCTCCTCCTCTCTTCCTCCCTCTCTTACCCTCACTCCTACTCTAATTTCCCTTCCCTTTCTTCATCCCTCTCTATTGCTGTATCCTTTTATGCACATGGACTACTCAGAGGGCTGAAAAAGTTATTTTTGACTGGTCCTCGCACTTTTGACCAGTCCTCGAACTTACGACTGTTCTCACATTTTACGTTTTTGCCCTATCTTGTCACCATGGTGAAGAGAAGCAGTTGTGAAATGAGTGACATGGTTGTTAAGAATGCTACAATGGCCATAAATAATGACCAGTCATAAGTGCAAAGACCGGTCAAAAGTGCGAGGACCTGTCAGAAATTACTTTTTTCAGCCCTCTGGGTAGTCCTTTTGTGCATATGGACTACTCAGAGGGCTGAAAAAATTATTTTTGACTGGTCCTCGCACTTTTGACCAGTCCTCAAACTGACGACTGTCCTCACATTTTACATTTTTGCCCTGTCTTGTCACCATGGTGAAGAGAAGCAGTTGTGAAATGAGTGACATGGTTATTAAGAATGCTGCACGGGCATAAATGTAAGGATGGCCATAAGTGCAAGGACCAGTCAAAAGTGCAAGGACCTGTCAGAAATGACTTTTTTCAGCCCTCTGAGTAGTCCCTATACACATAACCATGGCCACTTGGTCACATGACCTGCAAGCCACGCCCACAAAATAAGCCACGCCCACAGAACTGGTAGTAAAAAAATTTAGAACCCACCCCTGGATCACAGGCTTCACTTTCATCCTCACCCAAACTGTTATGAAAATCTGTGCTCATAGGTGCTTGAGCAGTATTATAATCTTTCATGTTATATCTCTCCAACAACTGTTCAATTTTTCTTCTTTGACTGAGAACATAACCACCTTTCTCAGTCTTTTGTATCTCCACACCAAGATAATTTTGTATTTTTCCCAAATTCTTTAGTTCAAATTTCTTCTCTAACTTATTAGCAAATTCTTTTACCTGTGATATATCCTTCGCAATGAAGCAAAGATCATCCACAAATGCTAATAGTTGACAATCCTCATCTTGTAACTTTCCAGTGTATATACAACCATCAGCCTTGCAATTCTTGAACCCAAGACCTTTCAATACAGTATCTAGACAGATATTCCAATTCCTGGCTGATTGTTTCAGCCCATAAATGGCTTTGTTCAATTTATACACCAGGTTAGGCCTTTTGCTTTCATACCCTGGTGCTTGAACCATGTAAATTTCTTCCTCTAATTCTGCATTGAGGAATGCCGTGGTTATATCAAAATACCAAATTTTATGGCCATGTGCCGCTGCCAACGCTAGTGCCAGCCTAATGCTTTCACTCTTTACTATAGGCACAAATACCTTATCATAGTGCACATTTTTCATCTGTGAAAAACCTTGTGCCACTAACCTTGCTTTATATTGTACCTCATTATTGGGCAGTACTTTCTTTTTCTTTATCCACTTACGTCCTGTGGCAAAGTCATAGATGTGAACACTTTATGTCCATCCATGGATTTCATTTTTTTGTCCATGGTTTCTTTCCATTTTATTTGTTCAAATTTAGGTAATGCCAATACTTCCTTATAGTTTCTTGGCTCATACCATATATTACATATCTTAACTTTACTAGCTGAGTACCTGTCAGGTGGAATCCCTTTGTTCCATCGCTCTGACCTGCGTGGCATTGACTGCTCCTGTGCTTCAACCCCCTCTTTCTTCATATCTTTTTCAGCTTTTTCAGTTTCTCCCCCCTAAACACTGACACCATCACTAAGTTAGTTACCATCACTAAGTGAGTTACCATCACTAAGTGATCACTGTCACTAAGTGAATCATTCCATAAATTTGCATCAATTCTGTTCCAACTTTGCTCTGCAAAACTAGCAGACCTTGAAATGACTATTCTTTTGCTCCCATCTCTAAAGCGATAGCTTTTTGAACCTTGCTCATGGCCCATAAACCTGAGCTTTCTAGCCTTTGGTTGTCTCTTTCTTCTAATAGCTTTTGGAATATGCACCCACGAATTGCTTCCAAAAACTCTTAAATGTGCCAGAGATGGTTTTCTCCCATATAGCACTGCATATGGAGTATCATTAATAGAGGAACTCCACAGCCTATTAATTAAATAGTTAGCAGTCAACATGGCTTCACTTCAATATGACCTGCTTACACCAGAATCCTCCAGCAGTGAGTCCTTCATTGTTTGTAAGACTCCATTTTGCCTCTCAACATGATCTACAGGCAGGACGGCATGCCTTCCTATGGGATAAATGCAACAAGGCACATTCATATTTCTACCGGCATCAAATCAGAGATGTGCTGATATAGGGAAAAGTGAAAAGGAAACATTATATGAAACTGCCAAGTTGGGTTTTGCCCATGGAGGCAACGATTTACCTGAATACATTGGATAAAAAAAGATGATAAGATATAAAGAATTATTAGATAGCTAAGGGAACCTTTAACCAAATGAAGAATTAAAAGAACAGGATATAATTATAGACTGGTGGCCATACCTGCAGACACAGTTGAGATACAGAAAAGATATGGAAGAATGTGGAATCCAAGGGGCACCGCAACAATTGGACCAATTTTTGACAGGCAAAAAAGAAAAATTCATAACAAAAGCATATAACTATTTGTTGGAGGTAGAAATGGAAGAAGAAATAGTGAAAGGTCCAATGATAGCATGGGCACAAAATATAGGCCATAATATAAAATTAGAGGAATGGGAAAAATTATGGAGCAAAAATTAACACTGTCAACTATATACAAAGAAAATCTATACAAAATGTTTTATAGGTGGCATTTAACACTGGCGAGATTGGCTAAAATGTATACAATTATGAAAACGGAATGCTGGAAGTGCAAGCACAAGGATGGAACATTTTATCACATGTGGTGGCAAAAGCAAAAAAATATTGGAACAGACAAGGAGATGGCTGCAGAAGATAACAGGAGAACCTGAGGTGTCTGAGGTGGCTCAGGAGTTCATGGCTTCCCTGACGGCCATGGACCTGACCCAATTAGTTCATGGCCCCACTCATGGGGGGGGCATACTCTGGACATGATTTTTGTCTCTGGCCAGTGGTTGAGTGATCTGGTTATAGGGGATATAGACAGAGAACCCTTGTCATGGTCTGATCACTCGCTCCTTCGCCTAGATCTCTGAACCGCTACACCCCGCCGCAGGGAGGTGGAACCAACTAGATGGGTCCGCCCCAGGCGCCTGATGGATCCTGATAGGTTCCAGATGGAGCTTGGGCCGTTTCCTGAGGATCTGGCACACGACTCGGCCATGGACCTGGTAGCTGCCTGGAATCGGGCGGCTGGTGGAGCCTTGGATTGAGTCGTGCCTCTGCGGCCTCTGACCCGGTACGGATCTCGAGCGGCTCCCTGGTTTACCGAGGAGCTGAGAGAGATGAAGCACCGGAAAAGACGCCTGGAGAGTGGTTGGAGGGCCAGTCTCGCTGAATCTGATTGAACACTGGTAAGGTCGCATATTAAGACCTACCTATACAAGAGATTTGTAGCTAAAACTATAGAAGTAGATAAAGATGGAAGATATATTGCAATTGAAGTTATTACAGATGGTGGACCAATCTTGTTGGTCGGAATATATGCTCCAAATCAACAGCAGGAAAATTTTTACAAGTTGCTTCATTTAAAAATTCTGGATTGGGATTATTCAAACATTATAATAATGGGCGACTGGAATGGAGTAATCCAACCTAGATTGGATAAAAAAACTACGGCCAAAATAGGGAATAAACTACCACAAGCTTTTTTTGAACTGAAAGAGGATTTGGAATTGAAAGATATTTGGAGAATTCGAAACCCAAATGAATTGGACTTTACTTTTTACTCAGACAGGCACAAATCCTTTTCCAGAATAGACTTTTTTCTCTTAACTTCTAACTTACTTTCTAAAGTAAAGAAAATAAAGATATTTCCTAGGACTTTGACTGACCACAGTCCGGTCTGGATGGAAATCGAGATGGGTAAAAGAGAAAGAAGATCCTGGAGAGTAAATGAGAATCTATTTAGATATGAAAAAAATATAATTGAACTTAAAAAGCATTTAAAGGAGTTTTTTAAATTTAACCTGAATAAAGGTACCCCTATTGAAACAGTTTGGGACGCAGGTAAAGCATATATGCGGGGAGTACTAATTCAAATGAACTCTAAACACAGGCAGAATCAGCAGAAGAAAAGACTACAACTGGAATCTGAGATAAAAAAGAAAGAACAACAACTGATACAAAAATCAACAGATGGAAAATTGCAAATGGCTATAAAACTTTTGAAGGATCAATTTCAAATGCTTATAGCAGACCAAATGGCAACTAACTTACAATTTGCAAAGCATAATACCTTTTCCAATGCTAATAAACCGGGCAGGTGGTTGGCGTATACTTTGAGGAAACAAGCATCGACACGAATTATTGATAGTACTGAATATGCTGATAAAGAAGTTTATCAACAAGATCTAATTAAAAAAGCCTTTTTGGAATATTATACTAAGTTATATGCTAAAGATGACATACAGAATATTACTATAGATGAATACTTAGAAAACAAGAGAGTTTCAAAAATTTCAACGACTCAAAAGAAAAGTTTGGAACAATTGATAACAGTGGAGGAGATCAGTTTTGCTATAAAACAATTAAAAACAGCTAAAGCTCCAAGGACGGACGGCTTAACTGCAATTTATTATAAAACTTTACAAGAAGAAATGATTGAGCATCTTAAAGATTTATTTCGTAATATACAACTAGGAGGTAAGATACCTTCCTCATGGAAACAGCTTTTGTTTCATTGATTCCGAAAGAAGAATCAGTCCTAAGAAACCAGAAAATTATAGACCAATATCTTTATTAAACACAGACTATAAAATCTTTGCAAAAGTACTAGCCAACAGATTGATGCCAGTTATTCAAAAGATAATTCATCATGACCAAGCAGGATTTATTGAAGGCAGATATATGAAGGAGAATGTTAGGCAAGTTATAGACTTAATGGACTATCTAGATAAGAATAAACAGATCTCTGCAGTGCTGGTTTTTTTGGATGCGGAAAAAGCCTTTGATCGAGTGAATTGGAACTTTATAATTAAGACTTTGGAAAAAATGGATTTGGGGGAGCGGTTTATACAAGCGATTGGGGCAATTTATCAAGAACAATATGCACAACTTATTATTAATGGATGTTTAACATCGAATTTCAACATACAAAAAGGCACCAGACAAGGTTGTCCATTATCCCCGCTATTATTTATTCTAACTTTAGAAGTCTTACTTAAAGCAATACGGGATTCGAACTCCTTGACTGGAATAGCTATAAGGCAAGAGGACTACAGAACTAAGGCATTTGCAGATGATCTGGTTGTTACCCTATCACAACCTATGAATTCAATAATCCAGATGAAAAATATCATAGAAGATTATGGCATGGTATCTGGTTTTAGGCTGAATCAGAAGAAAACTAAAATGATTGTCAAAAATCTGACAGAGAGCAAAAAAAAGGAACTGGAAAGAATGGCAGGTTTTGAGATTGTTTCAAAGGTCAAATATTTAGGAGTACAAATCACAGACTCCAATGCTAAACTGTTTCAAAATAACTATGAGGTTCTGTGGCAAAAGATACAAAAAGATATGCAAAACTGGAAGAAACTGCAGTTATCACTGCTTGGAAGAATATCAGCAGTAAAGATGAATGTTTTACCTAGACTTATCTTTTTATTTCAAATGATACCGGTGCTTAAATCAGACAAACCATTGCTAGAATGGCAAAAAGGACTGAATAAATTCATTTGGAATGATAAAAAACCAAGAGTTAAACTGAAAATAATGCAAGATACTCGTGAGAGAGGTGGTCTTAAACTCCCAAACCTTCGACTATATTATGAAGCAACCGCATTGATACAATTAAGTGATTGGTTTGGGAAAACTAAGACTGATTTGTTGAATATAGAAAGTCATGACCTGGTTTGGGGTTGGCATGCATACCTATTTTATGATAACAAAGTGGACAAAGTGTTCAATAGTCATCTACTCAGAAATGCCTTGTTGAGAGTCTGGAGAAGGCACCGAATTAATTGGGATTACAAGATTCCGTTTTGGCTGGATCTTGCTGATACCATGTGGAATACAAATATTAAGTCACTCGGGGGTTTCTTATATAAAGAGTTACTTTACTTTGAAGAGGGCAGGTGGCGATTGAAGACTTTGGATATGCTGTTGGAAGAAGGGAAATCGTTGACTTGGTTGCAGTACAATCAATTACAGATGAGATGGAAAGAAGATCAACAAACTGGTTTAATGGAATATGAAGTAGAATTGGTTGAACAGATAAAGCGGACAGGTCCAATGCATATTAAGAGAGTTTATAATGTTCTGTTAGAAAGGGATTCAGAAAATGAGCTAGTTAAAGATTGTATGATTAAATGGGCACAAAATTTCTCTCAACCAGTTATGATGGAAACATGGGAAAAAATATGGGTTCAGAATGTTAAATTTACACAGTCACAAAATTTACGAGAAAATTTTTATAAAATGTTTTATAGATGGCATTTAGACCCCAAGAAATTGTCTTGCATGTACCCTAATGTGCAGCCAAAATGTTGGAGATGTGATTGTTTAGATGCTACATATTATCACATCTGGTGGACTTGCAGGAAAGTGAGGGCTTTTTGGATAAAAATCTGGTGGGTTATGCAAAATGTTTTAAAGAAAAAAATACAATTTTCTCCGCAATTTTTTCTATTGGGTATAGTTAAAGACTTTACACTGGGTGAAACTAAATTGATTTTGTATATGGTGACAGCAGCTAGGTTGTTGATTGCCCAACATTGGAAGAGTGATGTTTTACCGACTGTTGACCAATGGACCCAGAAGATGGCTGGATTTGCAGAAATGGCAAAGGTTTCAGCTTTTTTAAAAGACCAGACGCATGAGAAGTATATACAGGAATGGAAATTATGGATTGAGTATGTACAGAATAAGTATCAGACTAGAAAATATTATATCGCTTTTAGCTGAAGATGATTATGTTAGTATGTTAGTAAATATAGAAAAAAGATATGGAAGATTGAATAACATATATATTGTTTGGGAATATTAATATTGCATATAATGGAAGTCAAGGGGGGGAGGGAAGAGGGAGGAGGGGGAGGGTTAGGGTGGGGATGGGATGGAATTATATATTGTTTTTATATGTATCTTATAATGTTGGGCTAGGGAGGTGGGGGAAAAAAAAGGGGGAAAATTTGTATTGGTAAAACTTTTTCAATTAAAAAAAAAAAGACCTACCTAGTGGCGATAAAAGCGGCAAAGTTTAATTACTTTTCCGCTTTTATTGCGTCATCAGGGAATCGTCCGGCCACCCTGTTCAGGGTGACCCGCTCTCTGCTTCATGCGGGAGTGCGGGAGGATCCCTTGGAAGGCAGGGCAGAGGATTTTGGACAATACCTGTATGACAAAATCGCTCAGATTCGGGGGGATTTGGACTCCGACTGGGTAGATCTGGGCAGGGTGACAAGGAATAGTCTTGAGAATATTACCTGGGAAGAGTTTGACTCTGTGACTCCTGATGATGTGGACAGGATTTTGGGGAGACTTAGTGCGGCCACATGTTTACTGGACCCGTGCCCCTCCTGGTTGGTACTGGCCTCCCGGGAGGTTACACGAGACTGGCTCCAGGGTATTATCAACGCTTCTTTGAGTGAGGGTCACTTCCCTGCCGCCTTGAAAGAGGCGGTGGTGAGGCCTCTCCTCAAGAAGCCTTCCCTGGACCCGGCAGTATTAGCTAACTATCGTCCTGTCTCCAACCTCCACTTTATTGCGAAGGTTGTTGAGAGTGTGGTTGCACAACAGTTTCCACAATTCCTGGAGGAAACATCTTATCTGGATCCATTCCAGTTGGGTTTCAGGTCTGGGCACAGCATGGAGACAGCATTGGTCGCGTTGGTTGATGATCTCTGGAGGGCTCGGGACAGGGGATGCTCCTCTGTCCTAGCCCTATTAGATCTCTCAGCGGCTTTTGATACCATCGACCATGGTATCATGCTGCACCAGCTGGAAGAGTTGGGGATGGGGGGCACTGTATTACAGTGGTTCTCCTCCTTTCTCTCCGACCGGTCACAGTTTGTGTTGACAGGGGGGCAGAGGTCGACCTCGAGGCCTCTCGTTTGTGGAGTGCCGCAGGGGTCAGTCCTCTCACCCCTTTTGTTCAACATTTATGTGAAGCCGCTGGGTGAGATCATCCGTGGCTTTGGGGTGAGATACCATCAGTACGCTGATGGCATCCAGCTGTACATCTCCACCCCAGGCCACCCCAGGTCACCCCAATGATGCCCTCGAAGTGATGTCCCAGTGCCTGGAAGCCGTGCAGATCTGGATGGGGAGAAACAAACTCAAGCTCAACCCGTCCAAGACGGAGTGGCTGTGGTTCCCGGCATCCCGATATAGTCAGTTGACTCCATCACTGACTATCAGGGGCGAGTCTTTGGCCCCTGCGGAAAGGGCTCGCAATCTGGGAGTCCTCCTGGATAGGCAGCTGTCTTTGGAGGAACATCTGACAGCTGTAGCCAGGGGGACCTTTTGTCAGGTTCACCTGATTCGCCAGTTGCGGCCCTTTCTTGATCGGGATTCCCTGTGCACAGTCACTCACGCCCTTGTCACCTCTCGCCTAGACTACTGTAACGCTCTCTACATGGGGCTCCCCTTGAAGAGCACCCGGAGGCTCCAACTGGTCCAGAACGCGGCCGCGCGGGTAGTGACGGGAGCAGCATGGCGCTCCCACATAACACCGCTCCTGCGCGAGCTGCACTGGCTTCCAGTGGTCTTCCGGGTGCACTTCAAGGTGTTGGTGATCACCTTTAAAGCGCTCCATCGCATAGGGCCTAATTATCTCCGAGACTGCCTGCTGTCACCGATGACCTCCCATCGACCCGTGCGTTCCCACAGAGAGGGCCTCCTCAGGGTGCCATCAGCCAAACAATGTAGGCTGGTGACCCCCAGGGGGAGAGCCTTCTCTGTGGGGGCACCCACTCTCTGGAACCAGTTGCCCCCGGAGATAAGGAGAATTCATGACCTCAGTGCCTTCCGCCGTGCCCTCAAAACGCATTTTTCCAACAAGCCGGGCTGGCTTAAGAAGAAATTTTAAATTTAAATTTTAAATTTTAATTGGTTTGTGAGTTTTAAATTTTGTAGCCAAATTTATATATATTTTAATTGTCTTAATATTTATATTTCGTGTTTTTATTTCTGGCTGTACACCACCCTGAGTCCTCAGGGAGAAGGGCGGTATAGAAATTGGAAATAAAATAAAATAAAAATAAAACCAATTGAATTCAAAGCTGAACTATTTTTATTAGGAGGGATTAACCGAAAGATCAAGAAACAACTCCAATACATTATTTTACACATAGTAACAGCAGTGAGAATTGTCTATCCTCAATGTTGGAAACTAGAAAATATACCAGCCAATGAGATGATTATATACAAGATACTAGAATGTGCTGAGAAGCATAGGCTCACGTTAGAAATGAAAAGCAAGGAAAAAGCAGAATTTTATGAGGTGTGGGATAAGTGGTATTAAAGTGGGGATAATACAGGGTCAGCTACATGAACATTGAAGGGCCCTCTTTATCTCCTGATCATAAGAAAGAAATATGCTTGTTTGGAGGTTTCACCAAGTCAGCTAAATTCCATTTTTGTTAATACATAACGTCTGAGAGACCAAGCTGTCACGGTTGCAAGGAAATCCATATGAAGCAAGAGTCACTTATTAACCAAAGCAGCCATTAACCTACGCATCAGCAATCACAAAATTAATAAAGGATGTTTAGCTAAAATGATCTCATATACTAGAAATTAATGTAGGAATTTAGTAATATAGAAAACTGATGAAAGTATCAATCATCACCTAACAAATATATGTTAACCATATATGGAAAGCTGCTGTGCTCACATCAAACCCTTTGTCATGTTAAAGTATAAAAGCAATTGTATCAGAGCTCTTCTTGGTTCAGAATTGCAGATACAAATCTGATTCCAAAACTGCGCAATAAACTGTCTCTGGCTGACCAGGAATGTTGTTTGGTCTCATCATTCCATAACATTTCATGGCACCCCAGATGGGACTAAGGAACAGAGACCATTGCTCTGCCAGACGGCCTGCCCCTGCGGGGACCAACACCTTCCCAAGGAAAGTCCACTGGCTGGCCATTAGGACTCCATTGAAGTCTACGGAATCTTTTGGTGAGGAGGTGCTGTGAACCCGCTGGAGAAGCAGATCAGTCAAGGATCCACAAGGTCAGCTAGACCCAGAGATCTAAACAAAAGTCCAGGAGGAAGACGCCTGCAGGCAAGTATATGTAAAAGGGGTACCCACCAATTTAGCAGTGGAAGAGGGGGCCTGATCATTCCCCTAGGAGACAAGGCATCATCCTAAAGTCTCCAGTAAGGAATTCAAGTCTCCTATTAGGACTGTGTGGGTGGTTAAACCCTTGCGGTTCTCATTGACGACTGTTGGAACATCCAGCGTCGTGAGCCAAGGGTAATGTTGTTAGGATGAGTGGTCGTAATAGTGTCCCCAGGACACCGTTACAATGCATGTTAGCCAATTTTAAGAGTGCCTTTACATAGATCAGTGGCAGATCATTCAGAAGGCAGCTCCCCCTTGGCTTAAGAAATGTCAGATGGAATGTGTGAGAGTGTGTTTGATGAAAGAGAAAAGTAGGACCCTAGATAGGAGAAAAGAAATACTGCAATGTTATAAAGATTTTGATAATTTATCATTCTTTTTAAAAAAAAGCCAGAGAACTCTGAAAGAACTAAGAATAAAGAAAAATTATTTTGTTGATGTGCATCTATAATGATAGTGTGTAGAATTGAATGGGATTGAATTGATTGTGATATGTTTGGCCGGCCAGCAAATTAAGTAAGCTTGGGCTTGAAGCTGTGGGAAACAGGCAGTGGTTAGGGCCCAAAATCATATTTGTGATTAAAACTACTTCCTGAGTTTTCCCACTGTTTGAAGAATGAGCTACAGATTGACCAAGGAAAGAAAAAATGGAAGGAGCTGGATGGAGGATGAAATCCCCTAATAATAGTACACAAAATTATTTAGAAAATGGAGCTCATTGGCTTGTGAAAAACCTTCCTGAAATAATTGTAATGATTGGTTTGCATGAAATGGGATTTTTGCATGTGAAATTGGTGTACACAAGCAGTTTGATTGCAGCGCAAATGTGAGTGTGTTGAGGGTAAAAGTTGGTGTGAATGTACTTTGATTCCCTTTCGTATAAAGAGTTGCAAGGTTTTGTTGTTGTTGTTGTTATGAAGTAAGTAGAAATTTGTGGAAAATGTCTGTGAGTTGTTGAGGCTGGAAAGAAATGCAGAGAGTATTGTTTTGTTAAAAGAATGCTGAGTGGAGGGGGGAATTAGGCTTTTCTGCTTGTTTTAACCATTTTTCCCCCTTTCTCTTAGCCTGTCTGAGAAAGGAGGGGGAAATGGGTGATCTGCTCATGCAGCCTTGCCTCTCACTGTTTTGGTATCTTTCATCTGCATATAAAAGCTATGCAGATATATTTTCTTTTCTGCTCTGAATACAATTTTGATTTTTTTTTTCTGGAAATTTTTGAGATTTAAAATATTTAATTAAACCTATATAAAAGAAATGATTTTGAAAGATTTTCTGAATCTGACTTGCATTTTACTAAAGGCAGAGAATTGACACTAAAGTTTGATCCAAATATATTTCAGAGCATTGATCCAAAATACTTCATTTAAATTGTTTGTTTTATTTTTGAAGCTGTTCTTCTTACCTCCATTTTTTTAAAAAAAATGTCTTTATGTCTGTGTGCATTTTGAATGCTTAGGTGCTCCATCCTATAGCATTGTTTGTTTGTTAGCAGCATAAGTTGTTGCCCTTTTAGAAATTGTTACAGAGATAGGTTAGTAATTATAATATGTAGAAAGAGAGATAAAATACTTAGGACATTTGATTAATGAAAGCAGTAATATTATTGTTTTGGGGTAGTTGTATTATAGCCTAGGGTTAAACTTGATTTAATGGATGTTGCTTTGGAAGAAGGGGCTAATTTGTTTATAGATGGCTCCTCCTGAGTGGGAGAAGGGAAGTAAAAGGAATGGATGTACAATAGTAGAAGGGAGAGAGGAAGTTTTAGTGGAAGCCAGAAAGTTGCTTTTAAGTTGGTCTGCACAGACTTGTGCTAACTTGGAAGCCAGGATGGCAGTGGTAGGAGGAATTGAATGTTTAGTGTTATAAGAAGAAGGAGTTAGAGAAAGTAGAACCGATGGAAGGGAGAAGGTATGTGATTTGTTTTTGGATCATAGGGAACCTTCGGACAGGGAAGGAAGAAAGAAATGCGAGGGTGGAACCAAGTGATTATGGGTAAAAGAAGTGGTGGTACGGGCAGGGAAGACAGAGTTAAAGACTGCCCGATCCAAAGAAGGGAGGCGTAAGTGTACAATATGATGGCAGAAGATGAAAGTCAGTACTAGTGATGTTGGGTGATTCATTTTTGGGTTCCAAAGAGAGCCCTTGATAAATTTAGTAGTGGGACTTAAAGAAGAGGAAGTGGTGTTTTTAATTGACAGAGATCAGATTAAGTGGACAAAGCATTAGAATACACTTAATTAGTGAAGGGAGTAGGAAATCACTCTTGATAGAATAGAAGGGGTAGCATCTCAGCCTCTACCTAAAAACAAGCAAGAACTAAGGAAATTCTTAGGTTTGGTTGGATACTGCAGACTCTGGATTGATGGGTATGCTGATCTTACCAAATCCCTGTATGCAAAATTAATTGAATTTGAACCTTGGAATTTGAGATGGGTGGGAGACCACCAGCTTTAAGACCATTTCAATATATTCAAGTGGATTTTACAGAATTACCAAAAGTGGGGAGAGTAAAATATTTATTGGTCATAGTGGACCACCTCACCGGGTGGGTTGAAGCTTTTCCCTGCAGTAATGCTACAGCAACAGTAGTGTCAAGAGTTTAGTTAGACCCAACCTAGAAAGAATATTGGATTATTATCATATGAATTGTTTGGAGTAATTTTCACTCCAGGAAGCATATGCATTGATTCCCTGGAAACCAGAGACAAAGTGTTGAAACAATATGTGCATAAACTGTCCAGATATTTTGAAGTTCTTAGGAAACAAGGACTATTAGCCCAAACACCACCTTTGGAGTTTCCAGTCCACAAATTCCACCATGATGATTGGGTGTTGATCCGGAGCTGGAAGGAGGAAACCCCAAGTGAAAGGGCCCGTGTCAGCCCCAAAGGAGTGGAAGCAAGGAAATTACTTTTGCAGTTACAACAGCACAACAATCATGTCAACCAACTGAGGCATTATATGCAAGAATGTAGACCTCCCCCTATTACGACTGCAGGTCATGATTACAAACCAGGTGATAGAGTATGGATAAAATACTGGAAAAATGAGCCTTTAAAACCTAGGTGGAAGGGACCGTATACTGTTGTGATGTGTTCACCTCTTGCAGTTAAGACCTTAGAAGGGTCCACCAGTGGGTCCACTGGACAAGGTTGAAGCCCGCAGATCAGAGTGACCCTGTCACCTACCAAGTGACAAAAACTGACAAGCCATTGGTGCTGAAGTTCAAGAAGAATACCCCCTGCTGAGTCCTACCGGCAACGGACTCTCAATGCATGGTGGTGATCGTCAGCCTTGCTGGACCACTCTGGAAGCTGGTTCCTGGCACATGGCCAAAGCTTGGAACAGAGAAAGACAATATTCCATTTGTAAGATGTATTAGAAATATGGCCAAGTATTAAGGAATGTTAGCATATGTAGTCTAAGCTTAGTAATTTTAGGCATAGTGGATTTCATCATCTTAACTGTCATTTGTTGTGTTGGATGCCTACTCTTTTGGTATCAACCCCAATCCAGAAGGGTTGGTGCTCAATCAAACCTCATTAATTGTGACAGAAGCCGGTGCCAAACCAGAGATATTAATGTTTGAGGAAATTTGGGAGTGGGGACTTTGGACCACCGTTATCCTAGTTCTAGGACTGTGGATACTGTATTCCCTACATAGGAACTGGCTCTGTGGGATACCTAGGACTGCTTTTGTTCCCCTTTCCCAACTTACACCTACCCCTGACCCACTTCCTGATGTGGTACGGGTATAAAATAAGGGTCTTGCATTCTTAAGGCCTTGTGTGTGTAGGAAGAAGGTCATTATGATTTATTTGTGGCTTTCGGTAATATTAGCTAAAGGTCTAGTGGGTGATACTATCTTGAACAGTAGTTCCCAATGTTGTGTGTGTGTCCAAGAAATCTCCCTTGTCCCTGCGGAAGGATTTGAAGATGTCAAGAATCCCAGGGGACCAAGCAGCATCAGGACACTGAGTGGGGACATTTTGGGTCAGGTCCACTCCCGCCAACGACATGGCATCAGAAGGTGGGGTGGGTACCTTAGACCTAAACCAACTCCTAGACCTGGGGTCAAGCATTTGACAATCCTGGTAAAGGGGGGAATAGAAAGGGAGAATGAGCCCCTGCAACAATTGAGAAGAGGAAACTACATATCAAGGATACTGAAATTGGGTCAAAACCTTGTTAATCAGTATGACCCTACCCTAGGTCAAAAATGCTGGTTGTGTTTATCTGCCGGCCCTTCATCTTATCATGCCGTTCCTGTTAAGCCACAGCTCTGGGCTAGGACAAAGGCTACAATAGTCCTTGAAAAAGATAGTAGAAACAAAACACCACTATCTCCGTTGCAAGGAGATTTTTATAAGGCATTCAAACGGCTGAGAAAAAGCCACCTCCCTATTGCCGGCCCAATAGCCACAGGTGTGGAACTCATAGGGTCACCCTCTCTGTGTGTAAAGAGACATCAGAAACCTGGTAGGCCTGTAGGATCCCTGACAGAAGAACAATGTCCATCAGAAGTGTACCTTGGTCCTAGAATGAACCTTAGGGATGTAAAACTAACCAAACATTTTTTTCCTTCTGCACACCACTCATTTCACCATAAGGTCACTTTCTCACTACCACCAGCTGCCACCATCACAAGATGGGGAGGATGGAAGGGGTCCTGGAATGTATCCAAGGAAAGATGCCCCAGTCTATTCCAGCCCCCTCGCTTCCCTATCTGGCTCTCCATTAGGTCCAGCACAGGTTTATGTGTCCTCTTTCCCCCTGGGAATACTACCTCCCGATATCTTTTTGAAGGCCCAATCGTCAGAGATAAGCAAAAGGACCCTTCACTAGAACTCCCATTACAGCCGCTGGCTGGAGTGTTTGTGGCAGGGACTTTGGGGGTCTGGACTAATGAAAAGAACCATCGGACCCATGCTTTCTCCATGAACATAGGCGTGTGTGTAGGGGAAAAAGAAGTATTCTTATGCGGGAAGGATGCATATTTATGTTTGCCAACAAATTGGACTGGAACATGCACACTAGTACACCTTTTTCCTAAAATAGGTGTTGTAAGCGGAGAACATCCCATCCCTGTTCCTCTCATGGGGCATGTTCAGAAATGGGTGCCATTCCTAGTCCCACTATTAGTAATCATGGGAATATGAACTGCAGTTGGAACAGGTATAGGTGGAATGACACACTCCATAATACAGTTTCGGCAATTGTCAGAGGAGCTTCAAGAGAGCCTGAACCAAATTGCTGGAACCCTGGTAGAGGTCCAAGACCAGATATATTCTTTGGCAGCAGTGGTCTTGCAAAACAGACGTACCTTAGACCTCCTAACCGCAGAGAAAGGAGGGATGTATGTATTTCTGGGAGAAGATTGTTGTTTCTACATGAATAAATCAGGTGTGGTCAGAGAAGTTGCCAAGGAATTGCAGGATAGGGCTTCCAAGATAGGCCAGAGGTTACAAACATCAGACATGTGGTTTTCTTGGGTGCCTGGATCCGGGTGGATTAAACAGATGTTATTCTTGTTGATATGTGCTGTGGCCAGCCTAGCCTTTATTCCTTGTGAAATCCCTGTGCTCAAACAGCTATCTATAAGAGCCATGAAAGAGATACAAACTGAGAAGGAGTTAGTTTTGAGGGAGTGCCTTCTTGATCATTAGATTGGCCCCAATTCTGTGGAAGAAAATAAAGACTCTGATGCAGACACATATGTAAAAATTGAACCTGGGAAAGAATGGAGAGAGTATCTCCAAGGATTAAGGAGTGAAGATCATGAAATACCTATCCCTTGCCTGGATTAGTCATATTTTGCTAGATATTATATGCTTGCTTTGATTATTATAAAAAGTATAGAATGTTATCTACTGAAGAGTTAGACATGTAGGGAATAGTGGAAGTTTCTGCATGGAAAAACTTCCAAAGGGGGGAATAAAGTGGGGCTAATACAGGGTCAGCTACATGAACATTGAAGGGCCCTCTTTATCTCCTAATAATAATAATAATAATAATAATAATTATTATTATTATTATTATTATTATTATTATTTTATTTCTATACCGCCCTTCTCCCGAAGGACTCAGGGTGGTGTACAGCCTATTAAAAACACAAGACAAACATCAATTAAAATAATTAAAATTATTAAATAATTCGGCTCAATTTAAGACCCCCAAAATTAAACACCTGATTTAAAATTATTACATTGATAACCCAGCCTGGTGGAACAACAGGGTCTTAAGGGCACAGCGAAATACCCGGAGGTCGGAGAGCTTACGCATTTCCGGGGGCAGTTCATTCCATAGGGCTGGAGAAGGCCCTCCCCCTGGGTGTCGCCAGCCAGCATAGCTTGGCCGATGGCACACTGAGGAGACCCTCTCTGTGAGAGCGAACTGGCCGGTGGGAGGCTATTGGTGGCAGAAGTCGGTCTCGAAGGTACCCGGGTATCATAAGAAAGAAATATGCTTGTTTGGAGATTTCACCAAGTCAGCTAAATTCCATTTTTGTTAATACATAACGTCTGAGAGACCAAGCTGTTATGGTTGTAAGGAAATCCATATGAAGCAAGAGTCACTTATTAACCAAAGCAGCCATTAACCTACGCATCAGCAATCACAAAATTAATAAAAGATGTTTAGCTAAAATGATCTCATGTACTAGAAATTAATGTAGGAATTTAGTAATATAGAAAACTGATGAAAGTATCAATCATCACCTAACAAATATATGTTAACCATATATGGAAAGCTGCTGTGCTCACATCAAACCCTTTGTCATGTTAAAGTATAAAAGCAATTGTATCAGTGCTCTTCTTAGTTCAGAATTGCAGATACAAATCTGATTCTGAAACTGCAATAAACTGTCTCTGGCTGACCAGGAATGTTGTTTGGTCTCATCATTCCAGAACAGTATAGCTGATTAGAACAGAGAAACAAAAATGTATAGGAAAAAATGTAAATACCTGTAAGAGACACATGACACAGTACTGTTAAAAATGTTTATTGTTATGTAAATTGAAAATAAAAAATTAAAATAAAAAAATTAGAATTATTAATAATTGTTTGGCTTACCCCACTGTCTATCAACCATTTGTCTCTTCTATTGCAATAGCTGACTTTTGCAACAGCAACTTGTCCATTAGCGGCTTTTCCTTGCAAGCCGTTCCTGTCTTGCAAATAATTTCTTCCTTGCAAACACCTTTTTCTTTGCAAGCAGTCCTTCTTTAAATGTGTTTTTTCATCACAAATGAAGCACCACCTATGTTGCTGGGCTGTAATCTGATCTCTTCTGCTGCTACTTATCTCTTTGCAGACATCCAGTCTGTGGAATTTTCTGTTGCTCTTCTCTCTCTGCTCCTTGGGCCCCCACCTCAGGAATTTCTCTTCATGGCTCTTTATAAAATGGTGCTGATTATCAAAAAAGCTTTTAAGGCCTCCAAACACAACTCCTGCTCTGGTTTGCACTCAGAAACTGCAGAAACAATGTCCCATGTTTCATCCAGACTGTTTAACACCAGAAGCACTTTCTGAGATTCAGGAAACTGCATTCCACGCTGTTCTAACTCCACAAACAAAGTTTGCATTTGTACAAAATGCTGTTCCATAGATTCTCCTGGTTGCAAACGGGCTCTGTATAATTTTCTTGATTATTGTACAATATTGCATGCTGACACACTCACATGCACTCTTCTCAACTTCATCCAGACTTCCTTTGCAATCTTTAAATCAGCTATACTGAGAAATTGTTCATCTTCTAAATTTAAGATTATCATGCTGCTTCTCCTCTGCAGCTGCTAAAGGTGCTTGGTGTGGATTAACAACAATATTTCACAGCTCCTTAGTCTTCAGGACACATTCCAGCTTTGCAGCCCAAATTATATAATTCTTCTGTCCCAAACAAGGCAGAGAGCTCTCCTTAAATTCAACAGCAGCCATCCTGCAAGCCTTCTCTGCCTTGTTTCTCTTTTTAAACAAAGGCAGTCTTGCTGTTTAATTAGAGAGTTTGTTACAAAATTTAAATCCAGAAAGCACACACAGGCAGACTGATGCAGCAGGATTCATTAACTCCTTTATATACATAATAACACATGAAGTAAATTTACAATACCAACAGCAGATTTCTTCCAATCGTTACAAGCAAAACACAAGCAGAGTACAGCAGACTAATTTCAGTTCTCAGCACACACACAGAGCTGAGCCATACCCAGCTTCCTTCCAGTTTCAATTTTCAATTTTGCACAGACTCAGAGCTGAGCCACGCCCAGACTCCAAACTGTTTCAGCTCCCATTGGCTGATCTGTTGCCATGCCTACTCATTGGCTAACCTTGTTACCTTGTCTTCCCAGTCATGAATATTCTGACAGAGGCAGCATTTTTCCCCAAAATTATATTAATGGACAATCCTACTAATTCAAAATAAAAGTAGAAAAAAGAATGGAGGCACTATTTTGAGGGAAATATAATTCTCATCTCAAGTGAAATTATGGTCATTGAACAGCTTTCTGGTTTTGACATTAATATGATCTAAAATAAAAATTCCTCCCTTAACATAATTGATTTCAAGTTATGTTTCTGAGGAGTTAAGCAACCAGTACTGAGTAAAAACATTTTCTTTCTCATCCAGCTGTAGGAAGTTAACACCCACCCCTCTCCTAGGAAAATGAGATATTTTAGAAAATATTAAAAGGGCAGAGTATTTCTGCTAAAAGGGAGGCAGAAACTCAGCCCCCACATTTGTTAATGGGCCCTTAAGGCCTGGGCCAGTCTATTCTACATAACAAAGATCTACCTCCTTTTAGCAGAGCCATAATAGAAATTGCCCAAAGCCCCGTCATTACATCATCGCCCAGCAAGGCTCAACCAAGCTTGGAACTCAGGACAGACTACAGAGTTGCCCCTGCATGGCCCCATGAGAGTCTGACAACCAATGAGAATACAAGTTCAAATTCAAAGCCCAACAGAGGACATAAAACCAAGGCACTTTCAGCACCTCTGCCCTTTTTTCTGCTCAGGAACTAAAGCCATGTGATCCTATTCATCAACAATAGAGCCTGTAGTACAGTGGTTTAAAGCACCCTGTTATTAACATCTATTAACATCTGCTGCTTGCAATTACTGCAAGTTCGAATCCCACCAGGCTCAAGGTTGACTCAGCCTTCCATCCTTTCTAAGGTGGGTAAAATGAGGACCCAGACTGTGGGGGCAATAAGCTGACTTTGTATAAATATACAAAAGTATGAAGGCTATTGCTTAATGCACTGTAAGCCGCCCTGAGTCTCCGGAGAAGGGCGGCATATAAATCAAAATAAAAAAAACAACAACAAAGCTTTCCAAACAATTTCCATGAATCCAGTATCTTTTCCCCACTAACCCAGAAGGATATTTCTTCCAACACAACTTTAACTCTAATCTGAGTGTCATAAACATTATCAATGAGAGTTCAATCCTTTACCAATGACCTTGGGCCAATCACTTCTTCTCAGCTGAACCCACCTCACAAGATTGTAGTGGGAAGAAAAATAAGAAGAGGAAGGAGAATTAGGTAAGTTTACCACTTTGAGTTATTTCTACAAATAACAGTGGCAGTATAAAAATCTAAAAAATAAAATGAATACATATTTCAGGGTCACTAGAGTCCCATGATTCCAATTCAGTAGAATAAATGGATAAATTGGTGGTTTTTTTAAATGAGTGGAATAGTTGTATACTCATAAAAACTGAGGTAATGTCTCTCCCAGTTTGGATTGGCTCAAAGCTAGTCAAAGCTGTCTTTCTGTTCACAATTCAGAGGGTAGAAATACTGTCAGCCTCTGCTCTTTCAATGCTTGCTTGCTTGGCTGCCATGGAAACGGAGGGGAGGGGAGCTAGGGGAGCTGGGGGGAAGCGTGCTGGAGGGGAAAACGAAAGTGAAACTTAGCTGCAGTTTCTTTCTTTGAAGTTGATATCAGGTCAACAGTCGTGGCATTCCAAGATGATGACACTGCCAGACGTGTGCTTCCACATGACCCTTAGAAGACCTTTGGATTGGATGATTTATGCTGGACAGTTGGGAGGGGATGCTTTCTATATGGGATTTTCGTGCCTATGCCTCAGATCTTGCTTTTCCTTGGTTGCATTCAGTTCATATTCAGTAAAAGTACCTTTCTCTATGAAAATGGAATCAGGGGTCATTCTTTCTTGAATATTGAAAGGAGGCAAGCCTGACATTAAGCAAGATCTCATTTTAACAGCCATCCTGGATAACTACCGAGGGGGCTGAAATCAAACGATGTCTGATCAAGACAGTGACCAGGACCAGATGGGAGCTACCGACTCTACGATTTCTTCCCTCCACCCGGGGGGGGGGGGAAGAACCTTGGAGTGGATGGCAAATTTACCATTGGGAGAGGAACCAGAGCAAGCCAGATGGTCATTGGGAGTGGGGAGTCTACCGGGCTTGGAAAGGACCCCCCAAGGAGTAACAAGCACCAGACCCTGAAAGGGAGAATCTGCATAGATGCAAGAGCAGAAAGAAAGCCTCATGATTGCCCAGGCTCTGCAACTTCTGAGAGATGCCAAAGAAAGCCGCCGAAACCGGGAGAGGTATGTTTACCCAGCTGGGAGGGGGGAGCCCTCCCCAGGGATGAACCAGAGGCTGCTGCTTGTGGGGGAGAGGAAGAGCAAGCTGGGGAAGAAGCATCTCCAACCTCTGGAACTCAGGCGAGAGATGCAGCAGTCCAGGGGCCCCCGGCATTGCAGGCTCCACCCCAGAGGCGAAGAAAGCCAAAAATCCCCCACTAACAGACAAGTTCAGAGGAGATCCAAAGACTTTGGGGTTTTTCCTGACCCAAGTGTGGAACCATATGCAGGACTGGGGGGAGGACTTCTTGTCGGATGCGGCACGAGTGAGGTGCATTACTAATGCCCTAGAGGGAGTGGCAGCTGAATGGATGGTGGGCCTTCACAATAACAACTCCCCCTTGCTGAGAAATTACAACCTATTTATGGGAGCCCTCAGAACGCGCTTTGAGGACCCCCTAGCTGAGCGGAAGGCAAGAATCAGAATGAAGGGCATTCACCAGAGCCGGAAATCAGTAGCAGAGTACACCCAGGAGTTCCGCGAGCTGGCATCTTTCATGAGAGGGCGGTCAGAAGTAGCCCTATTAGAAAACTATAAAGATGGATTGAATGAGGACATCTACAAGATCGCAGAGCACGAGGGGTCCCTGAAGATCGGCAGAGCTGGTACGTGGTAGCAAAGGACATGGAGATCGATCTGGCCCGAAGCCGGATCCATGGTGGTCGCACCTGGGATCAGTCATCCTCCTTTTTCCACAAGGGGGCACCAAAGACAGCAGTGAGGAAGACAGAGCCCAAACCCAAGCCAAAATCCTTTGTGTGTTTCAAATGTGGAAAGGAAGGACACCGAGCTGTTGGTGCTGCTTTCTCCAAGCCAGCACCAAAATCAACCTGCCCCGGAGGGAAGAAGGCTGACAAGGTGCCCGCGAAAGCCTGCGAGCCCGCCCTGAAAGGAAAAGTTGTTGAGTTCACTCCCCAAAAACAGGGTGAGGTGGGAACTCCGACCATCGCGGATGACAGCGAGACTGACACCGATTCTGACGACGATGGCCTGGTGACTCACAATGGGGGCCGCATGATCATCCCCATAGAAATAAGGGTGCCATCCACTGGGGTCCACGGGCAGATGCCAGCCCTCCTAGATTCTGGATGCACTAGGTGCATAATCAGCCCCAACGTGGTGGAGAAGATGGGCCTAAGGCTAAAAGCATTGAGAAGGCCCATCACTTTCTGTCAGTTACTTAGAAACTTAGAAAGAGGTTGGCCAGACAGCGAGAAATGTACTCAGAAATACCAGGCCCTGACTACCAAAGTTTTCCCACAACAGCTAACTCAAGCCCAAGAAGGTCGGAAGACTTAGCTACGGACTCCGGGATCCAGCGTTGCCCCAGCAAGACACCACTCCCAGCTGAAGACTCCAATGCCCCCAACGAGATCCAGGAAGTTCCATTGGTGGAGCTGGGAGAAACAAAAGGTCCCTCTGACCGGCTCGACGCCATGCCTCAGACTGAACTGCACAGGTCAACTAGGGCCCAGACATGCCCTGGTCACCTGCGCGATTTTGTATGCAAATGTATAGACTAAATGCCTTCTGGGAGGGGAAGGGTGTTATGTATTTAGTTTTTTTTTAAAAAAATTGATTTATATGTCGCCCTTCTCCGGACACTCAGGGCGGCTTACAGTGCGTTAAGCAATAGCCTTCATACTTTTGTATATTTATACAAAGTCAGCTTATTGCCCCCACAATCTGGGTCCTCATTTCACCTACCTTAGAAAGGATGGAAGGCTGAATCAACCTTGAGCCTGGTGGGATTTGAACTTGCAGTAATTGCAAGCAGCTGATCTTAATAACAGTGAATTAGTCCACTGCACCACCAGGACTTGGCGGGAGATTTAAACAACAATAGGTCACTTGTGATTGGTCAGCTGCCCGGCTGGCCGGGTATATAAGGAGGGCTGTTTGCCTGTAACTTTTGCTGAAGTCCCACACTACATTAAAGAGCTGTTGTCACTATCTTGCTTCTGCCTCCTCAATTGCCCAACCCAACAGACTACACATCTCGATCAGGGCAAAGCAATAAACATAGACTTCTGTAAAGCTTTTGATTCAGTGGTACACAACAAATCACTTCTAAAACTAAAATCCTATGGCATTTCTGGACTCCTACATAAATGGATAGCTGCCTTCCTGTCAAACAGACAACAACGCAGGGTAGAATGCATGCACAAAGATGGCGGCGACCGGGTCGCTCTTGGGAGAGACGGGGTGGTTTTGGGCCATGCTGAGGGGTCTAAGGGCCGGCAAAATCATCTACAGCCCCAGCCCTGGCAAGAAGAGCTCCTGCCCAGCCTGGGGAGGGCTTATATGCCCTCCGGAACATCGTAGTTGGAGCGGGGGCCGGCGTTTGGAGAGGCGCATGGAAGCGCTGTGCGAGGGAGAACAGCGGTGAGGTGGGTGGCAGTCGGGGAATTAGTTTGCCCGAAACTACTCCCCTGATATTTGGGCTGCTCCCTTTGATACCGAGCTGTGGAGGCTCTCCCATGTGAAGGAGAAGGAGTGAAGACAATGGAGCTAGGAGGGTGGGTGGCTGTGGCGGAGGATGATGGCCCCCCTCCCTCCCCCCCCCACTTGAGGCAGCGGATCTGAGGCAGTGACAGTGGCGGAGGCTGATGGACAGCACCAACGTCAGACCCCTCCCTCCAGTCTTGCAAGCTCAGCTATCTGGAAGTTTCCGGGGGTCGCTGAGACTGTAGGGTCATGGAGTGGTGGGGCTTTAGTGGCGCAGTTGATGGCATCAGCTGCAGGGTGCTGCAGTGAGGACCGCAGCAGAGATATGACAGCGTGATGGGGGCCAGGATTTACTACATGGCGGAGGAGGGGATGTTCCCACCTCTGGGGATATTGGTCCTCCCTCCCTCCCCCCGCCCTCCCCCGCAGGACTGCTTCCAGAATAATCATGTGGGACCTTTTCTATTTTCCATTTCACCTATGCCTTAGCCGGATAGAGAGACTATGGGGGAGCTGAGGGATCCATTTATACTCCAGCGGAGGAGCTGTAGTAACATCCCTGGTATGACTATCTCCAGTGAGGCCAGCCAGCATGAGAGGGTGGCTTGACCATTGCCCTGTTGGAGAGGAAAGGACATTGGACCTTCTCCCTGTCATGAGAGGACAGTGGAGTCCAGATCTATGAATTCATCTGTACCCCGAAATGTCTCTCTGGACTATGAACCCTGGACTGGCCCTCTTTTTTTCCACCTTGGACTCGGATGTACAAGATGTACCAAAAAGCCGACCTGTTAGCATTGCGAAACTCCCCCCCCTCTCACAAGTTTGGCCCTCCACTTTATCGAGGGCCCACCTCGATGACGGGTTTTGGAACCCCGAGAGGTGGCATGTGAAAACTAGAGGGTTGAGGGGTTTTGTATCAAAAATTTTAATGAATTTTTAAGGGGTTCGAGGGAGGGGGAGGGTTTGATTGGAACCCAAGGTGTGGGTATGGGGGATAGCCCACCAAGGAGAGGGGTGGGCCTGGCAAGGAAACACGGCATGGGAAGTGGGGATCCCGGGGTCAAGGGGGGAGTCGGAGTTTGCCCAGATAGTGCTCTTAATATCATTACCGTGAGTGGGAGGGGTAGATATGGCGGGAGCAGGGGGCCATATCGAGTCAAGGGAGCACGCACCCGCTGGTTACAAGCGGTGGCATGCTCCGGCCCCCAAGGCTCCACCCGTTCCCTAGGTTGCACAGATCCTCAGGGCCCGGCCCTTCGGCTGATGCTGTGCAATGCCAGGTCCGTAGTAAATAAAGCCCCCCTCATTTGTGATCTTATTTGTGAGGGGGGAGCGGACCTGGCAGGTATTACAGAGACCTGGCTGGGCCAAGGGGGGGTCCCCCTCGTTGAAATGTGCCCACCAGGTTTCCTTGCATTTCATTGGCTGAGGTTACAGGGCAGGGGTGGGGGAGTAGCGGTTATTATTAAAGAAGGTCTGAGACCGAAGGAGGCCACTGTTCCTCAGACGGCCAGCTGTGAGTCCCTCCTTGTGAAGTGGGGTCATGGGGTTCAGATGGGTTTGCTGATCACGTACCTGGCTCCCTGCCACGTGGCAACAGCCCTGCCCGAGCTCCTCAACGTTATCACCGCAGTGGCGGTTGATATCCCCAGACTTATGGTCATGGGGGATTTCAACCTGCCGTCCATGGGCGAGATGTCGGAGGTGGCTCGGGAGTTCATGGCTTCCATGACAGCTATGGACCTGACCCAGCTAATTCATGGCCCTACCCACATTGGGGGAAACACGCTGGATCTGGTTTTTGTCTCTGGACAGTGGCTGAGTGATCTTGAGATAGGGGATATAGTCACCGAGCCCTTGTCATGGTCGGATCACTCCCTTCTTCGGCTTGACCTTCAAACCATTATATCCCACCGCAGGGAGGCGGAGCCAGTAAGATGGTTCCGCCCCAGGAGCCTGATGGAACCTGATAGGTTCCAGATGGAGCTTGGGCCATTTCCTGAGGCTCTGGCACACGCCTTGACTAGCGATCTAGTGGCCGCCTGGGACAGGGCGGTCGTTGGAGCTCTGGATCGGGTCGTGCCTTTGCGTCCTCTGACCCGGCGCCAATCTCGCCGGGCTCCTTGGTTTACCGAGGAGCTGAGGGAGATGAAGTGCCGGAAAAGACGCCTAGAGAGTAGTTGGAGGGCCAGTCTTTCTGAATCTGACCAGACACTGGTAAGATCTCATATTAAGAATTACCTAGTGGCGGACTTCCGGTGGGATCGCGACATCGCCGGACGCTTCTTTTTGAAGCGCCAACCCAGGGCTCCGTAGAACTGCAAGAACAGCGACTATCAGCAACCAACTTTAAACAAATACTTTTTGAATCAAGCTGGCGGAGCATAAGCAGCATGAATAAAACAGCAAGTATTTTCTTTTTTTTAACTCCAAAGATTTACCTTCTTTAAAAGATTTTCCTTAAGCTGAAAGTGAAAGCAAGATGGCGTTTGAGTTTCAACGGGGCGTGAAGAAGTGAAAGTTAAAAGTAATTATTGACAAGCCCCTGTTTGAAACGTAAAACTCTTTTTTGAAAAGTGGATGAAACAAGAAAGGAAGTAATTATAATAATTGAAGCAGTATTATAAATTACAAATTGCAAAAGGTCTTTTTTTTCTTTTTGATACTTTTTTTTCCCTGTCGTTTTGGAAGGGAAGGAAGAAGGGGGGCAAGATGGCTGGTCTTTTTGAAAGCAAAGAAAGCAAAGAAGGGTTAATTAACCCTCAGATATAGTTTGATTTTGAGGAAGCTTGGAGCTCAATTACCTCTGCTTTATTGGAAAAAATTGATACTATATTTCAAGCTTCTCAAGCTGGAAACAATGAAATACATGGAAATACTGAGTTGCAATCTAGCAGTGGGGGATTGAATGAAGAGCTGGGAGATGGAAAAGAACAACAATAGCCTATAGTAGTTTTTTGGGGGGAGAGAAAGATGGATGCTGTGCAGAATAAGGAGCAAGAAATTTTGGAAGCCGATGAGACTTTGGCTACACGAATCTTTTCTTATAAAATCCAACCTGCATTTAAAGAGCTGTTTCCAGAAGAAGTTATATTTCTGCAAAAATTTTATAATATGCAATCCCAAAAAATGCAAAATTTTACTGGAGTTAAAAAAGGCAGAGGGGGACTTCCGGTTGGGATCCGCGGCGTTGGGATGTCAAGAGAGTGACTGCTGCTCCTTAACACCTCCAAACGCTGTGCTTTAGGGATCCTTTCAGGGGCGCGGAGCCCAGAGAGCCCCGCGGACAAGAGAGCAAGCCGGGCGAGCATGACAGCAGATCGCAACGCCGATCGCAACGACCAGGCGGCTCTGTCAAACCCAGCATAAGCAAGTCAGCCAGTAAATGGCTGACCTGAAGCCACGGTAACCGACAACAAGAGAGGAAGCGACGGAGAACGGAGGATATAGTGTCCAGCAGTTTAATACCCTTTTTCAGCCATCAAGAAATTGGCATCAGAGAGAGTTGCCGGTGGAGTCGGAGGAGAGGTGCTCAGAGAGAGGGAAAGCGGCATGTCAAGAGAGGGAGCGGATTGGAGAGAGGAGTTGCCGACGAGCCGGCAGAGGAGACGTGGGAGACGAGGTGGCGAGAATACACGCGCGAGGGAAGACAGGCGAGAGGAGTTGAGAACCGTGACCCAGAACTTTAGATTTGCTGCAGATGAGTTATAGTTGGAAGAAGAACGTATAGAAGATTACGGATCCTTTCTCTTTGGAAACTTTGGGACCGGAAGTGCAGCCATCGTAGAGGCTTCTCTGAGGATAATTGAAATAGCTGACTCATTGCCACATAGACAGTCCAGCACAGAGAAACCCCATAGAATATACAACCTAGTGAACAGTTATTTGTTTTCCTTTGCTACTCTACTGAAGTGAACGTGATATCTCGATATTTTTACTCTCTTATCTAATTATCCAACTACGACAGTGTATTTAATTGTACTTATATTTACTACCCCATATTAATATATATACCCTATAGAACAAATATATTTATACTACCTTATAGAGCTACTTGATTTACATATTATTGTAATTCTTATCTCTAATTAATTTATATTAGATTATATATTAACTTATATTAATTCATATTATATTAATAGTAGACTGAGACTGTTTGAATAGAAAAAAAATTGCTTCTTTTTTTTATAATTTAACATAATTAATAGAATTGATCTTGTATGTGATATATGTTTAGAATTAATTAAGGAATTTAAAATCAATTAAGAAAGACACTTGATTATAGCACCTTATACACTTCCCTTAAGAATTTTAGAGCAGATAGTAACTATTATTATAATTGCTAGAAAATATATACTTATATTGAAACTACTTTAAAAAATTGACATAATTTAATTGATATTAATAGAACATCTCCTGAATCCTTTCATAAAACTAAAGGAGACATAAGTCAAAAGGGGCTTAAGATTGGTTTAGAGGGAGACCCTTTGAATAGACAGTGACGAGCTTCACTGGATGGTTATTTGGAAAAATATAGAGAGGATATTAAGGAAACAAAAGGCGACTTTAAAGGAAATGGCAAGTTTGACCTCTACTATTGCAAAAACAGGGGAAAAGGTCCCATCTAACCCAACGCTGTCAATGGCATCCCCAGCTACTCAGAAACCACTAGATGGCCTACAGAAACTGGATAAGCCCCCTGTAACTCCTACACTGCAAACAGTACAATCTTCCCTCCTATCTATCCAAGAAACCATGTTAGCAATGCAGGAAAAACTACTGAATAGCCACTCTGAGCTGAAAATGCATATCCACGCGTTGGACTCAAAAATGAATGAGATCCAAACCTCCATTGTTAAGAATGAAAATAGAATCCAAAAGGTAGAGCAAAGGACTGAGAAAAACGAGAAGAAACTGGAAAGAGTGGACCAAACCCTATCGGCACAGAAGAAGGAAACGGAGGATTCCTTGATTCAACTTGAGATGGATAGGGCCTCGTTCTATCTCCGTTTTCAGAACATCATAGAAGATAAAGAAGAGGACCTGGGAGATAAGATGGCCGAGCTGATAGCGGAGGCTCTCCAGCAAGACAAACAGGAAATAATCAGGGAAATCAACGAGGCTTACAGAGTCCAGACCAACTATGTGAGGAGAAACAGGCTGCCAAGAGAGGTCCACGTACGTTTTGCCAGGAAAAGGGTGAGAGATATATTATACAATATAGCACGGGAAGATCCAATCGTTTATGGAGGGAAAGAGATAAATGTACTTAAACAGACCCCAAGAAGAGTGAGGGAAAGGAGAAAAAACTATAGATTCTTAACAAACCAGCTAAACAAGAGAAATATAATCTTTCGCTGGCTTATACCAGAAGGAATGCTAATATCATGGCAAGGGAGAAAAATTAAAATCGATAGCTTAAGTACGGCTCAAGAATTCCTGGAACAACTAAGAGGAGGGGAAGAAGAACAATCTAGGAAGGAGGACATAGAAACGGCGAATACAGAGGAGGAAACATCTCAAGAACAGAGTACGAAGGAAGATATAGAAGACGAAAAGAAAAAGGAAGACATAGAAGATAAAGGGAAAAAAACTAGACCAGTAAGATAAGTAACCCTAAAGGCAAACAAAAACTAGGCACTAGACACCAACGTTCGGGATGGATGGTATTAAAATCTTATCGTTAAATGTCAATGGTTTAAATGAACCAAAAAAGAGAAAATTAATTTTGACAAAACTAGCTAAACAAAACCCTGATATAATTTGTATGCAAGAAGTCCATGTAAAAAAAGAGGAAGTATATCGTTTAGAATACCCCAAATTTGGCAAGGTATTTACGTCATTAGCTGAAAAAAAGAAAAGGGGAGTAGCCATTTATGTTAAGAAAGGAATAGAAGCTGAATGTAAATATAAAGATGGAAAAGGGAGAATATTAATAGTAGAAATAACGAGAGGGCCCTCTAAAATGATAGTGGTTGGGGTGTATGCCCCAAATAAAAAACAAGGGAAATTCTTTGAAAAACTACACGAACAACTTGCTAAATGGACACAGAATGAAATATGTTTGTTAGGGGATATGAATGGAATTGTAGACCCGAGCAAAGATTATAAAAGTGGCAAAACCAGGAAAAATAAAAGACTTCCCCTACCAAAAAGTTTTTTTGACTTAACTGATGAAATCAATTTAATAGATATGTGGCGTACACTACATCCCCAAGAAAAACAATATACATTTTATTCAATTCCACAGAACTCTTGGTCCAGAATAGACATGGTATGGGTTACTAGGAAACTAGGCTTAGAAATTAAAAAAGTGGAAATATGTACAAATACCTGGACAGATCACAAGCTGCTTGAAATCAATTGGCAATATAGGAATAAGAGGAAACAACCAAGATGGAGCCTTAGGACAAATCTGTTAAATGATAAAGAGCTCCTATCAAAACTAAACAAAGAAATTAAACAATTTTTTGTAGAAAACGGGGAACAAGGCACGGCAAGAGAAATTGTCTGGGACACTATGAAAGCTTATGTGAGGGGGATAGTCATCTCGCACATGGCATTTAAAAACAAAACAGAACGAAAGGCCAGGGAGGGTTACACTAAAACCTTAATAGAATCCAAAAAAGAATTACAACAAAATCCGGGAGATGAGGGGGCCAAACAGGTGGTTGATGGCGAGACATAGAATTAATTTGTTAGACCAGGACGAGATGGCACAAAAAATAAAGAGATCTAAACACTACTGTTTCGAAAATGCCAACAAGTCAGGAAGATGGCTCGCCTACAAACTAAAGAAAGAAAAGGAAAAGAATCAGATTTTGGTACTGGAAGATTCTAAAGGAAATCTCTTAATAAGGGAAGAGGAAAAATTAGAGTATGTGAGGGAATTCTATGAAAATCTGTATCAGGATGGGAAAATAGAACCAAATAAGGTAGAAAAATATCTGATGGACGCCAGCCTACCCCAAATTACGGAAGAAGAAAGAGAAATGCTGAACAGAAAAATTACAATAGAAGAACTAAAAGCAGCTCTCTCTAAAATAAAAAAAAATAAATCTCCAGGTCCAGACAGCCTCCCTGGGGAATTCTATGTAAAATTGGAAGAAGCATTAAGTCTAGAGCTATTAGAAATATTTAATGAGGCCCTAGTAGGTTTAACAATCCCAGACACCTGGAGGGAAGCATACTTAACGCTCATTTTGAAAGACGGTGCTGACCCAAAAAGATTAGTAAATTACAGGCCCATTTCTCTCTTAAACTCCGACTACAAATTGTTTATGAATATAATAGCCGAAAGAGTTAAAAAAATCTTAAACTCCTGGATACACAAAGATCAAAGCGGATTCCTACCGGGGAGGCAAATCAGAGACAACCTAAGAATAGTATTAAATACCATAGAATATTACGAACAGCACCCTGAAAAACAGCTCGCACTGATGTTTGTTGACGCCCAAAAGGCCTTTGATAATTTAAATTGAAGTTTTATGATAAATCAAATAAATTTAATGGAATTTGGGACAAACTTTAGGAAAATGATCCAAAATATTTATTATAATCAGAGGGCCAATATATTGATGAACGGGGATAAGACCCAAATATTCCAGATACAAAAAGGAGTAAGGCAGAGATGCCCCTTATCCCCCTTACTCTATATTCTTGCACTAGAGATGTTGCTGATAAAGATTAGAGCCACTAAAGAAATTAAAGGACCTAAGGTGAGGAAGGAAATCTATAAGATACAAGCCTTCGCAGATGACGTAGCCCTTATCATGGAAGACCCACTAGAAACTGGACCAAGAGTTTTACTAGAAATACAAAAATATGGCCAAGTGGCGGGCCTCAAACTTAACAAGGAAAAAACCAAAATAATAGCTAAAAACATGACAGACATACAAAAAAAGGAATTGGAAGCTCTATTAGGTTTTCAGGTAGTAAAAAAAATTAAATACCTAGGAATTTGGATTACTGCGAGATATTCATCTTTGAAAGAGGATAACTTCACTCCATTGTTACATAAAATACATCAGGAACTTAAAAGATGGGAAAAATTAAAATTGTCTCTCACAGGGAAAATAGCCGCAATTAAAATGAGTATTTTACCTAAAATTTTATTTTTATTCCAAAATATTCCACTAAGTTTGGACAAAAAATTTTTCTTAGACCTGAATAGATATATTAGAAATTTTATATGGGAGGGAAAAAAATCGAGAATATCATTTAAAATATTACAGGGCAAGAGAAAAATGGGCGGATTCGGACTCCCGGACTGGGAAGTATATCAAAAAGCAGCGAAATTAATTTGGATCAAGGAATGGGTAACGCTACGTAACAAGAGAATATTGACGATAGAAGGACACGACCTGCAAGAAGGTTGGCATGCCCACCTTTGGGATTTCAAAAAAAGGAAGAAAACCTATTTCCACAATCATAAAATTAGAGAAACACTTTTACAAACCTGGGAGGAAATCAGACAGAAAATTTACGTCAAGGCCCCAAATTGGCTTTCTATTATGGAAGCTTTGACTGCCCCAAATAAGATGGAAAGTGAAAAACTTGGTACATATAAAGATATTTTGGATGAAAATGGAAGGCTTAAACCTCTAGAAACCCTGAGAGAACACGGATTCAAGTTGGATTGGTGGAAATATTGGCAGTTGAATTCAAGATTCCAAAAGGATAGGGATCAATTTGGTATTGAAAGGAAATTTGGAGACTTCGACAAAATTATATGGGGAGTAGACAAGAAAATGTTAACAAAAATATACAATTTCATATTAGATGAGGATAAGGCAGAGGCCATAGCAAAAAACCAATTGAGTATCTGGGAAACATTTTTTGGATATTGTGTTAATTTTAATGATTGGGAGGAGGCGTGGAACAGAAATTTTAAAATGACAAAAGCAGTAACATTCCGAGAGAACCACTATAAAATGCTACATAGATGGCATCTAGCGCCTGCTAGGTTAGCAAAAATGTTTCCAAATCTCTCACCCACGTGTTGGAAATGCGAGAAAGAGGTCGGCACGTATTATCATATGTGGTGGTCCTGCCCAGTAGCTAAAAGGTTCTGGACAAAAGTACGACAATGGCTTTGCGAAATGTTAGAGCAAGATGTAACCTTATCCCCAGAACTTTTCCTTTTAGGTATAGTGGGTGACGGCCAAAAAAATAATAAAATCCAGTTTATAACCCAAGTATTAACTGCGGCTAGATTGGTATTTGCGAAATCCTGGAAAAGTAAAACTCAACCCCCAAAAGAAATGTTAATAAACAAAATATTAGAGTGGGCAGAAATAGCAAAGTTAACGAGTCTGCTAATGGATGATGAGATATCTAAATATTATGAAGTATGGGAAAATTGGTATAACTGGCTAAATAATAGAAAAAGACGATGACCTGTTTTTTTTTATGAATAGATACTGTGAAACATGACTATGTACTTATAGAATGTAAATATAATGATGGGAAAAAAGATAGTTTAGGACAAAATAGATTAGATATATGATATTTAACCTATAAGAACACTGTACCTCCGGATAACAAAGAGACTTTGTAAATTTTTAGTTTTCTTTTAATTTTGAAACTTAATAAAGTATTTGTAAAATAAATAAAAAAGGCAGAGGGATCAAAGTTAAGAAAAGAGTTCGTAAAAAGGAAAAGAAGAAAGACTGGAGACATGGAAAATAACCCTGCTTGATGAGATGATGGTCTTTAAAAAGTATTGTTTAAGTGCTTAAAGATTTTGAACTTTTGGAAGAAAACATCCAGCAGCTTATTGCCAGTTAATTAAGCGATGAGCGACGATGAGGAGGTAACCTACAGCTGTATTGGAATATTTTGAGAAGAATAAACAGATCACAGCAATGCTGGTGTGTTGGGCTGTGAAATATGCCTTGACCTGAATGATTTGGAATATTTTATTAAGGACTGTAATAAATTTGGACTTAATTGCAATCGCAGAAGTTTTATTGAATATAGTAAATTGGAGTTTTCTGTTTGATGGTAATAAATATAAGGCAAAAGGACTATGGCCCTAGGGCAATTGCAGTTGATCTGGTGGTTTCCCTAATACGTCTGATGAATTTATTAATCTAATTTTTGGCTGGATTTGATGGATACTATTTGAAATACAATTACAAAGTCACTCGGGGTTTTTTTTTTATATAAAGAAGCAATTTTTATTTAGGTGGGTAGACGCAAATGAAGACATTCTATATGCTGTTGGAAGATGTGAAGATAAGAAGATTAGCAACTGGTTTAATCTAGTATGAAGAATTTAAATGTTTGATATAGCTATTAAATGATGTTTTTAGTTGATTTGTTAATATGTATTGATAAATTAATAAGAGGTTTGATTATTATTTTTTAGTTAGA
This sequence comes from Ptyas mucosa, assembly GCA_012654045.1. NCBI lineage: Eukaryota > Metazoa > Chordata > Lepidosauria > Squamata > Colubridae > Ptyas > Ptyas mucosa. Next base: position 641,661 of record WNWU01000125.1, on the reverse strand, counting down.
AATTTTTTTTTATTAAGTGTTTTAATTATAATTGGACCTTGATGGTTTAAAAGTGGAGGACGGAAGAGTTTATATAGTATTTTATTTTAAATTTGGGGTTTTTGAATGAGGTTTTTTTTTGTTTTCAATGAAAGAAGTTATAAAATATCTTGTTAAACTGTATAGATCTAATAATCTGTTAAGTATCTATTAGCTAAATTGAGTAACGATAGGTTTGATTAGGTAATACTTAATTGTTTTATTAACTGCTGTAATTATAAATGGATACTAATTTTGTTGAATTAGATGGAATAAGAAGAAAGAAGACTTGCTTTCCTTTTATCTATTTGTTTAATGATTATGATAAGTGAGAGATGGAGTTGAATTTAGGGGATTTAAGCTGTATTTTATATTTTGTATTTGCTCTGGGAAGTCGGGGGGGTGGTTGGGGAGGGGGGAGAAAATGTATGTAAAACTTTTAAAACTTTTTCAATAAAAAAAAAGAATTACCTAGTGGCAATAAAAGCAGCAAAATGTACATATTTTGCTGCTCTTATTGCGTCATCAGATAACCGCCCAGCCACCCTGTTTAGGGTGACCCACTCCCTGCTCCACCAGGAAGCGCGGGAGGACCCCTTGGAGGATAGAGGTGAGGATTTTGTTCAATATCTGTATGACAAAATCACTCAGATTCAGGAAGATTTGGACTCCAACTGGGTGGTTTCAGGAGGGATGACTGAGGTGGGTTTTGAGAACGTTATCTGGGATGAGTTTGATCCTGTGACCCCTGACGATGTGGACAGGATTCTGGGTGGACTGAATGCGACCACATGTTTATTGGACCTGTGCCCCTCCTGGTTAGTGCTGGCTTCCCGGGAGGTGACACGAGGCTGGCTCCAGAGGATTATAAATGCTTCGCTGGGTGAGGGTGACTTCCCCACCACTTTGAAAGAGGCAGTGGTGAGGCCTCTCCTCAAGAAGCCTTCCCTGGACCCAGCAGTGTTGGCTAATTATCATCCAGTCTCCAACCTTCGTTTCGTTGCGAAGGTTGTTGAGAGTGTGGTTGCGCGACAGCTCCCCCAATACCTGGATGAAACGACGTATCTGGATCCGTTCCAGTCGGGCTTCAGGCCTGGGTACAGCATGGAAACGGCATTGGTCGCGTTGGTTGATGATCTCTGGAGGGCTCGGGACAGGGGCTGCTCCTCTGTCCTGGTCCTATTAGACCTCTCAGCGGCTTTTTATACCATCGACCATGGTATCATGCTGCACCGGTTGGAAGAGTTGGGAGTGGGAGGCACTGTATTGCGGTGGTTCTCCTCCTTTCTCTCCAATCGGTTGCAGTCTGTGTTGGCAGGGGGGCAGAGGTCGACCCCAAGGCCCCTCATATGTGGGGTGCCACAAGGGTTGGTCCTCTCGCCCCTTCTGTTCAACATTTATGTAAAGCCACTGGGCAAGATCATCCGTGGTTTCAGGGTGAGATACCACCAGTACGCTGATGACATCCAGCTGTACATCTCCACTCTGGACCACCCCAACGATGCCCTTGAAGTGATGTCCCAGTGTCTGGAGGCCGTGCGGATCTGGATGGGGAGGAACAGGCTCAGGCTCAACCCATCCAAGACCGAGTGGCTGTGGTTTCCGACGTCCCGATATAGTCAACTGGTGCCATCGCTGACTATTGGGGGCGAATCATTGGCCCCCATGGAGAGGGCTCGCAACTTGGGTGTCCTCCTGGATTCACGGCTATCTTTAGAAGAGCATTTGACGGCCATGACCAGGAGGATTTTTCATCAGGTTCGCCTGATCCGCCAGTTGCATCCCTTTCTGGATCGGGACTCCTTACACACAGTCACTCATGCCCTTGTCACTTCCTGCCTGGACTACTGTAATGCTCTCTACATGGGGCTCCCCTTGAGGAGCACCCGGAGGCTCCAACTGGCGCAGAGTGCAGCCGTGCGGGTGGTCACGGGAGCGACATGGCGCTCCCGTGTGACACCTGTCCTGTGCGAGCTGCACTGGCTCCCGGTGGTCTTCTGGGTGCGCTTCAAGGTTCTGGTTACCACCTTTAGAGCGCTCCATGGCTTAGGACCTGGCTACTTACGGGACCGTCTTCTACCACAAACAACCTCCCACCTGCCGGTGCGCTCTCACAGAGAGGGGCTCTTCCGGGTGCCATCAGCCAAACAATGTCGGTTGGCGGCCCCCAGGGGGAAGGGCCTTCTCTGTGGGGGCACCCACTATCTGGAACGAGGTCCCCCCGGAGATACGGAAGATCCCGGATCTGCGCACCTTCCGCCGTGCGCTTAAGACTCTCCTGTTTCAGCAAGCCGGCCCGGCTTAACCTCTTCCCTGTTTCTTTTTTAAATTTTTTTTTAAAATTGAAATTTTAATCTGTTTTTAAATTATTGGGATTTTAATTATTCGGGCTAAATTATTTAATTTGGTTTTATTGATGGTTTAACTTTTGTATTATATATTTTATTCTGTGCCTGTTCATTGCCCTGAGTCCTTCGGGAGTAGGGCGGTATACAAATCCAAATAAAACAAAACAAAACAAAACAAAACAAACAAGTGGTCAAAATAGGAAGTGCTCTATCAAATCCTGTACATGTTAATAGTGGTGTTCCCCAAGGCAGTGTTTTAAGCCCAACACTCTTCATAATTTACATAAATGACCTTTGCGATCATATTAAAAGCAACTGTGTTCTCTTCACTGATGATGTTAAACTATTCAACACCACCGACAATGCAACTACCCTTCAAAAAGACCTTGACTACGTGTCAGATTGATCTAACAAGTGGCAACTTCAAATCTCAACCAACAAATGCTCTGTCTTGCACATTGGCAAAAAAATAAATAAATCAAAACATAAAATACAAATTAGATGGACATGACCTTGTAGATGACCCTCACTCTGTGAAGGACCTTGAAGTACTCATTTCTAAAGATCTAAGTACCAGAGCCCACTGTAACAACATTGCCAAAAAGGCATTAAGAGTTGTTAACCTAATCTTGCGTAGCTTCTTCTCTACTAACTAGAGCATACAAAATATTTGCTAGACCAATTCTTGAATACAGCTCATCTGTCCGGAACCCACACTGCATATTGGACAATCGAGAGTCCAGAGATATTTTACGAGAAGAGTCCTCCATTCCTCTACCCACAATAAAATTACCTTATGCCACCAGACTCCAAATTTTGGGCTTATACAATTTAGAACTACGCTGACTTTAGTCTGACCTAAGCATAGAACATAAAATTATCTGCCAAAATATCCTACCCGTCAATTACTACTTCAGCTTCAAACACAACAATATACGAGCAAATAATAGATACAAACTCAAGGTAAACTGCTCCAAATTCAATTGCAGAAAATATGACTTCAGTAACAGAGTGGTCAATGCCTGGAATGCACTGCCTGACTCTGTAGTTTCTTCCCCAAACCCCCAAAACTTTAACCTTAAACTATCTCCTGTTGATTTCACCCCATTCCTAAGAGGTCTGTAAGGGGAGTGCATAAGTGCACCAGCGTGCCTACCGTCCCTGTCCTAATATTCCTTTTTACTTACTCTTTTCATGTATTCAAATTATGTTTATACTTTTACCTGTATCTTATATATGCTTGACAAAATAAATAAATAAAATAAATAATAATAAAAGCAATCCATTCTTTCATCCATGTTTACACTGTGGCCTGGTAATATAGTTCCCAAATTGATAATCTAAAACCTCCTCTAGTTCTTGTGCCCTGTAACATTTTAAAATTAATTCTTGCTTCTTTCACCTGCCAAACATATTTTAGTATTATTTTGTTAAGATCCTCAAAGTATTTTTTCTCCAATCTTATCGGAATTTTTTGAAACAAATACAATAATCTTGGTAATATATTCATCTTAATTGTGGCTATTCTTCCTATCCATGATAATTGCAAACTTTTCCATTTTTCCAAGTCTATCTTGATTTGTTGTGTCAGTTTATAATAATTACCTTCCTTAATTGTTACACATCATGCTGTTAATTGAATCCTAAATATTTTACTTTCTTAGTAATCTGAATGTCTAATCTCGTCATTAACTCTTTTTTCTGTTTCTCTGTAATATTTTTCACTAGAATCTTAGTTTTTTCTTTATTTATTTTCAATCCTGCCAGTTCACCATAGTCTTCTATTTTTTCTATTAATTTTGGCCCTGTTTCTTGTGAATCTTCTAAGATAAAAACAAAGTCATCTGCAAATGCCTGTAATGTCAGCATTCCAGAAAACCCCAACTCCAAGTAAAGACGCGGAAGCAAGCATTTTCCAAAGTTCTCTTTACTGGAATAGATAAACTGGCACATCTGGGAAAACCCAAATCTGAAAGGTCTGGGTTTTCCCTCAGTAAATCAAAACCCCCCAAACCATCCCCTCACTCCTCAGTCGATCACATGCTCAATCAACGTCCGTCCCATCTCGACTCAGCACTCTGACCACTCCTTCTCCAGATGCCGGATCGCCCTGACCTTGACCAACAGGAAGAATGCTATTATGTCTACCAACAACCCCTCTATTAAATCACCCCTCCTACTTTCCCACACATGAGAAGCTGGCAGCATGGATGTTTCCAGCCTAATATGACTTCCAAAGCTGACATGTAGTTTGTATTCTTCCTTTTTTATATCCATGCCCTTTATCTCCTTATCCTGTCTAATATTTCTATTTAATACTTCCAATGTCAATACAAATAATAATGGCGACGGGACATCCCTGTCTTGTACCCTTCCTGATGTTAACCTTTTCAGTCAAATCTCTTCCCAAAGTCCATAACTTTTAGTTGTGTCAGCATCAATTGCCAGTTCATGTTGTCAAACGCCTTCTGTGCATCAAGAAAAATCAGCGCCATTTGCTTCATAATATTTCAGTGTGTTCAAAATTACTCATATTATCTTTAATTTGTCTGCATGTATAAATTGATTTAAAAATCTTTTTAAACTTTCTGCAATTATTGAAGCAAATATTTTGTAAGCCGCATTCAATAAGGATATCGGTCTATAGCCATGATGGCAAACCTATGGCACGCGTGCCACAGGTGGCACGCGGAGCCATATTAGTGGGCACGCCAGCTCAGCTCTGGGGCGCATGCGCCCGCCGGCCAGCTGATTTTTGGGCCCACCAGAAGTAGGGAAACAGGCTGTTTCCTGCCTCTGGAGGGACTGGGGTGGGTGGGGAAGGCCTGTTTTTCTTTCATACCTGGCTCCAGATCCTGTCTATTTATCTGGGAAAAGTAAAAACAGCCTTTCACACTCCCTTGGAGGCCCTACGGAGGCTGAAAGGGCCCATTTCCTGACTTCCGGTGGGACAGGAAGTGACTTTTTTGCTGTCCCCGGCCTCCAAAGACTCCTAGAGAGGCTCCTAGAGATTCCTAGAGAGGCTCCTAGAGACTCCTAGAGAGGTTCTGGAGGCTGGGGACAGCAAAAAATGTCACTTCCTGTCCCACTTTCAGCCTCCATAGGGCCTCCAAGGGAGTGGGAAAGGCTGTTTTTGCCCTTCCCAGATAAATAGACAGGATCTGGAGCCAGGTAAGAAAGAAAAATGGGCCTACCAGGCCATCATGTGCCAGGAGGGGGGGAGGGGGGTTGCGCGCACATGCGTGTGGGCACGTGCGCGCACGACCCTCCCCCACCCCCACCCCTCCTGGCACGCGATGGCAAAAAGGTTAGCCATCACTGGTCTATAGTTTTTTATCCAACGCAAGTCTGAGTCTTCTTTCGGAATGAGGGTAATGTATGCTTCCATCCAAGAATTCGGTACTTTCACCTCTAACATTTAACTCATTTTTTTTTAATTGAAAAAGTTTTAAAAGTTTTACATACATTTCCCCCCCCTCCCCAACCACCCCCCCGACTTCCCAGAGCAAATACAAAATATAAAATACAGCTTGAATCCCCTAAATTCAACTCCCTCTCTCACTTATCATAATCATTAAACAAATAGATAAAAGGAAAGCAAGTCTTTTTTCTTCTTATTCCATCTAATTTAACAGAATTAGTATCCATTTATAATTGCAGCAGTTAATAAAACAGTTAAATATTACCTAATCAAACCTATCGTTACTCAATTTAACTAATACATACTTAGCAGATTATTAGATCTATACAGTTTAACAAGATATTTTATAACTTCTTTCATTGAAAACAAAAAAAGAAACCTCATTCAAAAATTTAAAGTAAAATATTATATAAACTCTTCCGTCCTCCACTTTTAAACCATTAAGGTCCAATTATAGTTAAAACACTTAAAAAAAAACATTTTCTAGCTAAAAAGCAGTAATCAAACCTCTTATTAGTTTATCAATACATATTAACAAATCAACTAAAAACATCATTTAGTAGCTATATCAAACATTTAAATTCTTCATACTAGATTAAACCAGTTATTAATCTTCTTATGTTCACGTCTTCCAACAGCATTTAGAATGTCTTCATTTGCGTCTACCCACCTAAATAAAAAATATAAATTTATATAAAAAAAAACCCCGAGTGACTTTGTAATTGTATATCAAATAATATCCATCAAATCCAGCCAAAAATTAGATTAATAAGTTCATCAGACGTATTAGGGAAACCACCAGATCAACTGCAATTGCCCTAGGCCCGTAGTCCTTTTGCCTTATATTTATTACCTTCAAGCAGAAAACTCCAAGTTACTATATTCATTAAAACTTCTGCAATTACAATTAAGTCCAAATTTGTTACAGTCCTTAATAAAATATTCCAAATCACTCAGGTCAACGCTTATTTCACAACCCAACACACCAGCATTGCAGTGATCTGTTTATTCTTCTCAAAATATTCCAATACAACTGTAGGTTACCTCCTCATCATCGCTCATCGCGTAGTTAACTGGCATTAAGCTGTTGGATGTTTTCTTCCAAAAGTTCAAAATCTTTAAGCACTTAAACAATACTTTTTAAGGACCATCATCTCATCAAGCAGGGTTATTTTCCTTGTCTCCAGTCTTTCTTCTTCTCCTTTTTACGAACTCTTTTCTTCACTCTAATTCCTCTGCCTTTTTTAACTCCAATATAATCTTGCATTTTTTGGGATTGCATATTATAAAATTTTTGCAAAAGTATAACTTCTTCTGAAAGCAGCTCTTTAACTGCAGGTTGATCTTTGTAACAAAGAATTCATATAGCTAAAGTCTCATCAGCTCCCAAAATTTCTTGCTCCTTATTCTGCAAAGCATCCATTTTGCTCTCCAAAAATACTGTAGGCTGTTGTTGTTGTTTTTTCCCTTCTCCCAGCTCTTCAGTCAATCCCCCACTGCTAGATTGCAACTCAGTATTTCCATGTATTTCATTGTTTCCAGCTTGAAAAGCTTGAAATAAAGTATCAATTTTTCCCAATAAAGCAGAGGTAATTGAGCTCAGAGCTTCCTCAAAATCAGACCATATGTGAGGGTTAATTAACCCTTCTTTACTTTCTTTGCTTTCAAAAAGACCAGCCATCTTGCCCCCCTTCTTCTTTCCCTTCCAAAAGGACAGGGAAAAAAAGTATCAAAAAGAAGGGGAAAAAAAGACCCCTTGCAATTTGTAATTTATATTACTGCTTCAATTATTATAATTACTTCCTTTCTTGGTTAATCCACTTTTCAGAATAGAGTTTTACATTTCAAACAGGGGCTTATCAATAATTGCTTTTAACTTTCACTTCTTCACACCCCGTTGAAACTCAAACGCCATCTTGCTTTCACTTTCTCTGTATAAGGAAAATCTTTTAAAGAAGGTAAATCTTTGGAGTTAAAAAAAGAGAAAATACTTGCTGTTTTATTCTTGCTGCTTATGCTCCGCCAGCTCGATTCAAAAATATTTATTTAAAGTTGGTTGCTGGGATGGCCACGACATCTAGCTCTGCAAAGCAGAGACATCCAGGGTCCGGAGTACTGACAGGCTTAGCGGGGAGCTCTCATCTTCGAGCGCCAGATTATGGGTAAAATCTGGCGCTCTTAGGGAGCTCTACCCCACCCGTCTACTCACTTTCCCCCCTCTTACCAGGAGGAAAGTTTCCAAACCGCAAGACAGCTGATAGTCGCTGTTCTTGCGGTTCTACGGAGCTCTGGGTTGGTGCTTCGGAAAGAAGCGTCCGGCGATGTCGCCGTCCCACCGGAAGTCACATTTAACTCATTGAATATTTCCAACATTGAATTGCCTATAGAGTTTTGTAAAGTTTTATATAACTCTGCTGGTGGCCCATTCGGGCCTGGTGTTTTGCCATTCTTTTGCCTTTTAATTGCTTCTGTTAATTCCATCATTGTTATACTTTCTTCTAATGTTACTTTAAATGTTTCTGGTATTGTGGGTAACTTTGCTTTTTCTAAGTATTGTTTTATTTTATCTTCTGGAATTGTCTCTTGTCCATATAGTTTTTCATAATAATCATGAATTATTTCCTTTTTATCATTATTTCAATAGCAAGAGGTCCCTTCAACATCTATTAATTGATAAAACAGTTTCTTTACTTTCTCCTTTTTCAATCTATATGCCAACCATCTTCCTGGCTTGTTTGAATTTTCAAAGAAATTTTGTTTAGATCTTTTGATTTTTTGTGCTAGCTCTTCTTTATAAGATTCAACTTATGTTTTTTTAAGTCCATTTGATTTTTTTATATTCTTTTTTTGCGGATCTTTTTGTAGTTCCATCTCTAGCCTCCTATATTCCTTTTCTAATTTCTTTTGATCTTGCCTCTTTTTATTTCTCTCTCCCACATATGTTATGGTTATTCCTGTGATGTATGTCTTTGCTGTATCCCATACATTCTGTAATGTGTCAGCACTGCAAGTTTCTTTCTTCCCAATGCTGCCATGAAAGAAGAAAAAAAAGGGCGGGGAGAGAGAGAAGTAACAGGTTATCTTTCACTCAATTGCTAAATTGGCAGGTAATGTTCCTAGGAGATGAGATGGGAGGGGGGAATTCCTGGGAGGTGAAGTAGCTAAGGGGATAGGAGTGACATAGAAGATGGCCAATGACATGCTGAGACAAAGGAATGGAAAGGGAAGGTTTGTGGGGTTAGAAGGTCAGTACTGGCACCGACAGAGTCGGGCCAGACATGTTTGTACTAAATAAAAGAAGGAGTTCAAAAAAGACTTTTTGTTTGGAAAATGTGATTATTTAAGACAATGTCTGATCCTGACATAGTGAAGTTTCTTCTTTTCTGTTCTCTTTAAAGAAAAAGTGCAGTTCCCTTTCCATAAATTGAATAAATTCCTTTTCTTTTAATATTAATTGATTCATCGTCCATCTTGACTTCTTTTTTTGTCCCTTCCATATAGCTTTTATCGGATTATGGTCTGCCGAAATATTTGTTTCAATATTTATTTCTTGTATATTAGATATTAACTCTGCTGATGTCCAAATCACATCTATTCTGGACCAAGATATATGTCTGAATAAAATGCATATTGGTTTTTCTCACAGTGTTCCTCACCAAGTATCTTGAATTTATTGTTTCTTTAATGTAAAGCGCTACACCCCTCTTATTTTTTTATGGGAGAGAGGCATATAACTTCCCAATTTTTGGATATTCCAATACTTTATTATGTTACTTTTTGATGTGGATTTCCTGTAAACAAATTATGTCCAATTAATTTTTCTAGTTTGCTAAAGGTCCTTTTCCTTTTTATTGAATTCAGTCCATTTATGTTAATTGACATTAACCTTATTTCTTCTTCCATGATTTTACTTATAAATGGGTTTTGCTATTCTAGTCGCTCTTATCTCTCTTGCCTCTTTTGGTTTTGCTCCTTCTCTTATTGCGATTGCCTCCCAATCTCTTGCATGTTTTTGCTGTGTGTCTCTTTCTCCAATGGATTCTTCCTGACATCTATCCTCTCTTTCCTCTCTCATTCTCTCTTCCTCTTGTAGTCCAAAATACTGATTGTAAAATTGCTTCGCCTTCTCTATTGAATCTAGTCTGTGTCTTTGCTCCTGCCAAGTCACCAATATTCCTTCTGGTATCAACCATCTAAAATTCATTCCCTTTTTAATTAGATGTTTTGTCAAAAACTGGAATTCCCTCCTTAATTCTCTGACTCTTCTCAGAATTTGTTTTAGAACTGCTATTTCTTTCCCTTTATATTTCAAGGGGTCATGTCTTACTCTCTGCAAAATCTCTGCTTTTATTGCTTTCTTAATGAATTTCACATGGACCTCTCTAGGAAGTCTATTTCTCATCACATATCTAGTGTGCATTCTAAACATTTCATTGATTTCTGCCACAATTTTTTCCTCCAAGGCCCCTGCCAACAGTTCTGCCATTATCTCCACTAATTTTTCTCCCTTTTCTTCTTCCATGTTCTGAAATCTCAGATAATAATCTGCCCTATCCATTTCTAAGGATATTATTATTTTTTCTTTATTTTGATCTGCCAAAGTCCAACTTTTCCACTCTTTTTTCTGTTGATTCCGCTTTCTCTTCTACTTTTTGTATACATTGTTCATTTTTTGCCATCATTTGTTGAAAATTCTCTAATTTGTCTTCTACTTTCTCTACTTTCTCTTCTATTTTCCCTATTCTTTCTTTCAGGTCCTCATGAAGAGCTTGTATCATGGTTTTTAACTCTACTTGCATAGCATTGGTCTTTTCTTGCTGTAACATGGCTTCCAGAGTCTTCTGTCCAGGAGGACTGGAGATTGAAGACAATGATGCTGAGGATGGTGCTGAAGTTGTTTTCTTCATACTGAAATATTTAGTATTTATAATCCACCAAAAATAAGAGGTATAGTTCAGTTGTAATCCAATGGAGGAATACAAATATAATGTGTAATCCAAATCCAATATTTATCAGTTTGTAGAATCCTTCTTTTCTTCAGGTTGTTCAGACCCTAATCCAAATTATCACCAGGAAAGGAGTTAGCAAGATAGCAAATTGTAATTCAAATGAGCCCACCAGGCCCAAAAGTGCAACCATCAATTATTTATATCCAAAGAGAGAGTTCAAAGAGCTAAAAAGAAAGAAAGAAAAGAAAAGAAACCCAAGAGAAAGGAACTTTTTTTTACTGTTCAGCTTCTGTTTACTTTGTCTGGTTCTTTCCCATGTAAGTGGTGGCTAACCTTTTTGCCATTGTGTGTCAGAAGCAGGGAGGGTCACGCGCACGTGTGCCTACCCCCATAATTCTATGTGCTCTGCCCCCACGCATGCATGTGTGATCCTCACATGGTCCCCCCGCTCCTGGCATGCAATGGCATGGAAGGGCTGTTTTTTTGCTCTCCCCAGTCTCCAGAGCCTTTCTAGGAGTCTGGGGAGGATGAAAATAGCCTTCCCCACCCCACAGAGGCCATCTAGAGGCCAGAAACAGCCCATTTGCCAACTTCCGGTGACTTCTAGAAAGGCTCTGGGGGCTGGGGACAGCAAAAATGGGCCTTCTGATACCCCTGGAAGTTGGCAAATGAGGGCCTCTGGGGAGGTGGGGAAGGCCATTTTTGCCCTTCCCAGACTCCTAGAAAGGCTCTGGAGGCTGGGGAGAGAGAAAAACAGGCCTGTCACTGCGTTCTTGTATTTCCCAGCTGAGCTGTCATTTTTGGTCTAATAGGCTTACTGTAGTTTTGCCAAGTTTTGTTATCAGTATTAAGTGCGCTAGTGTGCATTCTTTTCTAGCTTCCATTATCTTTCTTCTTACTCCTTTGTTCTCCTGCCAACAGGTGAGGCAGGAACGCCGGCAAGATGTAGCCAATTAATTAGATAGTAAGAGTTATCTTTATTTTTTTACTTTACAATAAAATGAGTTTTCTCTTAGAAATTCTTCGGGTTTTATTTTCTTAATGTATACATTCAAGGAGAAGCCTCGGTCCAAACCTCTGAACCAGGGTGCGATTATCCCAGAGCCAGGATGGGATCAATCAACTCCCTGACACTTGGTAGCAGTCGGACAGTTAAAAATTATGGCTTTTTCCTTGTTTGTTACTTCTGATAAGTCCTCTAGGCTAGTTAGTTAGGATGATTAATTTTGCGACTGAGGAACGCTAATTAATTATCTACAAACATGCCGAAGAAGAAGAAAAAGAAACAAAGACCACTCTTCGTAAATGATTTGATTGATCTTTCCAACGAAGAGCAAACAGAAAGGAGGTTTTCAAACTTCCAACCAATTGCTTCAGCTACACGCCTGGAAGAAACCACAGGTGCTGAAACTGAAAAAATGCTTTTGGAAAAGCACCAAGGGAGAGATAACAGTACAGCCGCTTTTGAAGATGATGAACTACGACTGAGGTCAATAGCCATTTCTTCTCAATATCCGTGCCCCCAATCTGTCCTCCCAGAAGCCCAAAGTTTTGAAATCCTTGGTGCAAGACCAAAGTTTTCACAAACCGCAGAGCGTTTTTCCTCCCACACAGAGAGAGAAAAGATTTGTTGTTCTCCTCAAAGCCCCGAGCTTACTCAGCGTGAGAAAGATATCAAATTCTATTGGGAGCATATCAAATATTATGAAAATGAGCTATCCCAGTTTAAGATGGATTTGCTTATGCTTGAGCAAGATAAGAGAGAGCCTCGTGACTTAAAAATCTCTAAAAGCGCCATTTTGGCTTCTTCTTCAGAGCCAAAGACACACCCCCTGGTGGATTCTGTGTCAGGCCAATTAAAACAGAGAGCAATGCACACATCACATGAAATCCTCCCTGATCAAATTACAAGTGTCACACAAGCAGACCTGCCCGAAACTATAGGTGCAGCACCATCTGCCGGCCAAAGTAATTTACAAGAGGAAGCTGAAAGGCAACACAGTTTGCATAAACATTTTGAATTGTTGCAGCAGACGTTAGCAAATGTGTCCTTGGCTCGTTTAAATATTCAGGCTGAAATGCCACAAGTGTTTCCATAGACCCGATCTTCTACACCCCCTGGTGGTGCTGGTGTCTCTTTAGATGGAACATAAGAATGCTTAATGCAGCAAAGGCAGGCTCAAGCACAAATGGCAGCTGGAATACAGCAGATTCCAATGCAACAGCCACAAATGCCTGCATATGTGCCCCTAGCCATGGCACAACCAAGACCAGCTCCTGGTCCACCTCCAATGGCACAGCCAGCATATCAAATGCATGTTCCTCACCAGGCATTTTTTGTTGCCCCACTAGCGGGTGAGTCCAAACTAAAAATGTCAGGATGCAATTATAAAGCCTGGGTCAGTGAGATTACACTATTGCTTCTCAGAGAAGGCACTCACTGCATGATTTTTAATCCTCCTGCTCAGCCATGGATTCCTGCAATAAGAGACTTAGAGATTAGAGCTCGCACAACATTATTGATGTCCATGGACACTGAACTGCAGGTCACTTTTCCGCCTGATGCAACAGCCCAACAAATTGGGGCACAATTGGAAAATTGCTACAGGCCCGTTTCAATTGAATCTTCGTGTTTGCTTATGTCTGAGCTCCACGGTTCGAGATTGAAACCTGGTGATCAAATTGGAGGACATTTGACCAAACTGAAAGGAATCAGAACAGAATTGAGAGAAAGAGGTCATAATATTGATGATATTCAAATGATCAGCATTATCATTAACTCATTGAGCTATGAATGGAAAGATGCTGTTACAAAAATTAACCAAGTCCCTATTGTTCAACGCACAGTGGATAATGTATGTAGACTTTTAATTGAAGAGGAAGCTTTCATGTTAGCCACGCCACATTTGAGGGAACCACTCACATCAAGAGCTCCAGCGAGGCATCACTTCCGAGGAAGGGCCTTCATTCCAAGGATGCCAAGATGCAACATCTGCAATCATGTGGGACATGCCACCCAGGATTGTCCCCAACGAGCTCCAGCTCCCATCTCATACCAGCCCAGAGGAACAGACTCCAGAGGCAGAGGCAGAGGTGGAAGACAAGGTCGTCGTGGTCCAAGGCATGATTCACAAGCTCCACTTGCCACACTGGCAATAACCAATGATCCACAACCTCATCCAGAGTACGATAGACGGCTTTTGTGGACTTTGGATAGTAGTGCAGCATTGCATGTTACCTACAGAAAAGAACTTTTCACAGAGATGCACGAGCCTGAACCTGAGCTACGAGAACTTTACTCTTTTTCCAATCATCCTTGTAAGGTTGTAGGAAAAGGAACTGTTTATGTTGAAGAGCTCGATACATTCATCCCTGATGTTTATTACATACCAACAGCAAATAGCAATTTGCTTAGTCAAGCCCACTTATCTAGAGCTTTAAAGTTCCAGGTTCACCACCTTGAGAAAGCAAGTTACCTAGTTAAAAATGGAGATATTGTTGCTGAAGCCATGTTAATTGGTGGTGTTTATTACTTAAAGCCAAAGCCTAAATCGCAAGCACAGGCAAGTATACAATCTCCAAAGAAGGAGAGCACAGGCCCAGAGAGAGATGCTCCAGAGAGAGATCCTGTTGCTACTCCAAAGGCTCCTAAAGCCAACAAAAAGAAAATTAGGAAACAGGTTGCTCAGAGCAAGCCTGAGGTTCCTCATAAAACTGTCAATGTTGAAAATTCACTAACTGATAAACCTTTGCATTACAGGTATATCCACAAATGGCATAGAAGATTGGGGCATGCCAGTTTGGGGCATGTTCTTAGGAAAATGCCGGAATTCGCAAAAGGTTTTGCTCTAAAGGGGTGTAAGGTGTTTTTGGATTGTGCTGTATGCAAGAAGGCCAAATCCAAAGCAGCAGCCATTCCCAAAAACGCTACACGCCTGTCAACACGCATTTTTGATTTGGTACACATTGACATAGTTGGTCCATTTCTGCCAACACTTGGTGGAAGAAAATATTTTCTAACAATTGTTGATAATTATTCTAGATATGTATATCCTATGAAAGAAAAATCTGAGACTTTTCAGATCTTTAAAGACTTTGCAGCCCTTGTTTCTACCCAATACCAAGTTCGCATCGCCAGAATCCAGAGTGATCGTGGTGCCGAATTCATGTCTCAGTGTTTCCAGGATTGGATGCATAAGAATGGAATTATTCATCAAACTCATAACGGGGTCATAGAACGACGACAAGAACTGCAAACCATGATGCGTTGTCTCCTAGAAGACGCCAACCTTAGTATGCCATACTGGAGTGAAGCTATCAAATATGCAAATTACATTGTCAACCGTACTTGGAGCAGTGTAATAAATCAGACTCCTTTCTTCATGATGTGTGGTTACAAACCAGATCTCAAAAACCTCCATATTTTGGTTCATACACTATGGTGAACATTCCGTTAGCTCAAAGAAGAAAAGGAGGTCCAGCAGCAAAGAGACTGAGATTTATGGGTATTGATGATAACTCAAAATGGAGCAAATTTATTGACTCTAAACATGTAATTGTGATTTCCCAATCTGCTAATTTTGAGGAAGATGTTGACTGGTCCAGGATTCATTCCAATGATCCTGGAGTTTATTTTCCTAGAGATGATGTTGTTGATGCCACGCAGCCTGATGATCAAGATTCACAGGCAAAAGTTCCATCCACCAGTTCCTCTCCACCCGATGTTCCGTCTTCGCAAGTCGCGGATGCTTATGCTAGCTACCAATGTGAGGACGAGGACGAAGCAGAAGAAGAATGGACTGTTGTTCGGAGACGTTCCAAGAGGGCCACAAAAGGAATCCCTCCACAACGATTTTCGTGGCAACTGACAAAAACACCCTTGCCTTTGATTTGCAATGTTACACTTCCACCTGATACGTTCACACAAATCCAGTATCTTCCTGATTCAGAGCAAGAGAAGTGGTATGATGCAATGCAGGTTGAAATGGACAGTCTAAAGAAACTTAAGGTATTTACTCCTGCAAAACCTCCAACAAACAGAAGAATCATTGGCACTCGATGGGTCTACAGAATCAAAAACAAACTAAATGGTGAGTCATTGTACAAGGCCAGACTTGTAGCTCAGGGTTTCGCTCAACGTTATCCTGAGGACTACACAAATACCTACTCACCGACAGTC
Organism: Ptyas mucosa; assembly: GCA_012654045.1. Lineage (NCBI taxonomy): Eukaryota > Metazoa > Chordata > Lepidosauria > Squamata > Colubridae > Ptyas > Ptyas mucosa. The sequence continues at coordinate 625,746 of WNWU01000125.1, read as the reverse complement.
AGAACTGAGAGTGTAAAAATTGCTTTAGCTACTGCAACTATCCTTGGCTTAGAAGTTTTCCAGTTCGACGTGGACACGGCTTATCTACATGCTGACCTAGATGAAGAGATCTACGTGAGAGGTCCTCCAGGGTTCCGACAGCAAGAAGGGGATACCTGGTTCCTACAAAAAAGTCTTTATGGTCTGAAACAGTCTGGTTTAATGTGGTACTTATGTCTTACTGACAAACTAAATTCAATGGGCTTTATTAAATCCGAAACTGATGAGTGCATGTTCACAAAAAGATCTAACAATGCATATGAAGTAGTTCTTGTTTATGTTGATGACATTGTTTATATTGGTCCAAATAAGCAGATGAGTGAAAGTTTTGCCAAAGCTTTGTAGAGATACTTCACATTGAAATCTTTAGGTCATATTAGCACTTATTTAGGTGTTCAGATTCACAAAACACAGAAGGGGTTTAGTCTTTCACAAGAAGATAAAATTGAGCAAATTTTGCATCATTGCAACATGAAGGATGCTAACACAACAAAGACACCCATGCAAACAGATTTTCACAATTTGACACAAGAACCGAGTCCTGAGTTCGAGGATCAAACACTTTATCGTTCAGTCATTGGGTCACTGTTGTACATTAGTAGTTGGACCAGACCCGACATTGCACTTAGTGTCAATCTCTTGTCACGACATGTAGGTAAGGCAAAACAGTTTCATTGGACATGCATTAAGAAATTATTGAGATACCTAAAGCACACAAAACACATGAAGTTAATGTTAGAACCAACACATACTGATTATGCAGAGTTATGTTGTTATGCAGATTCTGATTGGGCGAGTGATAAGAAATCACGCAAAAGTACTTCAGGTTATATGATGTTCTTGAATGGATGTCCTGTTTATTGGCAAGTGCGTAAACAGAATTTTGTTTCTTGTTCATCTACTGAAGCTGAATATGCTTGTGTTTCAGATGCATGTAATTCTCTAACTTGGTTTAATGCTTTGGTCACAGATATCTGGACACGTCCGATCCGACCAATCACTGTGATGGAAGACAATGAATCGGTGGTTTATATTTCTGAATCACACTTTACAGGTTCTAGGTCCAGACACATTGACATCCGTTATCAAAACATAAAACAATTGGTGAAAAAAGGTTTTGTTAAAATGCAATATGTATCTACACATGATCAAATTGCAGATATCCTCAACAAGCCACTCCCAGCAGCTCAACACGAGTATCTGCGTAAGAAGATGTGCCTTATATGTATATGTATCTGATATTCGCTCAACTGGCAAAGAAGGGGATTGTCACTGCGTTCTTGTATTTCCCAGCTGAGCTGTCATTTTTGGTCTAATAGGCTTACTGTAGTTTTGCCAAGTTTTGTTATCAGTATTAAGTGCGCAAGTGTGCATTCTTTTCTAGCCTCCATTATCCTTCTTCTTACTCCTTTGTTCTCCTGCCAAGAGGTGAGGCAGGAACGCCGGCAAGATGTAGCCAATTAATTAGATAGTAAGAGTTATCTTTATTTTTTTACTTTACAATAAAATGAGTTTTCTCTTAGAAATTCTTCGGGTTTTATTTTCTTAATGTATACATTCAAGGAGAAGCCTCGGTCCAAACCTCTAAACCAGGGTGCGATTATCCCAGAGCCAGGATGGGATCAATCAACTCCCTGACAAGGCCTTCCCCACCCCACCCCCGAGGTGCTCCGGAGGCAGGAAACAACCTGTTTCCCTACTTCTGGTGGGCCCAAAAGACCCAGAAATCAGCTGGCCGGCATGCACATGTATGCCAGAGCTGAGCTTCCTTGCCCACCGATATGGCTACACCTGCCACCAGTGGCACGCATGTCATAGGTTCACCATCACAGCCATATAACTTCCAAGTGCTGCACTATTAAAAAAAAAGAAGTTTCAGTGTTCCACTCTCTATCTTAGTTCTTCAGCCAAAACAACTTCTTATCATAGTATTGACAGGCTCTCAAGGTTATTTGTCTGCTTGTATATTTTCCCCTTTCTCTCTTATTGTCTTCCCATTTTCACATTTGCCTCTAGATGGCACTGTTGCTCTGCTTCTCTCTTTCTTCCTCCTTTAACTGTATATCCCAAGTTGTGAAGTACAATATTTATAAAGAAAATATGTCCATATAGTCAACTTTTGTAATATCCAGTAGTTATGCTATGATTCTCTGGGAACTGGATGAATTGCAGCAATTCATAGACAAAAACCCTCGAGCATGGGTTCATCGAACCGGCAAGACCCAAGGTGGCCGCCCCATCCTGTTCCAGGAGAAGAAGGATGGCTCATTACATTTATGTGTGGATTATAGGAATTTAAATGCTATTTGCAAGGAAAATCTTTATCTCCCACCCTTAATGAAGGAGATGCTGACCCATCTGGTGAAGGGGAGAATTTTTTCTAAACTAAACTTATGGGAAGCTTATTACTGGATCAGGATCCGAGAATGGGATAAATGGAAAAGAGTGTTAACTGTCTGCTAGGATCTTTTCAGTTCAAGGTTTTGCCATTTGGACTCCAAGGGCTCCCGCCATTTTCATGCAGCTAATTAATGAGGTGCTGAATGAGAACTTGTATAAGGGAGTTTTGGTTTATCTTTTTTTTTTAATTGAAAAAGTTTTACAAATACAAATTTTTCCCCTCCCCCCCCTTCCAAAACATTATAAAAATCACATTTATAGAAATATAATTCCCTACAAAACCCACCCTAACCCTCCCCCACCACCCCTTTCCCTCCCCTCCCCCTTGACTTCCCCTATATGCAATACTAGTAATTCCAAACAATATATATGTTATTCATCCCTTCCATATCTTTTTCTTTATTCACTAGCATTTACTAGTTTAATCATCAATCCCCCTCAGCTGAAAGCTACATAATATTTTCTAGTCTGATATTTATTCTGTATATATTCAATCCACTTTTTCCATTCCTGTATATACTTCTCATGCGTCTGATCTTTTAAAAAGGCTGAAATCTTCGCCATCTCTGCAAATCCAGCCATCTTCTGAATCCATTGGTCCACAGTCGGTAAGGCATCACTCTTCCAATATTGGGCAATCAGTAACCTAGCTGCAGTCACCATATACAAAATCAATTTCATTTCACCCAATGTAAAATCTTTAACTATACCCAGTAAAAATAATTGCGGAGAAAATTGTATTTTTTTCCTCAAAACATTTTGCATTACCCACCAAATTTTTATCCAAAAAGCCCTCACTTTCCTGCAAGTCCACCAGATATGATAATACGTAGCATCTAGACACTCACACCTCCAACATTTTGGTTGAACATTAGGGTACATGCAAGACAATTTCTTGGGATCTAAGTGCCATCTATAAAACATTTTATAAAAATTTTCTCGCAAATTTTGTGACTGTGTAAATTTGACATTCTGGACCCATATTTTTTCCCATGTTTCCATCATAACTGGTTGAGCAAAATTCTGTGCCCATTTAATCATACAATCTTTAACTAACTCATTTTCTGAATCCCTTTCTAACAAGACATTATAAACTCTCTTAATATGCATTGGACCTATCTCTTTTATCTGTCTAACCAATTCTACTTCATATTCCATTAAACCAGTTTGTTGATCTTCTTTCCATCTCATCTGTAATTGATTGTACTGCAACCAACTCAAAGAAATCCCTTCTTCCAACAGCATATCCAAAGTCTTCAACCACCATCTGCCCCCTTCAGGATAAAGTAACTCTTTATATAAAAAGTGACTTAATATTTGTATTCCACATGGTATCAGCAAGGCCCAGCCATAAAGGAATCTTATAATCCCATTTGATTCGGTGCTTCTTCCAGATTCTCATCAGGGCATTTCTAAGTAGATGACTGTTAAACACTTTATCCACTTTATTGTCATAAAATAAATATGCATGCCAACCCCAGACAAGGTCATGACTTTCTATGTTCAACAATTCAGTCTTGTTTTTTCCAAACCAATCACTTATTTGTATCAATGCAGCTGCTTCATAATATAATCGAAGGTTTGGAAGTCTAAGACCACCCCTCTCCCGAGTATCTTGCATTATTTTCAGTTTCACTCTTGGCTTTTTTTCGTTCCAAACAAATTTATTAACTCCTTTTTGCCATTCTTGCAGTGGTTTGTCTGACTTAAGCACCGGTATCATTTGAAATAAGAAAATAAATCTAGGTAAAACATTCATTTTTACTGCTGATATTCTTCCAAGTAAAGATAACTGCAGTTTCTTCCAAGTTTGCATATCTTTTTGTATCTTTTGCCACAGAACCTCATAGTTATTTTGAAACAATTTTATATTTGAGTCTGCGATTTGTACTCCTAAATATTTGACCTTTGAAACAATTTCGAAACCTGCCACTCTTTCAAGTTCCTTTTTCTTACTCTCAGTCAGATTTTTAACAATCATTTTAGGTTTTTTTTTATTCAATCTAAAACCAGATACCATGACATAATCTTCTATAATATCCTTCATCTGGATTATTGATTTCATCGGCTGTGATAGGGTAACAACCAGATCATCTGCAAATGCCCTAGTTCTATAGTCCTCTTGCCTTATGGCTATTCCATTCAAAGATTTCGAATCCCGTATTGCATTCAATAAGACTTCTAGAGTTAAAATAAATAATAATGGGGATAGTGGACAGCCTTGTCTTGTACCTTTTTGTATATTAAAATTTGATGTTAGACATCCATTAATAATAAGTTGTGCAGATTGCTCATGATAAATTGCTCCAATTGGTTGTATAAATCGCTCCCCCAAATCCATTTTTTCCAAAGTCTTAATTATAAAATTCCAATTCACTCGATCAAAGGCTTTTTCCGCATCCAAAAAAACCAGCGCTGCAGAGATCTGTTTATTCTTATCTAGATAGTCCAATAAATCTATAATTTGCCTGACATTCTCCTTCATATATCTGCCTTCAATAAATCCTGCTTGATCATGATGAATCAGCTTTTGAATAACTGGCATCAATCTGTTGGCCAATACTTTTGCAAAGATTTTATAATCTGTATTTAAAAGAGATATTGGTCTATAATTTTCTGGTTTCTTAAGACCTGATTCTTCTTTTGGTATCAGTGAGACAAAGGCTGTTTTCCACAAGGAAGGTATCTTACCTCCTAATTGTATATTACAAAATAAGTCTTTAAGATGTTCAATCATTTCCTCTTGTAAGGTTTTATAATAAACTGCGGTTAGGCCATCCGTCCCTGGAGCTTTAGCTGTTTTCAGTTGTTTTATGGCAAAACTAATCTCCTCAACTGTTATCAATTGTTCCAAATTTTCCTTTTGATCTGATGAAATCTTTGATACTCTCTTTTCGTCTAAATATTTATCTATAGAACTGTTCTGTATATTATCTTTAGCATATAATTTGGTATAATAATCTAAAAAGACCTTTTTAGTTAATTCTTGTTGATAAACTTCTTTGCCGGCATACTCAGTACTATCAATAATTCGTGTAGTTGCTTGTTTCCTCAGTGTATAAGCCAACCATTTGCCCGGTTTGTTAGCATTAGCAAAAGTATTATGCTTTGCAAATTGTAAGTTAGTTGCTGTTTGATCCGCTATAAGCATTTGGAATTGATCCTTCAGGAGTTTTATAACTGTTTGCAATTGACCATCTGCTGGTTTTTGTATCCGTTGTTGCTCTTTCTTCTTTATCTCACTTTCCAACTGTAGTCTCCTTTTCTGTTGACTCTGTCTATATTTAGAGTTCATTTGAATCAGTACACCCTGCATATACGCTTTGCCTGCATCCCAGACTATTTCAATAGGGGTACCTTTATTTAAATTCAGTTTAAAAAACTCCTTTAAGTGTTTTTTAAGTTCAATTATGTTTTTTTCATATCTAAATAGATTCTCATTTAATCTCCAGGATCTTCTTTCTCTTTTACCCATCTCAATTTCCATCCAGACCGGACTATGGTCAGTCAAGGTCCTAGGAAATATCTTTGTCTTCTTTATTTTGGGAAGTAAATCAGTAGTTAACAAAAAGAAATCTATTCTGGAAAAGGATTTATGCCTATCCGAGTAGAAAGTAAAGTCCAATTCATTTGGGTTGTGAACTCTCCAAATATCTTTCAGTTCCAAATCCTCTCGCATTTCAAAAAAAGCTTGTGGCAACTTAATCCCTAATTTAGCTGTACTTTTTTTTATCACTTTTAGGTTGAATTACTCTGTTCCAGTCCCCCATTATTATAATAGATGTGTAGTTCCATTCCAGAATTTTTAAATGAAGCATCTTATAAAAATTTTCCTGTTGCTGGTTTGGAGCATATATTCCAACCAACAAAGTTGGACCATTGTCTGTAATAAGTTCAATTGCAATATATCTTCCATATTCATCTGTTTCTATAATTTTAGCTAAAAGTCTTTTATTTATATAAATCACCACTCCATTCTTCTTTTCTGAGTTTGAGGCAACAAATTGCATTCCCAATCTTGAATTTATCAAATATTTCTGATCTTGCAATTTTATATGAGTTTCTTGCAAACAAATAACATCATTATGAAATTGCTTCAAATAATGAAATACCTTCCTTCTTTTTTGTGGAGAATTCAGTCCATTTACGTTCCAAGACAAAACTTTAAATGCCATTTGATCCTGTCTGAAGTTTTGAGAGCAATTGCTGAAGATCCTTTTTTACAGAAGTAATCTTCGGTTTAGCTCCTCCCATAACTTCAGCTTGCTGTTTTCCTTTAGCTTTCTTTTCTCGTTGTGGTTTGTATTGTTCCTGCTGCTGTGCTTCCTTCATTTGTTTGGACATCGCTCTAGTTATGCGTTGCTCTTCCAGTTTAGATGTTCTCAATTCAAGATCCAGCGCCTCCTCTGTAATAGTTTTAGATGTTTCTTCCAAAGGAGAAATTTCAAGTGGTGCAAAAGGATCAACCACAACACCACCAACCACTCCCTGAGCCTCTCTTGCCTCCTTTTGGGACTGCTTTATTTGTTCTTCAGTTTCTTGTTCATACTCAGCTTGTAATTGCACATCCTTATCTATTGGTGAAGATGTACGTGGAGGAGGAGAACCCGCTTTCAAAACATTGTAGTAAAATTCTTCTGCTTTTGCAATAGTATTAATACGGTATCTAACTCCTCGAATCCTCAGTATTACACCTGCTGGAGCATCCCATCTGAATTGTATATTCTGTTTCTTCAATTCTGCCACCAAAAATCCAAAATCCTTTCTGTCTCTTAACATTTTGGGTGGTAGTTCTTTGAAAACTCCGATCTCAACTCCATCAACTAGAACAGAAGTGACAAATGAGCTTTGTAAAATATCATTTCTTATTCTTCTGTCTGTGAAATATATCACCACATCTCTAGGCAGTTGCCTTTGTACTGCCACACGAGAGTTAATTCTGTACACCTTGTCAATCTTGCACAGAACCTCACCAGGTTCTACCTTCAGCAAAACCGCTAAAGCATGAGCACAGATTTTTCTAAGATCTTCCCTGGTGTTCTCTTTTACTCCTCTGAGTCTAATAGCAAATTCCATTGATCGAAATTGCATCATAGTAATCTCATTTTCAATTTTTTGTGTTATTTCTTCAACTTCAGCAATTCTTGAATCAGATACCTTAAATTTAGTCTCCACCTCCAAAGCAAGATTATCCACTTTTTTATCAATCTGCAACACTACCTCAGGCAGGCCTTTAACAACTGTTTGAATATCTTTATTAACTGCTTCATATTTTTCTTGAATAATTGACTTCCTGTTCTGATCTCTTAATTTCTTTAATAATAAGGTCATGGTAACTTTCTTCCTTTGTCTGAATTTGCAACTGCGCAGTTTGAGGCTGCTTCTGCTTATGTGTGGGGGAATCCCCCCCTGATTGCTTTGTTGCCATTTTGCCTCTTAAAGATCTTCCTTTTCCACAAATTCTAGCAACTTTTCCCAAAAGATTCTCCAGATTCAATCAGGTCTATAAAAATCAGTTACTATTTTTATTTTATTTTATTTTTTGTTACTTTTCTACCTCTTCCAGCCAGATTTGTTACTTTAAAGTGTAGCCAAATACACTGATCAGATTACTTTCGCTTTCAGCTGCTCTCCGCTGAAAGCAAGCGCCATTTTTTTTCCTTTCCTCTTTCCCTCTCTTTCAATTCCGAATTCCTTTAATCTTGCAAAATATTTCAGAAAACTTTAATACTTGCTGTTGAATAGGAAGTCCCAATTCTCCTTTATTTTTGTTTGGTGGTATAACTGCTGCCGCTCTATCTTGCTCTGCAATTTTGCAGAGTTTCCCGGTCGTCCAGAGCTTCAACGGCTTGGATAGGGAGTCCCTGTTAACTCCCCAGAAGCGAAAAAAGCTTTTTGGGGGTCTCACAGGGGACTCTACCTGCAGCCACCGGCTCTCCTCATGAAGTCTTCACGATTTCGAGGTTTTCGAGCCGTTTCCAACCTCCGAAATGGCTCTTTGACAGGCGACAGGGCTGGCAGTCTTCAAAAGACCGTCAGCGATGGTCCGCGGCAGCACCGGAAGTCGAGTTTTGGTTTATCTTGATGATATATTGATTTATACTGAAACTAAATGCAACATGTTAAACTGGTGCGGGAGGTTTTGAAGAAATTAAGGTCAGCTAAGTTGTTTGCCAAACTCTCCTAATGTGATTTTCACCAAGATAGATTACCTAGGGTACAGAATCTCTCACCAGGGGGTGGAACTGGACCCTGCAAAAGTCAGAGCAGTCCTCGAGTGGGAAACTTCCTGTACTTACAAACAATTGCAGAGCTTCCTGGGGTTTACTAACTTTTATAGGCAGTTTATCCCCTCTTTTGCCAAATAGCATTGCCAATTACAAATCTGTTAAAAACCAAGGCAGTAGATAAACCGAAACCTGGCCAACTATTGAAGTATGAATTGCCAAGCGGCATTTGAGAAACTGAAAAGACTCTTTTTGGTTGAACCTGTATTAAAACACCCAGACCCAGGGAAACGATTTGTAATAAAGGCCGAGGCCAGTGATGTGGCAGTCGGTGCTGTTTTACTCCAAGAGAATGAAGAAGGCAAATTACAACCATGTGCATACACCTCTAGGAAGTTAACTAAAACTGAACAAAGATGGGCAATATGGGAAAAGGAGGTTTTTGCAATTAGGTGGGCACTCCTAAGTTGGAGACATTTCTTGGAAGAAAGTAAAATACCTTTCCAAGTATGGACTGACCACAAGAACTTGGAAGCACTCAAAGCCCCACAGAAAATGTCTCCAAAACAAGTCCAGTGGGCACAGTACTTCCAATGCTTTAATTTCACTTTAAAGTATTTACCAGGAGGGAAAACCTTTTTGGCAGATGCCTTGTCCAGACTACTAAAATACAACAGTGTCAAGGCAGAAGTAATTAAGCCCATGCTCCCAGCCTCCCAATTAGCAGCTAAAGTTGCCACACACTCTCAGGCAAAGAATGACCCCTCCACCTTAGACAGGGGCACCACCACAGAATTCAAAAAGGCCTTAGAAACAGGTGTATTTAGTGCCCATAGACATACTTGCATAATAAAAGATTATTGCCTGGTGGCTCAGCAGACTAAAAGCATTGTGATTAACACCAGCTGTCTGCAATTACCGTAAGTTCGAATCTCACCAGGCTCAAGGTTGACTCAGCCTTCCATCCTTTCTAAGGTAGGTAAAATGAGGACCCAGTTTGTGGGGGCAATAAGCTGACTTTGTATAAATATACAAAAGTATGAAGGCTATTGCTTAACGCATTGTAAGTTACCCTGAGTCTCCAGAGAAGGGCAGCATATAAATCAATTTTTTTTAAAAAAAAAGATGGGTTAGCTAAGGTGGGAAATAAGCTGTATGTCCCAGGTAGAGAAAGGCTGAAACCTATGCAAGCTGGTCATGAATCCAAATTAGCCAGTCAATTTGGATTTGTAAACATGTAACATTTACTGAAATGGCAATTCTGGTGGCCCTCATAAAAAAAGACATAGGAAGCTGTTTGTGCTGCTGCTAAACACAGGCAGGGGAAAACTCCCAGTCTACTGCAGCCAGTGGCCAACCCTTCAGCACCATAGAGAGAGATCTCCATGGATTTCATTGTAGAATTGCCTGAGAGTTCTGGAAACACAGTGATCTGAGTTGTAACAGATCTTTTATCAAAGCAGGTTCACTTTATCCCATGTCAAAAGATCCCAATGGCCAAAGCTTTGACTAAGCTGTTTTTGGCCCACATATACTGCTTGCATGGGGCCCCATGATGTATTATTTCGGATACAGGGGTCCACATCCAAATTCTGGAAAGCTTTTTTGGACCTATTCGGAACCAAACATAGACTTAGTTCTAGTCATCGTCCGCAAACAAAAGGGACCATGGAACAAATGAACTCAATTCTGGAACAGTATCTGCGTTGTTTTATTAACTATCAGCAGGACAACTGGGCTGAGCTATTGCCTTTTGCAGAAGTGGCCTATAATAATGCAGTTCACACTAGCACAGGTTTTACCCCATTCAGAGTGGCCACAGGGCAAGAATTTAATGCTATGCCTGAGTTACCCTCATATGAACCAGAAATCCCTTCCTTGAAACAATGGATCAGTCATTTGCAAACCATTTGGCCAGTGGTCTGCAAAGCTTTGGATGAAGCCAAGGGCTGCCTATAAAGCACAAGCAGACAAGAAACGAATAGAACCCAGACCTTACAAAGTGGGGGACAAAGTTTACCTTTCCACCAAGTTTCTAAAATCTTTACAGAGTCTAAAAAGCTGGGCCCTAAATACATTGGGTCTTTCCCCATTGTTCGTATTATTAACCATATCATTGTGGAATTGCAACTCCCTAAGTCATTACGGAAAGTCCACCCCGTTTTCCATTGTAGCTTACTGAAGCCTGAAGTCACCTTTGGGGGAACAGCATGCTGGAGGTAGTTGATCGAGTAATAACTGATCCCACCTCCCCAACTCTACCCTCATCCTCCCCATGTGTCCTTGGTTTTAATGTTTGATTTTAACTTTTTATGTTTTAACTGTATATGTAACTGTAAGCTTCCCAGAGAATCAGAATAGAGTAGAGCAGGAAGGGACTTTGGAGGTCTTCTAGTCCAGCCCCCTGCTCAAACAAGAGATTCTATAGCATTTCAGACAAGTAGCTGCCCAGTCTCTTCTGAAAAGCCTCCAGTGATGAAGCACCCACAATGTCTGAAGGCAAGCTGTTCCACTGGTTAATTATCTTCACTGTTAGGAAGTTTATCCTCAATTCCAGGTTGCTTCTCTCCTTGATTAGTTTCCAACCATTGTTCCTTGTCCTGTCCTCTGGTGCTTTGGAAAATAAAATGATCCCCTCCTTTTTGTGGCAGCTCCTCAAATACTTCTTTTCTCTAGACTAGCCAAACCCAAACCCTACAACTGTTCTTCATATGTTTTTGTCTTCAGGCCTTTAATCATCTTAGTGGCTCTTCTTTGCTCTTTTTCCAAAGAGCTTCTACCTCTTCTCTTCGACTGGAATTCTTTTCATTGCTACCTGGTTTCGAAGATGCCAATTCCCATTTCTCCACCTCATCCTGCTCTATTTCTTGAGAAGACATATTTTGCCTGATCCCCATGGTAGGAGTTGTCCTCTAGGTGGATTGTCATTGCAAATCTAGTTTAATGTCAGGTCTGTCCCAACTTGGTCACTTAATAACAAAAGACTCTCAACTCCATTCATAGTGAAAAGTATACATTTATTGATGCCAGGTGGCTGCAGCGTAGCAAAGCTAGATCTGAGGATTCCTGCACAAGATACCCCAAGTTATCTCATCCCTTTCCCAAGCCCGTCCCCCTTAGCCAATTTTCCAAATGTCCAATAAAATTCAGGGTCTAAGGCTTGGTGACAGTTCTGGGGTTTTGGCACTCCTTTGGTGGCCAATTGCCTTCTGCTCCCATGCCAGGTGGCCTCTGGCCCCTCTTCTGATGTCCCAAGTTGGCACATAGGATGTTTCCTGTCTTTCTCCCTCCTGACAACTCCCCTTCTACTGTATTTCATGTCAGGATGGCATCAAAGTGAGCAGGGTTGCAGAGGGAAAATGGCAGCTCTGACAGGTTGCCACAAGAGGAGGATCAATCTATTTTCAAAAACTACCAGTAGGCAAGACAAGAAACAATGGATGGAAACTAATCAAAGTGAGAAGCAACTTAGAAGTAAAGATAAACTTCCTAACAGAACAATTAACCAGCGGAATGGCTTGCCTTCAGAAATTGTGGTTGCTTCATGACTGGAGGCTTTTAAGAAGAGACTGGAAAGCCACTTGTCTAAAATGGTACAGGGTCTCCTGCTTGAGCAGGGGGGTGGACTAGAAGACCTTCAAGGTCCCACCCAACTCATTTTGTGGGTGGTTTTAATATACAAGGTACATTCATGCAGAATGGCAACCTTTTTGATAACTCTGTGAAATCATTTTACTTTAAAGGTCAATTCCAGCAATTTGAAATGAACATGGAAATACACTGAACACAATACACTTGTATAATTAATGGTCATGTAATCAGATCCCTTGGCACCAACCAATATTGCATAGTTGTATATCATAACAGTGGGGAAATTTTGAGCCATTTTCAAAGGTCGCCCCATGCAATGCAGTAGACAAATAAGAACATTTCCAGCATTATGCAGTTTTTGAAAGATCAGAATCAAAATAGAGCTGGAAGGGACCTTGAAGGTCTTCTATTCCAGTCCCCTGTTCAGACAGAAGGTCCTATACCATTTCAGACAAGTGACTGTCCAGTCTCTTCTTAAAAACCTCCAGTGATGAAGCACCCACAACATCTGAAGGCAAGCTGTTCCACTGGTTAATTGTCCTCACTGTTAGGAAGTTTCTCCTTAATTCCAGGTTGCTTCTCTCCTTGATTAGTTTCCATCCATTGTTTCTTGTCCTGCTCTCTTGGTTCTTTGGAAAATAAATTGTCCCCCTCCTCTTTGTGGCAGTCTCTCAAATACTGGAATACTGCTATCATGTCCCTCCTAAGTCTTTCTTTTTTCTAGACTAGCCAAACCCAAATCCTGCAACCATTCTTCAAATGTTTTAGTCTCCAGGCCTTTAATAATCTTAGTTGCTCTTCTTTGTACTTTTTCCAAAGTCTCAACATCTTTTTTCAATGTGGTGACCAAAACTGGATGCAGTATTCCAGGTATGGTATTACTAAGGCTTTATAAAGCAGTACTAATACTTCACATAATTTTGATTTTATGTCTCTGTTTATACAACCAAGGATTGTATTAACTTTTGGCTGCTGCCACACACTGCTAGCTCATGTTTAAGTGATTATCCACTAGGACTCCAAGGTCCCTCTCACAATTACTGTTTTTGAGCCAGATTATAACAGAGTTGGAAGAGAATTTATAGGTCATCTAGTCCAACCCCCCGTTCAAGCAGGAGACCCTGCACTGTTTTTGACAAATGGCAGTCCAATCTTTTCTTGAAAGTCTCAAGTGATGAAGCTCCCACAACTTCCGAAGGCAAGCTGTTCCATTGGTTGATTGCTCTCACTGTCAGAAAGTTCCTCCTCATTTCTAGGTTGAATTTCTCCTTGGTCAGTTTCCATCCATTATTCCTTGTCTGGCCTTCAGGTACTTTGGAAAACAGCTTGGCCACCTCCTCTCTGTGGCAGCCCTTCAAGTATTGGAAGATGGCTATCATGTCTCATCCTGGTTGCTCTCCTCTGCACTTTTTCTAGAGTCCCAAAATCTTTTTTATAGTGTAGTGACCAAAAGTCACTACAGGGAGAAGGGCAGTATAGAAATTGGAAATAAAAAATAAAACTGAATGCAGTACTCTAGTGTGGTCTTACTAGGGCTTTATAGAGTGGTATTAGTACCTCACTTGATCTTGATTGTATCCCTCTGTTAATGCAATTTAGGATTGCATTGGCTTTTTAAGCTGCCGCTGCACACTACTGGCTCATATTTAACTGATTGTCCACTAAGACTCCAGGATCCCTCTCACAGTCACTGCTATTAAACCTGGTTTCCCCCCAGTTTATATGTGTGCTTTTGGTTTTTGTTACCTAAGTGTAAGACTTTACTTTTCTCTACATTGAATTTCATTTTGTTAGACTTGAACACTGTTTTGTTAGACTTGAACACTAACAAAATGTCAAGATTCATCTGGATCTTGAGCCTATCTTCTAGGGTGTTACCTATTCCTGCCAGCTTAGTATCATCTGCAAATTTGGTGAGTTTCCCTTCTATTCCCTCATCTAAATTGTTTATGAAGATATTGAAGAGTACTGGGCCTAAGACGGAACCTTGTGGCTTTACCACCGCATAGGGATACTGATTGTGCCATTGAATTGGTCCCCGGGGCTAAGTTACTGAAGCCCCGCATGTATTCAATGTCCCCAAAAGAGCTCGTAGAGTTACGGAAATACATAGACAAGAACCTGGCCAGGGGGTTCATACAACCCAGTTGTTCCCATATGGCAGCTCCCGTACTATTTCGAGAGAAGAAGGATGGCGGGATGCGACTATGTGTCAACTATCGAGGCCTGAATGCCATCTGCAAAGAACCGCTATACCCCCTCCCATTAATGATGGATTTGTTAACCACTTTGGCAACGGGTAAGGTCTTCACGAAACTCGATCTCTGTGAAGCATATTACCGTGTACATATACGGCTGGGAGATGAATGGAAGACCACTTTCAATTGTCCCCTGGGAAGTTATCAGTTCCAGGTGATGCCGTTTGGGCTACAGGGTGCTCTGGCTATATTCATGCAACTTATTAACAATGTTTTGCATGAATACTTATACCGCGGGGTTCTAGTATACTTAGATGATATTTTGATCTATACTGATACACTGGAGGAGCATGTCCGACTAGTCTGACGAGTATTAACAAAATTGTTAGAAGCCAGATTATATGTGAAACTCTCCAAGTGCGAGTTTCATCGCAGACAAATCGACTACTTAGGGTTCCAGATTACCACTGAGGGGATAGAGATGGATCCAAAGAAAGTTACAGCAGTCATGGACTGGCAAGCACCGAAAATTCGGCGACAGTTGCAAAGCTTTCTTGGATTCGCTAATTTCTATAGATGATGTAGAAATTCTCTCCATGTAGACTTAGACCGGGGTGAAATCTAAAATTTGTTACTACCGGTTCTGTGGGCGTGGCTTGGGGGGGGTAATGTGATTGGGTGGGCATGGCCAATTTTTTTTTTTACTTTTAAAACCATTTTTTACATGTAAAACCATGTAAAAATGCTTTCAAAAGGCTCTGATGATCCCACCTGAGTTGCCTGATTAGCAGGCAACTCAGCTGGGATTGTCAGAGCTTGGATCGCCAGAGCCATTTAAAAGAAAAAAAGGGTCTGATGATCGCACGGCTCAGCTGGGCATGGGGGGTGGGGGCAGTGATTTTTGCTACC